>JAVYIG010003753.1:35000-183655 GCA_035222895.1 Strongylocentrotus droebachiensis | reverse complement strand
TCCCTTTCTCTCTTTCTTATTGTTATTCGTCTTGTGTTTATTTCATGTCTTCTCCCCATCATCTTCACCGATATCATTTTCTGTCTCAATTATTGTCATCTTTGTAGTCACACTCCCCCCCCCCCCCCCCAACATTTCTTAATATTTGCTCATTTGATTGTTCATAAACATTAGTCTCAATATGTTCCTGAAAGGTTCATACCAGAAATCTTGAGCATTGACAGAGCAAAGTTTGTTCCAAAGGGTCTAGAAATATAGCCTAGGTATTTCAAAGCCCTGAGAGGGATTGGGTGTCACGCCCCATGATTTGGGCTTAGGGTCTGTGTTGCTAGCTTTTCAAACAAAAGGGCAATGACCTAGAGTTCATTCTGGTCAAAGGCGGAGTCCAGATGGAGCATTGTTGCCATGGCGCTAGAGGAAGGTGTGGTTTAAGGCATCACTGAGCACAACAACACAACGGTCTCTCTCTCTCTCTCTCTTCCTCTCCCCTCTTTCTCTGTAGTTATGCATTTTACAAAATATTGTTATCAAAGTATTTGCTTCAGGAGCACCCTTCCATATTTTCCAAATGATCAAATGAACTTATAAATGTACATGTTGAACAACATTGTTTTTTTGCTGATGTCACCTACATGTGGGAGTTCAATGAACAAAACCTGGAAAGTTCAGCTGAAAACAAATTAATCATTATCCCCTAAATATTTTATGATTAACTTGCCAAGATCTGGTTCTTGAACTCCGGAAGAAAAGTTTGAGGAACTTAGGCTGATAGGCCTACAAGTTTGCAAGGCATGTTTTGTGAAATACTCGTGCTGTGGAGAAAACAAAAACAATGAGAAAATGAACTGTTTCACTAAATGTGTGGGGTTTTGTTTTTCAACATGCGAAATGAAGTTATTCAGAAGTTGTCTGAGAGGGAGGTGTAGATTAGGTATGGCTTATGTACCGTACAACACTGCATGTCGAACTTCAAGACATCATTTTGTAATATCTCTTTGATTTGACTCTGCATACAGTTTGTGTTCTCCCTTTTCCTTTAAAGTTATTGTACTTTTTAGTTGTGGTTGTTAACTGCAGCTGTTCAAGTTTCCCTCTCTAGAAACACTTAGGCCCAAGACATGACCAACACAATCTAAATCAGATTGGTTAACACGATTCCTTGTCCAAGGAGAAACATCCAACAGCTGTTAGAAAAGTTGTGCTAACTCATGAATGTACTTTTTTTTTTGTCTCCCAATGTTATCTCCATCTCTCTTCTCTTTCCTATCATCGTTTTGCATTTGATATCACATTTCTATCTTATTTCTGTATATGATCATGATTCGAACAATATTTGCTATTTATTGTATATTCGTTTATTTATTTCTCCCCCCCTTCCCCTTCTTTCTTTCTCTCTCTTTCTCTCTCTCTCTCTCTCTCTCCATCTCTCTCTTTCTCTCTTTCTCTCTCTTTCTCTCTTTCTCTTTCTCCCTCTCTCTTTCCCATCCCTCTCTCTTTTCCCCTCCCTCTCTCTTTTCCCCTCCCTCTCTCTTTTCCCCTCCCTTTCCCCTCCCTTTCCCCTCCCTCTCTTTCTCCCTCCCTCTCTCCCTCCCTCTCTCATTCAGTTTTATTTTGTCTTTCACCTGACTTGTCTTTCCCTTTGTATACAACCCATCTATGCATAGCAAGTATCTACAAAGCCTGGCTTCTAGCCTGAAAATGACTCAACAAAGAGGTGGCTTTATTTTTTACCCATGCATTAATTAATACGTCCTTCTTGCGCTCGAGCCTGCAGCATGTGGCTGCCTAATGAGTACACATGTTTATAGTATTATACAAGTCGATAGTAAACGCTATCCACACATCTTGGGAAACAAGGCTGAACAGATTAATATTGATGATGAAATAAACGCTGGCATTATTTTCTTGTTAGATAGAAGTTAGACATGGTGTTGCAATATGGAGTTGAGATATTGAAACATATGCGTTCAAAATACATGTTGATCAGTATTTATAAACCACTATCAAAATATCTTGTGTACAGAAGTCTTATCAGATGGATATTATTCAGTTACGATTATTCTTGCCTGATTAAAGATGGACATGGTGATGCAATATAGAAACAAAACTATCAACTTAAGATGAGGTCACATTCATAAAAAGGGGCTCTGTTAAACTCTACATGCATCTTGGACTTTTCATGCAATCGTCTGGTTTCATACAGATACAAGTTTATGTTTGTGAATGAAGAAACTAATCTATTTACATAGTTTCATATGTAATATGATAAATTTAACATTAATTAAGCCCATTTACACAGCCCGAACATAACTTTGAAAAACCTATCAATATTTTGAATACCATCGACAACTAATGAAAAAACATAAGGAACCATTGATGTTCGCTCATTCTTGTTAAGGGGGGGGGGGGGGGGAGGGGGGGGGGGGTGAGTTGTTCACACGTTACCTGTTGCTACTCTGCGACCAAAACCGGAATCATTCACCGATGTTTCGAGAGCGGGCATTTACACCGCAAAAAATCAGTGTAATTTAGGCCAGTGTTTCAGAAAGCCACACAGAGGTGGATATTTACTTGCAGTGTGAATACATCTAGCTGCCGATGCAATATTGAAACAGATACCAGTACAGTGTATATCCAAATAAGACAAGGTCATCATCATAGAGTCAATACTAAAGGACTGGGTTTCTAGCATCATGAACTTCTCATGCACTCGGGTCTGGTTGCATACAAATTAAAACATAGGGAGTGTATGATGTCAAGTTTATATTTGTGAATGATGAACTAATCTATTTACAGTTTCATGTGTAACATGATAACACTTAACAATAAGATACTTGGTTTACATCTACATAACAAGCAGGCTACATTGCAAGCATACAGTACATTGTATATTACATAAAAACATTGTCCTATCTTTTTTATCATTATTTTTTTGTGACGGAGGGGGGGGGGGGGTGTTGTATCTTTTGTTCATATCAAAGGGAAGTCCCATTTTTTCCTGATTTCTCCAACAGAGTTGGTTTGTTGTCGGTTTGGCAACGCGACTAAGGTGTTCCCTCTAATCTTGGATTGCCATTCCATCATGAATGCTTATATTTGCTAAAAAACTTGAGCATACTTGTGAATTAGTTAACAAATTATGTACACTAGTATTTGAACTAGTTGATTATATGTACTTGGAGCCCCAAGATATTTGCCAATGGGCAGGGATGCAAGCACAGTATAAGTAAATACTTCCTATATTAAAGGACCGCATACTTACTTATACTATTTTTAATCTGTTACTCTTTCAACATATTTGTGCCCTCAAGATTATGGTCAACACCCCCCCCCCCCTCCCACAAAAGAAACATGATGGTAATAAAGGATGATGATGATTATAAGTTTAGAAAATATCACAAAATGATTTAGTTAAATAATCAAATTAATATATATATTTCTAGGTATATATAATTAAAGAATACATATTGTATTTTTTAAAATCTCAAACTGTAGTTCTAACTGAATTCACATTATTTCCCTGTGTGTTTTTTTTTCAAAACAAAGTCAGAAAACAGAAAGAAAAAACACTTTGTGCAAGGAAATGAGTATTCCTGTACTGTAAAGTGGGGATTTGAAGACTAGCATAGTGCCTTAGAAACAATATAGGATTATTGTTTCGAGACCAACGTGTATACAGTACATGTATGTGCTTACTAGATGATGTTGACTTTTGTTAATTCGTGCGTGACTTTCTTTGATTCGTGTCCCTTTTGCGTGGAATGTTCTTGGAACTGCAGAACAATGAATGTAATCAAATTCAGGCTGTATGCGCAACCGAAAGTTTTAGAATGACATCTTGTGTATCCTTCTTTATTGTATAAATTCAAATTCAAGTGGTTTGGGAGGAATATATTTATTTCCTTGTTTCAACTCACTGGCTAGCGCTGCTAAAATTTTGTTGACAGTTTCCTATCTCAAAAGTTTTATCAAACAAATCGGAGCATTCTTAATGCCATTTTCTAAGGACAGTGTTATTGAAGATTTAAGTCGCCTTTTCTCTTGCATGTACATTGGTATCTGCATTTGTGTCTTTTGTAAATTAAACATTCTGCTAATCATTCCCATCTTCAAAATGAAATTCTCCATGTTGCTCCAGAATGATAGTTATACTACTACTAATAAAACGATTGTAACATATACACGTATATAGCGCTTTACCCTTGCTCGAGTCGAGCTACCCTCGTAAGGCGCTCTGGCATTCAAGGAATTTCTTCCTACCAGGTATCCATTTACTTCACCTGTGTGGAGAATGGCAAATGTAGGTGAATGCTTGACAAATAACATTGATTATGATTAAAGGTCTAACAATATTAAATTTGTTGTTGTTTCTTTTGTAGATCTTCATCCAGCCGTCCCACCACCAACGCCAGGCACTAACGCTCTGATGAATGCATGCCTCAGAGAAAGCTTTAGCAGCTTCAAGAAGGAACAAGAAAGGCTCGGAATCCCAAAAGGTACAGAGATTTTTCACCGTCAAGGGTATCGGTAAACGAAGAAAACGTCCACAAAGAAAGACGACGGACAGGCTTTAGGCTATATTTGTCGCAGAAACTGTAAAGAGGATAAATTAAGACTTAGAATTCTAAAATGTATGATGATTGCTTACAATCAAGGGCATGAATTTGTAAAGAAAGAAAAATATGATAAAATAGATATAGGAATATGAAATGATATGATGGAATATTTGCCCCAGAAACTGACCTAAAGGTTTATAATTATCATTGCAGCATGAGCTAAATCCAGGATTTTGTTTCAGAATCTGAGACAAAGTTAGCGGATCCCTTTAAAAGAAATACAATAATGTAAACATGAAGATATCTCAAAAATAATTTGAATTTAAAGCGCTTAGAAACCTTGTATTAAGCGCTATGCAAATGTAATTATTATTATTATTCACCTTTACCAAAGATTTACTTATTTTTTATTTTTTATTTTGTTGATAGATCCGTCTCGATGGTCCGAATGTCAAGTTGTAGCCTGGGTGCACTGGTCCATCAAGGAGTTCAGTCTAGAGGGAGTGTCCATCAACAACTTCCGAATCAGCGGCCGCGACCTCTGCACCCTCCCGAAGACAGACTTCCTGAGTAGGGCGCCCCCTTTCATGGGCGATATCCTCTGGGAACACATCGACATGCTCCGTAAAGGTGAGGGTCTCTCTCCGTCCGTCCGGGGAGGTTTGTTGTTTCGAAAGGGATGGTTTGTGGGTTGTGTTGGGGTCTCGCGTAGTCTCTTGTTTACGTCTGTCTAGCCATATAGATGTGTGTCAGTCTCTTTTCATCACTAGCATTTTTGTTATTGATCTCTTTTTTTCTGTTGTTTCTCCCAATATCTCCTTCCCTCTCTTTTTTCTCCCTCGGTCATTCTTCCCTTGTTCTGGCTAGCTTCCTGTATTGTCTCATTTTCTATATCTCTCTGCTTTCCATCTGTTTATCTGTATGTCTGCCTCTCTGTGTTTTTTTTTATTTTTTAAATCTATGAGCTTTTCTTTTTATTCTTAAACAAAATACACTCCCTGCCCCTCTATCATTCTCTCTCTCTCTTTACTTCTCCCCTCTCTCTTTCTCTTTCTTTCTACGTCACCTCTTTTTTTTTTTCTTCAACTTTCCTTCTGTTTCTAAATCGTACCCTCAAGTCTCTTTCTTTCTTCCTTCCAAGATCTATCATTTTGTCTATATAGAGAGAGGGGGAGAGAAAGATTTCCCTTTTTAATGTTATACTAGTTTACTGTGCACTTATCACCTTCTACCACACACTAGCTTCCTCCCTATGTGATATATCTATAGCATGTAATGTACACTTGTACTTGGATACTCTAATATTACACCCATTTTTTTTCTCAAATCAATTATTCTAAGATTTCCTTTACTTCTTGCTAAGGTTTTTCTCCTTAAATAAATGCTTTAACAATGTTGCTTTCCTGCATAATGGAGACCAATCTTTTCAAATGTTGCAATTTCTGCCCCCAAGATTGTCTCGATTTTGTTCAATTTTCTTTATATTCTACTTGTATTTATTTGGTTCTTGTTATTATATGGCTATCCTAAATTATCCTGCATAAACTTTTACTACTTTGAAATTTTTAATTTCTCAGGATATATCAAATGTGTATGCAATTGGCAAAAAATTAGCTGGCAAGTATGGTAGTTTAGAAAAAAACTCGGCATAACTCGGAAAATTAAAGATTGGTGAAAACCAAGATTTAAAGGCAGAGTGAGGTGGTTCAATCAATTAGCTTTACAAGTTGACTTGTAAAGCGCTTTGATCAGTTGTAAATTGGATATAGCGCTATAAAAGAAACATTTATTATTATGATTATTTTGATTTAATAAAACGTACAAATAAAAAAATAAAAATTAAATTCAAATAAATACAATGAACATTTGCACCATCCTAAACATTACCTTCTTTCCAATGTTTCTACAGAATGTGATCCAGCCAACGTTCCAGTCCAGTCCTCCTCATCCTCCACCTCCACTTCCTCATCATCGTCTACTGCATCTCCGCCCGTCTCCGTCACCACGACAACCACAACTTCTTCTTCGTTACAGTCCATCAAACTGGAGAACGTCAGCTCTGGCTATCTTAACACAACATCGTGTATGCCCAGATTAGATGACTTCTTAGCACAAGGTATGTTTTTATTTATTTCGTTTTATTTCAACAGGATAGCCCTATCATTAGTTAAAATACTGTTATACTTGGGGGCCCTTCCACTTACAATTACATATTTTCTTGTACAGTACATGCTTGTAAGTTGTAAATATATATAACTTTCCAATACTTGTTTGCATTTTTTAGAACAATCTTGTCAGTGTTATCATACATAGTATTAGTATTAGCTTCCAATCAAATTCATTCAATTGTTTCTGTCTCTTTGTTTTAATATCTTTGCTCAAGTGATTGTAATTTTTATGCACCCACTATTTGGAGTGGTGTGTAACTCTCGGTGTGTAAATTCGCCCAATGATTTGTTTTGGGCAAGCAATACATTCGCCCAAATGTTCTTCCTAGAATCCATCTTTTATGATGTAGGGTTCCTCTAAAAAAAAATGTAGTTAATGTAATCACAAAAAGTACAAAATTTGTCCTGGTCTTAAGAGCTCTAGTTTATCGCACAATGTTGACTGCATGTAATATCGTCTGTTTGAGCGCCAAGCCAGAAGGGTGTTAACTCTGTATAGAAGTATGGAGGAACGCCGTTCTGGCACTCAACAGACGATACTCTATACAGACGATGGGTAGATTACAGTTTTCTCGTGTCTCCTCTTCAATAACACCAGTATGAAATGGCATACTTTGCTTCTGAAAGATAGGCGATAACGTTTCTTTGCGAGTCAAAACGTCTTAATTGGCTCTTCCTGTCATGTCGAAGATGGACCCGTATCAAGTCATTCTTGTGTTACCCAAACAGCATTAACTTCTTACTGAGTGGGGTGATAGCATTATGCAGTCTCGAAAGATTTTTTTCAAGGTTTTTTGCAGATTGTGAGTTGTATTTTAAAACTTGTTGTATACTTTCAGCTGATATTCATCAAATTATCTGTTAATGTGTATTCTAGAATGATTTCATTGGTAAATTTAATCAATTTGTTGAAGTCTTGGTTTGACTTATCCCATTTTGTAAATACTTGAAAAGTTGCTAATCATGACACCTGAACAGAATCTAACTAAAAGATTCAAAGAACTCAAAAGTATAATCTGTAAATAAATAGAAACGATACAGTTACCAACTCAATTATTCATATTCCATGTAAATTTAGATGTTTTTGTGTTTTTCATAACTTTAAAACAAATGGAAAATGGGACAGGTTGAATTCATGGCCCTTGTTGTACATACTGTTAGATATAAAGCATGGATATGTCACATTCTCAAGAAACAACAAAGCTTTCACATACTTAACAAATTACAAAACTTGGTAAAGGCATGATTTACTTGTTAAACTGTATATTAAAGAGCCATTATAATGTATCTGTGTCAACTTCAATTGATGTATGCAACTACACACATACATTGTAACTTTCAATTGTAGTTGAACTTATGTAGATAACTGTATTGTTATCATGACCATACATTTTGTGGGAAACATAGTCATGCAAGGGCATGAGTACCGGTAAGTGTGGAATGAGGGAGTGGGTGTGTGTGTGTGGGGGGGGGGGGGAGGGGGAGGGGTCAGCACAGGGGGCACTAGACACTTCCTTGTTTGAATAAAGATTACTGACACCTACATCACTCACGGGAGGTGTTTACCAGGAAATAAACACCCATTTCAAAGATTTTCCTTGATGAAAGAGATGTTGCCCACCAATCTGCAGAATATTCATTGTTTCATTTTATTTAATGATGGAATTTACATGTACAATGCACTGTATACATAGGACTTAGTCAGGGTTTTGCTCTGTTTTAATGATAAAGTAGCTGCATCTAGTCTACTTTGCTCTTAAACCATTGGAGTCTAAATCCGCATTTCCATGAGTTTCAACAGTAATACCCTTAGCCCATGCCTTTAACAGGTGAAGTAAAAGTTCAACAGACTCTAATTGCTTGTCGGACACCGGTTTCACCTTCTTACCTAGTTCATAACCCACTTTAAGAACACGGCAGGAAGGCAGAAAAACAAAAATATTGATTCGGAAAGCCAAACGGGCCAATGGGCGATTGTATTTTTGTTACACGAAAAGGAGTTGTATTTCCCTTTTGGTAAACACCTTCCAAAGAAGAAGTCAATACCATTGACTGGTTAGAGGAAGTGGAGTTCCTGAACGTCAGAATTGTTCTAGTAAACATTTGTAGGAGAGAAGAAGGAAAGAAAGAAAAAAAAAGGCCCGGTGGAGTTTGGGATGTTGAACAGGAAAGAGTGGGTTTGGTTGATAGTGGGATTAATTTCACCCAAAGATTCCTTTAGCCGTCTGTGGATCCCCGCTCAGCCCTTTTTCCTTAGTTTTACCACGAAAGACGAGGAACTATATAAAAAAAATGGATTATGTAGATGGGTAAAACAATAGGTGTTGTGTACGTGTGTGTGACTTTTTTATAACTTATCTCAGTGGTGGTGCGATCGTGATGTGGCGTTGGGTTACCCAGAATCTAAGCCTATATCTTTCCATTGCCATGTTCTAGTGTGTTGCATGTAACATATAGGCCTGGTGTGTTGGGTGTTTGGTAGTTCATCCCATTTCAATGACGGTTGGATAGAACTTCCGTGGCAGTTCACTGGGCGACATCTACCTTGGTTTTCTGGGAAGATAACAGTTCCCTCATTTGTGATATTATGAGATACCAGCTTCTGTATTCGTGGTAGAACAGTGAAGTTTGGGGCATCGACCATACCTTGTGGAATTGTCTTCAGCAATCTGGGACCCATCTTTTTTTTTTAAAGTACACTCTTGACCCGTGACAAACCTTGGGATACCACACCTTTCAGAGCTTTCTTCTGTCAGTTTCCAAACTCTTCTCTACGCCCGTGGCACGATTACTTCCAGCATACAACCGGACTTCGTTAGTAATCGCTCCTTATGTCTCTTCCGTTCGCCCATCAAATGGCAGTGATGCATCCTGCTCACAGATACTATGGTATGTTATTTTTTGTTTTGAGTGAAAGGAAGTCCATCCTCCGTTCATTGGCTTCGTCTTTATTTTGATAAAAAAAGGTCTCTGGAAGTTTACATATCTGTACATCCTTCTTGAATGATTAGTAGCCGTTGATTCGTGCGTGGTATGTTGATTGGGCTTCTTTGGTAAGGTTTCAAGGTAATTAGGGTGTATGGCGTGGGCATATTCCTAGAAAACCTGCAAATCATTTCTGGATCTCTGCATGCATCTCTACAAGATTTTTTTTCTTCTTCAAATGGACATATAACATTTAGGATGTCTGTATCAAGTTCATGTTAGATTAATCCGGATATTTGGAGACACTGTGCTTACTTTCTCCTACACTCTGGCTTTTCTGCAGATTACCTTGTTGTCTTTGTGTCTGATGTTGATCAGTGGAAACTGGTTTTATCGCTGTCATGATTGCATGTAATTCTTCAACAGAAAATATTGCTTATGAAAATCAATGATTTTCCAAGAACAAGACTTGTATATTGTTTTGTTAATTTATTTGAAGATGCCATATGCTTAAATTTCATCTCTCACTTGTTCCTGCAGTCCAAAACCAGGCTGTCCCTGTCCGTCTCACAAGCTCATCGGTAGAATCTTTCATCTTTGAGAAGAAAAGATTGCATTTGAAATCCAATGCTTTTCCAGCAGCAGCATCAAAGAGCCATGTCTGTTGAAACATTTGAAAACAATGTATCTCGGGAACTAACACTTCAACAAGCTCTGCTTCTAGTTCTTTCCTCTTTTCTCTTGCTTTTTCTATTATATTCGTCGTTTCATTGCATATTTTTGTAATATAATTATTCATTGTATTATGTTTTGCAGGAGAAATAAAATCATTCAATCATCACTTGTCTCCCTCGCTCAGGTTTCTCTGTAGATCAACCCCAAGCCGTACCCGTCTCGGCGCCCCAGTGCAGCGGCTTCAGTGACGGCATGTACCAGGTTTCCGAGTCCCTGCAGACCCTCAATGAATTCAATGCTGAAGACATCCTAAACATCAAGCAGGAGGATACCGGTAGCAGCTCAGACTACTACAGCCTCGAATCCTCGCCGAACTCCAACCACCACTTCCTGGAGACACCGACGCCAGAGATCTACAACAACCCTCACATCTACGACCCTCCAATGCCATACTTCCAGAACGGACACAGTACATATAAAGGTAAGTCTTGCACCTTGAATGCGTTTAATATATGCCCGGTAGAAAGGCACACAAAATACCCCAGTTTTGGACTTAGAGAGGCATGATAATAGCAGTGAACATTGCCTAATGTGGATGAAAAAAAACTATTATGAGATACTCCAATATGAACCAAGGAATGGACATATATTTTAAGGTACTTGGCTGCTATAAATGGTCAAATTTAAGCATGTTTATAGAACAAAAATAATAGATCTAGTGGATGCTTTTTGTTGCATCTTTTTAGGGTACCCGACCAACTTTGGGCAGCTACATGAATTAAAAAGATACATGAAATTCCAGCCCTGGTTGTTGAGATGTCATTTCTAAATTATTCATGGACAAACAAAAGATGCATGTTCATGTTGACATAAAGAGCTTCCAGTAAAGACACTCGTATGCATATATATGCATTTGTCATTTAAAAGGACAAAATTTATCAATCTTGACATTATTATGATTTTCTTGAAAATTATCATTGACACAAAGATTATAAAATCTTAACGCTGTACCAGTTGCAGGTTTCCTTGGTGAGAGGTTCATTTATACTTGCCCATTTTCATTATTAACACGGCAAAAGGTATAGGCCTACAACAAAATGAATTGTTTTGTGGAAAAGCCGTAGATCAAACTACTACACAATTACAACTGAAAGGATTCTATCTAAAGGGTTATGAAGCAAGCATGTTTGAGTTGGGGTTGAACTGCAACAAGTTTAGAATTTAGTTGCAGAGAGCATCGATTCCCTCAGTTTTATCCGTTATGCTATAACGGACAGCACAAAAAGTCTATCATTGAGAGAAGACTAGTATTGGGATATCTACAAGTAGTGTGTTGGAGTTAAAGTTAGCATAGATGCAAGGGTATATACTTTTTGGATACCTGTAGTTGTTGTTAGTCATCTGTTTGTTGCTACATAGAACAGTGTAGCTAAGACCCTAAAACGGCTTTGGTGCTCACCGACTTCGTGGGTGTGTGTCATCTCTTGTTTATTGGACACGGATTTACCCACATGGTCCAGAATGCACCCCGAAAATCCCCCCGAAATTAGAACCCAAATCCATTCCACTAAATTGCGCTAGCCATGCTAAGCCCTGACACGGCTATAAATAGTGCGCCATCAACAGACTTCCATTCCTTAATTAACGAGTTCCTTTCCCCTGGAACCCACGGAAGAAAGTTCCACGAATGCAGCAAAAACAAGGCGAGAGAAGGTCGGAGCGAAGCTAAATCCGTGCGCGTCGTAATGGTTTTCAAAGCAATCTTGAGAGCTTAGTCGTTCATGAACTCGACAGAAAGGCTAGGAAGGGGGAAAAACAAGGGTTAAGTGATGAGTTAGCAATGTCAGTTTCATTCATTCAGCAACAAGTTGTGCCCTTATATGGAAGCGGACCAGGAAGTGACGTGCAAGGCGTTTGCTGTGGCAGGCTTCCTGCCGATCGGTTTGCCTTTTCCTGGTTTCGTTTTTTTCTGAAATTGAATTCTCCAGCTTGCATTGCCAGACTGCCTGACTGCCTGCTGCTATATGCATCTTCCATTACTATTAGCTCAAGGGTATGACTAGCCAACTAACGGTATTATTGCAAAGTGCCAGTGGTACGTGCCCTTGGGTGTGTAAGTGCAATAGGACGGTTGTATGTTGTGAGGGATATCGTCCGGAAGCTACTTCCACATAAGATCAATGAGATCCTGTTAGTGTATAGCGTGACATAACCCATTCATTGCATGGAGGGTGCATTTCCTCCGCTTAATAACATGGCACTGCCTTTTACTTCCGGCAAAAAAGTTAGTGGAACAACTTCCAGATAAATCGGAGCCAAACTGTGTTTGCTTTTTAATGAACCTAACTTCCAAGTTAATAGAATTAATCAAAATAATTAAAAGATAATGAAAATCAATCACGGGTTTCATAACCTTGCCACTGCGGAGCCAGTAGTTATGATGACTGATGTCAGGTAGGATATTATCGATGAAAAGGAAGCCTCTCAAAACAAGTAACGAAGCAATCACGTAAGATATACCGTGTGTCTCAAAAAAAACGTAACACTTTTGAAATGGTTGCCAAATTGAGCATATATAATTTTATGAAAAAATGTCTATATGTATGGAAAGCTAAAGGACCAACCTTTCATATGATATGAAAAAATTAAAAAAAAATCATGCTTCGATGGACAGTGTTCACTTAAGTTAGAGGTATGAAAATGGGCCTGCGCAGGATTTTTCCTTCCAATTTTGGACAGGTAAATTACTTGTAACTTACAAAATAAGGTCGATATGAGATATTCATGATCGATGGATCAAAAGGATATTTTGAATCAAAAGGATATTTTGAATACCTCGAATTCTGGTATTTTCAATGCATAATGAATGATGTACTTAGCTATTACATGTTTGGGTCATTCATAAAACCTGAATAAAATGTGATTGATGATCCACCAAACTTACGGAAGAAAACTGATAAAGAAAAGGCAAGGGGTAGGTGATGGGATGGGAAAAGGTTGTGGGGGGGAGGAGAGTGGGTTGCATAATGTCAATTATGATTTTGAATACGGTATTTCAATTTAACATTTTCCCATTCTTCCTTCATCCTGTTCACATCTACCAGATCAATGATACAATAAGATGGGAGTGGAAGTTGGTGTGTGTGTGTGTGTGTGTGTGGCAGGGGTGGTGTTTGGGGATTGATAAATGACAGAGAGAAAGGACTGGTATTCAAAACATCCTTTTAACTCTTAATCCATCGATCATGAATATCTCATATCAAACTTATTTTGTATGCTAAAAGTAACTTACCTGTCCAAAATTGGAAGGAAAAATCCTGCGCAGGCCCATTTTCATACCTCTAACTTAAGTGAACACTGTTCATCGAAGCATGATTTTTTTTTCAATTTTTTCATATCATATGAAAGGTTGGTCCTTTAGCTTTCCATACATATCAACATTTTTTCATAAAATTATATATGCTCAATTTGGCAACCATTTCAAAAGTGTTACGTTTTTTTTGAGACACACGGTACATGTATGTAACAGAATATTAAGCAAACAACCCCAATCTTATACCATAATATGGTAATCTGTGGACAAAGCTTGTTTTTCACAACAATTTTAAAGTGCCCCACTTGCCTATCCTTAACCCTCCCCCCCCCCCCCCCCTCCCCACCTCCACTCTAAATTAAAAGAGAACCTTGTCAAGTCCTCGTTTCTAGTTCATGAAAGTTTCCACTTCTAAAATCCTGATGCAAGATACTCAATATAATATTAGGTTTGTCTTTTGATTTGCTTTGATAATGTCTAAGTGCCCTTCTCCTCCCCCACCCCCCCCCCCTTCCACTCCCCCCCCCCCCCCCCGCCTCAAAACACACACACACACACACACACACATCCTCAGTGGGTATCCTTCACTGATCTGTTGTTGGTCCTTGTTTAATAATGTTAAAGGGCACATTGGAAATCCCCCTAGGATCAGTACAATGTCCTTGTTTTTGTTTGGTGTAGATGATCTTCAATAATGTACCCCCCCCTCCCCCCTCCCACCTTCAAAACACACACACGTCCTCTGTGGGTATCCTTCACTGATTTGTTGTTGGTCCTTGTTTAATAATGTCAAAGTGCACATTGGGAATCCCCCAAGGATCGGTTATAGGTCCTTAGTTGTTTCTAGTTGACTGCCGTTTCCATCACCAGCCCTGAATCGGGTAAAGACCCATGGGATCTCTGCCCATCTCTTCCTGTTTTTTCCTCTCCCAAAATGTCCGTCATCTTTTGGCTCTCAAAATACTTGGAAGATGGCTGAGACAAGATTTCTGAGTCATCTCCAGCTTCAGCCTCATTCATAAAAATTCCTCAAACGCTTTCTTCAATTTTATAACGATAAAAATATAACTTTTGAAAAAAAGCTTAATGATTTGGGTTCCACTTGTAGCTCTCAAATTAGCAAACCTTTGAAATTTTCTTTCATTGTTAAATTCATGCATTTGATAGGAACAAATAGAGTGAAAGAATAGACCCAGCATTACCAGGTACATGATTATGTATACAATTGAGAAGTGAAAGTATAGACTTGTAAAAAGATAACACCTTTTAGTATTTGTCTTCCCAATTCGTGAGGAAATTACAAAAGAGGAAACGTACAGGAATTTGACCAAACCAAATATGCTTACATTGAAACAAATACATTTAGTCATGTTGAGAGCACATGAATATGTAATTTGGGGTGTCGCATAGACCTTGTGTTTGAGTAGGTCTCCTAGTTGGCACGATGCACAGTATAGCAACTACCAGTGCCTGGTGCAGAGTACAAAAAGCGGAAAGTAGCCGCATTTCCTGTGTTCTAAATTTAAGTCTGTGTGACCTTCGACGTGAACATAAACACTACGTCTGTCTGACGCTCAAACGCGATTACTGTCTTTAAAGAGGGTCAAATTTTGGTAATTGCTGACAAATACTTTGCAAGCATTTTCAGTCTTTTTATTCCTATGTGTAAGAATACTGTAGTTGGAAACTCTTGGAAACTTGATGGAAACTCTCAAATTCCCAGTGTTACTAGAAAATGTTCAAAACTTTGAACCAAACTGTTATGCCACTTGTACTTCTTCCAGCGCTTTTTCACTTTGCCTGATTTTCAGCCAGATTATTCAATTTGTTATCCTTTTGATGATTCAAATACTTGAAAATAGATTTAGTTGTGTGTGTGTGCTACTTGAGCAGCCTTTCCCAATACCTTCCAGACAGTTTCATTCACGATTTAGTCACATGACCGGAACTCGACTTGTATCTTTAATAGAGGAAAAGAGTGAAATAAAGTGAGGTTGAGTCGTTGGCAAGGTACCAAAAATAGCTCATCCCCCGTCAAGCTGCCGTAGATAGACCTGATGCCTCTGGAAATCTGCATAAGGCGCAGTAGGAAGCATTGACACAGTCAGGAGATATATATGTAGTCCGATCGATCGGTGCCTCCATCGACGTGTCCGTCATCGCCCCCTCTTAACCTTTCCGTGATTAGTACCTATTTAGACCCAATGACTCGCCCCCATCCAGTGTGTGTTGTAGTGTCTCTACTTCCATATGGTTTCAAAACAATTCTATAACAAGTTGCTAGATTGCTGGACAACAAAACAACAATATCAGATTGTATCAGTTCTAGTATTGTCAGTTGTTTCCCTATTAAACATGTTCTTTAGAAAAATAACCTATGGCTTCTCCTATGCTTCCTTTTTACTTTGCTTCCAGTTGAGTTGTAAGGTTTTAGAGTTAATTTTAACTCAAAATTAGATCATTGGTATTTTCTTCATTTAGTATTACTGCTTTATTATTTCTTGCATTTTTGTTGTGTGCATTTTACCTCCCCAACCCCCAACCTCCCCCGCCCCCACCCCCCACTCTTTAACCACACCTACATTAATCATGCCTGCTCCTCGTTTTTATTTCTTTTCTTTTCTCATGTAGGCAACCAGTTCACATCCTATGAAACTTATGAAGGGCATGCCCCGTCCGGCCCCGCCCCCTACCAACAGGTCCCGCGCTCCCTGTCCGACAGCTGCACGAGCTCCGATTTAGGGAGTATCGGAGGGGCGTCGCGGTCCGATTCACCCCTCGCAGGCGAAGTGGTCTCGAACCCTGTTATCCCTGCAGCTGTACTTGCTGGGTATTCCGGTAAGAGACTTAGGATTGTACCATTTTCAGGGAAGGGTGGAATGGAAGCACTACACATTGAAGTTTTTTTTCGGGAGGGGAGGGGAGGGGAGGGGCGGGGTACCAAGTCCCAAACTACTTGTGTCCAGCTGTAGGGCTTCTTTATTCTTGAGTCATGAAAGCACTTCAACATGAGAGCCGACATTGCTTTACACTACTCCATGAATGTCCAAGAATGGTTGATGTTAAAAGTACATGTACACCTGTATATGAGTTAATCCCTTCTAGCTCCCAAAGGGATGAAAGCTATTTTGATACCTGGGTTACATCTAGAAACTTCCTTCATGCAGGAGATAGAAATGTCGTCTCGTTGGGGACAGAAGGGCTTTAAATCTGGATGAAACAATGAGTTGACGCCTTTTCGGCTACAAACTAACTGTATGTGTGGATTGCAGGATTTACTTTCCATGGTCCTGATTCATAAAACTTGTTACAATAACTGTTATAAGCTACTGAAATCGTGGCATTTGATTGGCCGAGAGCAAATTTACATAGTATACCAGCACTTGTTATTGTTAACAAGTTCTATGAAACGGGGCCCAGATATACAGGGTGTGGTGACTTGTCCAGTTGTGTTTATAGGATAGGAAAGGTACATGCGACATGAAAAATGTTGCCAAAGGATACAGAGATCACTGACTGAATGTTTGTCCCTGGGTGAACACGACAGACCTTTGGCACATGGGGACTCCTGATTGGTCCTGGCATGACGTCAAAGTGAAACAGAGTTTTCTACCTGCAAATGTGACATTGCCATGAACAGTTGTTGCTTTCACCATTAAAGGGGAAGTCAATACTGATATCGAGTTTGTTGTAATAAAAGCAGAAATGAGAGGAACAGGTCAGTGAAAGTTTAAGCAAAATCTGATTAAACACAGAAAAGATATGTGTTTTCATAAAACTTTTTTTTAATAATGATAATCAGAATATTTGCTCAAACTTTCACTAAACTGTTTTTCTCATTTGTCTGCTTCTGTTAAAACCACTTTGATATCAGGGTGAACTTCCCCTTTAAAAGGGAGAGAGAGAGGAAAAAATTGTGGGTCAACGCCATGAACAGGGTGCCACCATCTATTCCTGGAAAACTTCTGTGGTTTTGTGTGCGCATGATGTGCATTTTTGTTGTTGATAAACGCGAGGAATTGATTAGCCATGGGCGTCACTACTTTATTCACACTCGTTCCCTATTAATTGCATTTGAGACTAATTAACACTTTAGAGCCACCATCATTTATAGCACAGCCCTGATCCCAGCCCATTCATGTGTCTTTCAGTGGTTTTTTTTTTTAGGTTGGGGAGGGTTAATTTATCTGGAGAAAAGACAAGAAATTTGTCTGGCAGTGTATATTGCCTGATATAGCGCCCTAATTCAGTTGACAACTAAATTATTCATACCTTTACTAAGTTATATATTAGTATGTGAAAAACATAGGAATGTGACATATATATGCTTACATCTAAAAGTATGAAACAAAGGACCTATTTAAACCACTCTACTGCAAGGGGTATGGATTATTTAGTTGATCACTGTATTTCCCTAGACAAAAGGGAACCATATAAGTAAAGAGCATAACTTTTAAAATGTCTTCAAGTATCAATGGCATGATCGAATGGGAGCATACAGTATGCTAGTTAGTTTCAGTTGAAGAAAGAAGACTTACAAGTCCATACCAGATCACATTTCAGAATAAAGATCCATTAATGAGCAGAAATGTTCTCTTGGTTTTCAGAGGCGAGACCTGCTAATGATATTTCAAGTTAATTCCATATAAATTTCCGTTGTGTGATACCCGACTTCCTTTCACGAACATTGCAAGGTAGAGATAATGCATTGAACACTTGTGTAGGATATCCCCTGTTTTTAGGTGGTGATGAGTCTTTCTATTCAACACTCATTAAATACGTGAGTGAATATGAACAATTGTTTATAGGAAGCAATGCCTTCCATTCGAACCTACTTTCATAGAAATATCAACCACATTCTAGTTGAAGTTTTGATAAGCCTGGCTCAATCAGAAATAGTGCAGTATGGGCCTTGGGTTTCTCCATCCAGTGGTTTTGGGCCAAAGGTTAATTTGTTATGCAGACTTTAATTTTCCACTTGCATTGGCATATCAGTAGAACACACTCCCAAGGTTTTTTTTTATAACAGTTAATGTTTTAATGTAAGTAATACAAAAATTAAATAAATTTCTCATCCTATGTATATCAGCTACATAAATGACGAAAAAACAGGTACATTATAAGAGCAGGAAATAGGTTTCAGCCATATGATCGAACAACCCCCCCCCCCCCCCCCCCCAAAAAAAAAAAAACGTTCAAGTAGAAAACTTCTTTTCAAACACATCAAATTTGTAGGATCAATATCATCTGCATGCCTATCGCATTACCAGGACTTCATATGTACACTGTAAATAATAATATTGAATAATAGATTAATTTGGATTTCTATCGTGCTTGATAATAAATTATTGTATAATTGAATATGCATTTTGAATGTATATTGTACTCAAACTCATCGGCAAGAACAGAAAATCATGATCAAATCTAAATGGTTGGTCGTACTGTAAAGAAAACCACAAAACACTCTTGTTTTCATTTCGAAATAGGATATGATTCATATCACCTATACAGTACATTAAATTTACCTGTAGTTGCTCACTAACAATAGACAGAGTTAGATCTTACATATACTTGTAGGTCCGTACAATTATTTCTTTTTCTTTTTCAGAGGAACAAATTTAGGGACTGGTGACTAAAAGGTTATGATTGCCCCAGATTTATTATTTCATCGTAACTTGTTTGGAATCGTTTCTAGAAACAATACCGTTGACTTGATTACATTAAAATGTTCAAGTGGCGCTTAAAAAGGGAAATATACTACAAAACCTATATAGATATGGACATTCAATGCATTAATTCTTTCATTAAAATTCACTCTTTTCAAGATATATGTAGTTCACAGTAGTGCTTTTTTTTTTTGGTACTGATTTACAATCAACCATTTTGTCATCAATACTATTTCTACTAAATCTACTTTTAACTTTGCAGAAAGGTCTTTAATCAGGGGAAAATACATCAAGGATTTTACCTTTTTTTCTTCTAAATTAGGGGCACAAATCAGAATTCTCTGACACGCAAACAGGAAAAGGTATATCAACTATTTAGGCAGATTTTTGTGTTAAATTTTGGGGTTTTGTACATACATGGGTATGCAAATAGTGCTTCAAAAGCGGGGCAGGGGCTCATCCCCCTCCCCTCCCCCTCCCCTCCCCTCCCCTCCCCTCCCCTCCCCTCCCCTCCCCTCCCCTTCCTGAATCTGCCAGTTCTATTAGACCAAGTGAAAAGGGAAGCTTTTGAAACAACCACTTGTACTGTCACTTCACTTCAGAAACTTTAGAAGGGGCTTTGAAGTGTCTATCAATCAACCTATCACTTCTGTCCAGTTTAGCTTCGCAAAGTGTCAGCGAAAGGACTTACTTTCAATGATAAGAGATTAGCATTTTAGGGGTCATGCTATTTCCTACTGTATAATCAAGTCTAAAAAAAAGGGATGCTTCATTAATAAGCTGAAATATTAGATATAAGTGTAACCTAACAGTTAAGCTCAACTGTATACAGTGTCAGAACCACATTTACATGTATTCAGTGCCATTCAGTTCATGATTAATTTCTGCATGTTGTGTATTGCAATTTTGTCCAATGTAGACTGAACACCATTGTGTATGCTTTCATAAATGTAATATGATGCTATTCGTTTTACCACTCTTGTTTATAATTCATTTCTATAACTCGCAAGTATAGCACATTGAATATATCTTGTTTGGAGCCAGAAGGGCGCTAATTCAAATGCTTTAAAGGGAAAGTCCACCCCCAAAATAAGTTTGTTTCGATAGAGGCAGAATAATAAGAAAATCAGGTGAGTGAAAGTTTGAGCAAATTCTGAATGAAAATATATATTTGTTCCTTGCAGGGGGAGTATAAAAACATATTTGCAATTATTATATTTAGGGTGCATGTATGGTTGAAATTTTTCTTGAGGGAAAATGAAAATTTTAGATTTTTTTAGTACTAAGGAAATGGAAGTTGAGCTCGCATTTTACGTCATAGAGTTGCCAATTTGTGTTTGATTGATCACAACTTAAAAAATCCTAACTTCCTTATTTTTAATCGGAATTTGCTCAAACTTTCACTGACTGTTTCTCTCATTTTTCTACTCCTATTAAAACTAACTTAATTTCAGGGTGGACTTCCCCTTGAGTTAAGGCCCTTCTGGCTCTGTACAGAGAAAGCCTCCAAAATAGGGTGCTAAAGTTCACCCGTGAGTGCTTGTTTACCCCCCTTTTTGAAATTGTGGCCTTTGTGGTTTAAGTCAAGGCGAGGTCAGGGTGTTTTGCATGGAGATATTCGTCTCTAGCTCTGTCTCTAGCTCGGGCATGCCTCAAAGGGTACGCACAAAACGTAGCCAATTTATTGGGCTAAAGTTTGAGCAGAACACAAGGGGTAATTACTCAGTTTTGTCTCTTTTTCGTGTATGCATCTATGCTGCGAGCTGTGAGCCCTCGGAGAGATGCGAACGTAGCATTGTCTTTACTCGGTGGTGTGAGAGAAGTTTGTTTAAGGGAGGGTCGGTTTTTGTTACTATTTCTTTCATTCTTGCATGGATGGTTATATTAGTTCCGTTGCTCTGATCTTGTTTATTGGTCGTCTCCCTTTTATTCTACTGTTGTTTTTCTGCATGTATGTCTGTCTCATTTCTCTCCCTTTCTCTTTCTTTCTCTCTTTATCTGCACAGCCCCCCCCCCTTCTCTTCTGTATTTCTTCAATTAATTTTTCCCATTCTCTCTCCCTTCCCTCCCTACCTCCCTCGATCCCTTCCTCTTTTCTTTCCAATCTTACTCTTTCATATAATATACATAATTTAATTCCTTACATATTACTTTGCAACTTATACATGAATATCATCGGTTTGGAGCCTGGACACAAACTCATATATTTTACACAGCGTTAATGCCCTTTTGGATCTACATGTACACAGACAATATCACCTCCTTTAAAGCAGGACTGCATTACTTGTAGCTACTTGCGCCCTCTATACAGCAAACAATGCCTAAGCGGTACCCGTTGATCCCCCATGATCTCCTTTTTCTTATGTTAAGTGAGAGCTGATTTGATAAGATAACCACCTATCGGTGACGACACATAGAGGTCTAATCCCTCCTGGCCAAACTAGGGCAGACAGGCTTTAATGACACACCGTGAAGCACAGACACGATTAACAGTGCTTTGTGACATGGGACCTTTTAGCATGATAATACATGTACGTGTCATACCCACAGGAAGATCATGCGTGGCTAGGTGGGGCTACTTTATGCTATCGTTAGTGTTCCTTGTGGTTATATGGTCATCAAGTGCATTTTGCTCCCAATGTCTAGTCCACGGTCTAGACTAGCACTCCATGTGATAGGCGTGTGAACTCTTTATTCAAATTTCAAAGTAGACAGACATGATACTAGATCTACATATGTATGCATCAAATATACAGACAGTTTAACCCTATTTAGCCCGGGCTATTTTGAAACTGCATAGCCCAGGAGGGGGGGCTTCTCAGGCCCCCCCCCCCCCCCCCCCTATGATCTCGACCGTGAAACGACCGATCGCCGCGAAAATTTGCATACATGTCAAGTGAAGTGTATAGAATACTATGGTAATTTCAATTTTTTGAAAAACTCACTCATTTGCATATTTATGGTAATTTATGCAAATAAGGTCATCAAATTCACATTTTTGCCCATAAATCAGACATTATTCATATTTAGGCATTCTTTCTCACTACATATATTTGTTAGACCATTTGGAATAATAATACAACACAAAAAATTTAAAAATCAGGGTTATTCCTTATGTTATCTATTGTTTTGATAATTTCTTATGTACATGTATTTCCTTGTTTTTTTAACTTATGTATTTTATTGTTTTTGTTGTTTTATTTCATTTCTAACTATCATTCAACTATTTTGACCCCAAAATAACCACCCTAAACTATAAACAAGACCAAATAACCAATGTTTTATCTCTTTATTCGAAAAATGATATTTCCATATGTTTTGTACACAAATCACAAAAATGAGCGATTTTCGGGCTGACATGCAAAGACAAAAGGACACGTGACTTTGTAATGGTAGGTCCGATTTTCGAAAAATTTCTTTTAAAAGATGCGCAGGACTCGAAAGAAAAAAGTCACAAAATTTCAGTGCAAGATTTTCTTGCGTTAAAAAATTATCGCGAAAAATGTCGAGGGGGGGGCTTCTGAAGCCCCCCCCCCCCCCCCCCCGGGCTAAATAGGGTTAAGGAAAAAAAAGAATCACTATTAAAAGGCGCCCCAAATGGCGGTCCCACATATCAATTGGTTTGTATTTCAAACGGGTAATGTAGATGTACTTAACTTGGCAAAGCTGAGATATATTCTGTAAGTCTATTATGCTTGATCATATATTTTAAACTGCACACTCAGAGAGTTTTGGATAGTCTCTGATGTCATAGATGCCCTTTAAAAACAAAAGTAAAAAGTTATTTCCAAACCCCTTAAAAGTTTGGAAATTCAAGTATTATCGACTCTACGGCATGATCATTACTTTTTTTGAGGGCTTTATCTATATTTTGCTTGGTTCAGCTTATTTCTTTGAAGTACTTTGAATGGGTCATGTTGAAAGGCATTCTGTGCACATTTTTTTCTTTCTTCATTTGTATTTTCACAACAAATGTTTTTACTGGTAATATAAATGCCATTTAGCAATATAATAGTTAGAAATCCCTATCTGAAAGACAATGGGGATTAGATCATTGTCCCGACCTTGACTCATTCATGCACTGACTGATGCAAGAAAGGTGTGTTGCCACAGCTTTACTGTGAGCATCCATGCACATTGATTGATGGTGCGCAGCCCCAATAAGAGGTGACGGCGTTAAGCCGTTTTAATAGTAGGTTCCTCTTCTGTAGCTAGCATTGCATAACATTGGGAATGGGGGGGGGGGGGGGGGGGCAGAGGCCAGATCGTGCACCACCTCCTCCAATCTATCGGTAATATTTGTGCAAGTGTTTCCAGTTCCATTGAGCAGTAAGAGGAAAGGAACTCTCTCTCTCTCTCTCTCTCTCTCTCTCTCTCTCTCTCTGTGTCTATCTGTCTGTCCGTCTCTATCTCTCTGCCTTTATCCCCCTCCCCCCCCCCCCCCCTCATTCTCTCTCTCTCTCCAAATACTGGCAGTGGTAACAGACTTGCTAAGAAGTGTTAATCATGAAAACTACTGCACATCATGGTCCAGCACATTGGTTTAGTAGCGAGAAATGAGTCAGTCATTTTCACACCAGAACTGACCTTGTGTAGTAAACCTTTAGCCATATGACTAGCATGTGTTACTCCAAAACTGCTGACTAAGATGACGAAACGGCAGAGACAACAAAACTGGGCAGGGGCAACAATGCATGGGCCCCCATAATTATGCATGCAGGTAGTCCCTGCATGGTCTTTTTGTTGTGGGGTTTGGAGCGACATCTGTGTATCACAACTGCATGACGTACTATCGGGTCATGTGTGTTGCGGTCAGATGTAAAGAGGCCTCAAGTGGGTTGTTGGAGAATCTAATTCCAGAGCTTTAAAGTTGATTTTGCATTATATGCCACCGATGATTTGATGGTTTAATTTGAAAAGAACTTGCTAATCCTTATCTTGATGTGTTTTGTAGATGTGTATGATGCTTGTACTTAAAACTTTTGAAAATTTCCTAGTCTTAGAGTTCAAATTAAAGGCATTATATG
The DNA here is from genome assembly GCA_035222895.1 of Strongylocentrotus droebachiensis. Classification (NCBI taxonomy): domain Eukaryota; kingdom Metazoa; phylum Echinodermata; class Echinoidea; order Camarodonta; family Strongylocentrotidae; genus Strongylocentrotus; species Strongylocentrotus droebachiensis. The sequence continues at coordinate 159,325 of JAVYIG010003753.1, read as the reverse complement.
AGGAAACAAATTATTTAGGGCTTTGAAACTCGTCATCAAATGTTGACCGAGACCATTGATTTCAAAATTCTGGGATACTCGCAGACTTGACACAGGGCCGCCCATCCAGCTCCTAGAATGTGGGGTTTGATAACATTGTGAAAATGTAGCTGAACTGATATAATGAAAGTCATGATAGTCAATCTTGTATGTGTATTAATGTTTAGTATCCTTTTACATTTGTTCACTTGCAGGAAGTGGTCCTATTCAACTATGGCAGTTTCTCCTGGAGCTTCTGACCGATAAGACATGCCAGCACATCATCAGCTGGACCGGAGACGGCTGGGAATTCAAGCTGTCCGACCCTGACGAGGTCGCCAGACGGTGGGGCAAGCGCAAGAACAAACCCAAGATGAACTACGAGAAGCTGAGCAGAGGACTGCGCTACTACTATGACAAGAACATCATCCATAAGACGGCGGGCAAGCGCTACGTCTACCGCTTCGTCTGTGACCTGCAGAGCCTTCTGGGTTACACGCCCGAGGAGCTGCACGAGATGGTTGGCGTCAACCCTGCACGCGACGACGACTGAAAATCCTGCGACGTGCACCGCGCAAGAATACCGGACTTGTGTGAAATTTTGAAGTTGCGTATTAGACAGAGGACATCACTGTTGCGTAAAGTTAATCGCATTCTATTTTTGAAAGAAAGTTATTACATTGGTAGAGGATATATTCATGTGGTGAGGAGTGTCGCTTTTCCTCGTGTAGAGACATTACACATTTGTTATTACACATTTGTTGTAATCGAACTCGTGAAATTCGTGAAATTCCGCCATAGTCCTCTAAATTTGTACATGCATCTCTTCAGAAATTTAATTAGCAGCAGTGCAATTTCAATAATTCAGAAGCATGCACTTTTTTTATCTGTATAGGTTGAGAGTTTGCAGAATGTTAGATAAAGTAGCATTCGAATCTGCCATTAAATTCGTCCAAGTATGTCTTTTATGCCTTAATTTTCAAGCTATTGAGAAGTATTTTAAATGAAATGAAATTTTGACAATTCTTAATCCTTTTATGAGGTTAAAGCCTACAAAACTGTACTTAATCGTGTATAAATTTAATGCTTACATGTTGCATGCTTTTTCATATTTTTGTGAAGAAAAAAAACTTTGATATGTCATCTGGAATGACATTTTGGAATCCAACCAGTTCTCTCCTTTTTAAAGTGAAAATGTACTATTATAGTTATTAAAGTCCTATGCATTTCCTGTAGTTTTAAAATAGTAGACGAAAAAGAGAACCAGCAACTTATTGTTGTCATGCGAAAATGTCTGAAAGTGCTTTTTGAAGACGAGTCATGTTTATACCTATTGCAGTTTTTATTCCACTTGCAAGACCATTCATGTGACCAAACTTTTGTTATCGCTTGCTGCCTGAACGAAGGAATATTATGACCAGGCTGAATTAGGTGGCGTGAGACAAGGTGCATTCCTTGAAAGCCCCAAAAATTGCAATATATGATTTAATTCAAACCTTTCGATTTACATTCGTTAGAAGTACATTCCAAAGTCGTCAGCAGTTTTATTCTCTTTTTTTCTTTTGTTAAAAATGACCAGTGGTTGTCATGTTCAATTGCAATCACATTCCTTGTGGGTTTATGAACATGATATACCAATTTGATGCAAGCTTCTTTTTTTTTTAATCATCTCCTCTGAATGATGAACAAAAAAGGTGCTACAGTGTATTTATGTTTTACCTTTGTGATATATTTGTTTGTGTTATCTTTCACGAGGACTGATCCGTTATGGGCTTTGTGCAAAAGTTGTGTACGACTTTTTTTTTGTATTATATTTTGTTTCTAGGTATCGTGCAGAATGTCGAGATATACCAAACCTAATGTTAGGATGGTGTATCCAGGCTTTTGATTGAATCATTTATTTTTGTGCATATTGTTCAACTACTCATGTGGGTAGAACATCTGATTTAAGTCTACATGTTTGTGTGCATGCACAAGCTTCATTCTGTTCTTGTATTATGGTGTACTAGCATCTAGTTTCATAACTCTTTAGGACCTGGTGTCTGTAAAGCACCTTTCGTTCTTCTTAATACCGATACAATTCGTTAGCACCAGATTTTGGTGTTGGCATCTTACACTTGGGGTTCTTCTTAATACCGACACAATTTGTTAGCACCAGATTTTGGTGTTGGCGTCTTACACTCCGCGTTTTTCATAATACTGATACAATTTATTAGTGTTGGGGATGAGTGACGTCAAATTGCTTTAGTGAGTACTTAAGCTTTTTTGGATCAACGCTATACCTGTGTCTTCAGTAAGGTGACTTGGCAAATTGGTATCATCCATTATCATACAAAAGCATGCGTGTGTGCATCTTTATGGTATCATTGAGTGCTTAGAGTAGGCTATATGCATTCCCAATTGAGCTTGGGTAAAACGCATCCAGTTTTCTCAAATCTTCTTCTGCTGCTTATGCGAGGGGCGAAGAATGTAATTTTGTCCAAACTTGCCATTTTAAAGTACCATGGAGTTTTATCTAGTTTAATACAAAGTGGGATGTGTATTTGAAGATTTAAGTTCATCAGAAATGTACCTAACTACTAGAAAGATGATGGTTTTATCATTTCTAAACAAGGAAGCTCTCGATCTGCGCACCTTTAAAACTTGCCTAATTGTTCTAGAATGAAAAGTATATTTTCCATTTGGTTGATTTATTTATTTTGTCTTCACATCCATGTGCCTTGGTGTCGATTCACAGGAAGAAAAAATATGCCTTCTAGAAAAACGTACTGCAGAATTTTACGATAATTGTAGATTGTAGCCAGAGAAAGAACAAGGTTTTGAAAGCACTTTTTTTATATTTGTACTTACATCAGTTTTGTGTATAGAAGGGGGCCTATGCTTCGTATTGGCTGTACATGTACATGTATTTCGTAATGTGAGAGAGAGAGAGAGAGAGAGAGAGAGAGAGATAAAGAGAGAGAGATAAAGAGAGAGAGATAATGATAGTGTAGCGCGAAAAGCCTTTTGTGTACACATGTATGTTTTCTAGAGAGTGCAATTTGTGCTTTTGTAAATGCGCGAGTGACTGAGACGGAAAGAGAAACAAAAATGAGTGAGAATTCATGAAATTGTATGATAATTGTAACATGGTGGATTTTAAAGACTGAGCAACTAGTGCTCTATTGTGTTAACAGAATTTTTAAAATCCATATTTGTTTATGGGTACCGAGTGATGATAACTGTTTGTAATGGGATCTGACATGAAGAGTGCCATTAAATGTTTGTAAATAGGGACAATTGTACCAATGGTGCGCCTTGTATAAAAAAAAATAACAGAATGAAAGGGGAAAAACTAGAAATTCAGTCGCCTTTGTTGTAAAATAAGCTTTTTGACACACTAGAAGAAAATGATTGTATTTTTCACAATTTTTGTAAGTATTGTTTATATTTCTGTTTCTACACACAGACCGTAGATGGTCAAAGATGATGCATATTTTGCTTTGAGTTCTATAGTGGTGTTTTATAGTGCTGGCACTGTTTTTCACCTGTTTCAATTATTTTTTTCTGACTGAAAAGTCCTTTTATGTCCTTTTATTTTAAGGCAAAACAGTAGTAATGTTATCTCAATATGTTCTTTCTGTAATTCCTGAAAATGTTTTAAAAATGTGCACTTCATTTCAAATACCCTGACTTATTCATCCTCCCAATATTACATACGGCGGAAGCTGAAGAACTCACATTTTCTGTCTATAAAAGATAACGAGGTATACATCATTGTTTAAAAGAGAAGATTTTGTGTTTTTCTTCATGTATTGAAACCAAAGTAAACTACATGGATACCACACTATGCACACAAGTGTTATGTTATGTCACGGTAACGTGTTATTTATATTTTTATTTTTTAGAAGATTGAGTTAGATTGGTTAATATGCCTTGATCAATTGTTTTTGTTTTTGTGTTTCCTTCCCACGGTTCTGTAAACGTCAATGTGTTCACAGACGTGGACGGTGAAAAAAATAAATTGTGAAATGTCGACGTAAATTGTTTATTTCAGATTGTTTCCATTTGTTATGAATGGTTTTGACTGATCTGTATTTGGGGTTTTACGTAACAAATGTAATATCACAAATTGAGGGAAATGTGAATGGTTAAAAACTAGTTTAGAGCACGAGACAGGAAGATTGGAAAGAGAACTGGGAGAGATTGGGAGAGGAAAGAAAAGTGAGTGAGACAGAGTGGGACAGGAAAATAAAGAGAACAGAAGAAATAAGAGAAAATGAGAGAGAGAGAGAAAAGGGTAAATCTAACAAGAATAGAAAATCTTGGGGAAATAGAACAGAGAAATGAGCGTCAGAGAGAACACATTCAACCGAGAGAGAAAGAGCGGAATGGAGAAAAGAAAGACCGAGTAAGCACAGAGTGCGAGAGAGGAAGGAGCATGGCGTAAAAAAGGGTTATGAATTGGAATTGGGGGAGGGGGCAGTTTGTTAATAATTGGATTTTCAAAGGGAGGGGGAGAAAGACCTGATGTCCTATAAATGAAATGGGAGGGGATATTCAGGAAAAAGGGAAACGGACGGAGGACGGGAAAGTAGATTGTTAGAACAAAAACAGGGGAATCTAAAACTGTCACCTAAAAAATAAATAAGAGAAAAATATTAGAGAAAAAATCAGAATGGAAAGAGGCTATGAATGTAAAAAGAGGAGGGGTCTGGTGATTGACGTCTGCATAAACTGACGTCATAATAAATCATTCCATTTGTCTTTCACCACGCTAAGACAATAGGCAATCGTTGTATAATCATTACAACAACAACAAAACATAATTGTGGTGGCAAATTAGCTATATCGTCTAGGCCCCTTCCATAGTAATTATAAATTACGTAATACGCCAACTCATGATGCGAGCATGGCTCAAGAACTAGCGTTTTATGGTTCTTCTTGTTTTGTTTTTGCTTATTGCGAGGTAGGGGGGGGGGGGGGGTGGGGGGCGGTGGCAAGGTTCCAAGATGAAACAAACCCCAACATGACGAGCTATGACGCCTGTCGTATTTCGCTTATAAATTGTGATTTCGAGAAAACTTTCGGAGGAAAGTACTTATGAAAATACAAAGGGCTAATCGATGGTTTATGTGATCTAGCAACAATTAACGAACTGGACATCTATATTGCCTCCAAGAAAATAGTCTGATACAAGTTGACCTCAGTAGCCCTACTTATTCCGATCTCGAAAGGTTTCATGTTTTATAAACATCTCGTCATTCTTTGCATTAATTCATTGAATAGAATGCGCCGCTAATTGTACATTTTAAAACGAACAGTAATGGCATGCATGAAAAACGCAGTTGCATATCAGCGCCGACTACATGTGTATTTTTCCCGTAGTCATCAATCGTTTCCTAATACGCGATCAAAATATCAACTCAAAAAGAACACGCGAACATTGCTTGCTTTATACCGGGGTGTCGCCTCTTAATCCTTTGCCTTTCGGGGAGACGATAACAAAATGAATAATCACTTTTTTTTTTTCGGTTTGTCTCACGTTTAAAATCGCACCGTCTTCATTCGGAGGCGGACCAGGTTCATTTTAAGGGGTTACTTTTCTTCTGATGATCGTTCGTTCGTTCGTGGGTTATGATCTTTTGAAAAGTTCAGTCATAAGGGAAGATCAGCTGAAAGCTACTTTGTTGCCAGTTCTAAAGATTCACACGGCTGGAGGGGAGGGGGGTTGCGCCCCTTCTCCAGGAAATTTGCCCGTGGTCTTCAGAAGCCACGGATTTCTTCTCAGGTTGACAATAATTTATGGCGAAACTAGGATGAGGTGTAAACAAAAGAGGGCGCTCTTTCGGAAAGGAAAAGAAGAGGACACTCGCTGCGCATAGGCCTACATCACGTGCCCCTCACAAGTATTGTAAAACACACAACAACAAGAATTTGATAAAATAATTAATAATAAATGAATAAATAAACAAATAAATACATTAACAAATATATAAGAAAATACATAGATGAATTAATAAATAAACAAAAAAACAAAATAAACAAAAAGATAAATACATATATTTGTTTAATGGCAATGTAACTATTGAAGGCAGGCTTTACTACTTCAGCCAGAAGGGATTAGACCACCAAGCGAGCCAGTGAGGTCACTGTGACAGGTGGCTATCTCATTAACTCAGCTCTCATTTAACATAAGAAAAAGAGGATCATGGGGGACCAACAGGCACCGATTGGGGAAGTTTTCTATATAGAGGGCGGCAAGCAGCTACAAGTAGGACAGTGTGCCTTTAAAATAAAACCATATATCGAAAGGACGAATCTATTCATCTCGCGCAGCCACCCCACCTATCCAAGCAAATAGTCATACCCTGATGTAGTAGGTATATGATCATACTTCTTGATAAAGCAAATTAAATGGAAAGAAAATTTCCCTGTCTCCGGACCTCTCCCCCTCTCCCCCCCCCCCTTCTATTCATCGTGTAGCTGATCCATATAGCGTATTGAGAGTTCTACGAGTATGCGAGAGTATGTTAAACCATGGAGCTCCAAATAGCTCCCACCCACGTACAATCTCTATAGGTGATATCTGTGAGCTTCGTGAAATGCCTGACCAATCAGAAGCAACTTCCGGTGACGTAACTATCTCTCTCAGGTAGCTATGAGCAAGTCTGACAAGCGCCCTTTAAGCCTGAAAATGACAATGCAACTAAAGGTGATGAATGACGGGTAAACAGGCGAAGGGCTGAACGAGCGACAGTTGTCTAATCTCAAATCATCGGCTAAAATGCCATCGTCATCGATCAACCATTGCCCTCGAATCAGTCAGACGTGTTAGTAATTTTTAATTTTAAAGGGCAATCCAACCTTTGAAATGATTTCATTTGAGTTTATGAAGGCAGGGAAATATTAAAGAGAAGCGAAATGGCGAAAGTCTGAAATAAAACAATTCAATAATAGTAAAGCTTAGCTAAATATGAATGTTTGAAATATATAATAGCTATATCGGTATATAATCCGTATCAGGACGTTTACCCCCTGGAAAATCACCCCCGGAAAACTACTCGTCAAGGACAATTACCCCCCCCCCCCCCCCCCGACTATTTACCCCCGGAAAATTACCCCCGATGATAATTACCCCACAAGGACAATTACGCCCCCCCCCCTCCCGGAAATTTTCAATCATACATTCACCCAAAAATATAAGTATTGCAAATATGTTTATATACGACCCTTGTACGAAACAAAATCTATTCCGTCATAAATAACTTAGAGAATGAAAGTTCATGAAATTTTCTGTAAATAGCCATTTGGTGAGTAGCTCGCATTATGCGTCACAGTGTTGCAATTCATCGGGGTGTAATTGTCCACGGGGGGGGGGGGGGTAATTATCCTCGGGGGGTAATTGTCCTTGGGGAGGGGGTAGTTGTCCTCGGGGGTAATTCTCCGGGGGTAATTGTCCTTGGGGGTAATTGTACTCGGAGGATATTTTGTTGGGGGTAGTTTTCCGGGGGGGGGGAGACACGCCCGGGTCACATATTTTTTGAGAAATTTACGTTTGAGTCATTTTGAGTGTTTGGCAAAATAAGAGAGCGACAGTAATAATAATAATATATGATTGCAGGGCCTTCAGGGAGAACAGTATGAATACTGATGAGGCTACCCTGGTTAAACAAGACATATTATTATTATTATTATTATTATTACAGTTAAGATTACCCATTTGGCCAATTTGTAAATGTTAAGGTAAAGTTATTACATTTTGCCAAAAATGTACAACTTTCTTTAAATTTTCCTTGATTTATCTCAACTTTCACCTAGGGGCGGCAAGGCGACTTCCAAAATGGGGGGGGGGCACCAACAAAAAAGGGCACTTTCTGGAGAAGTGCGTGATTTATTTCATCTTTCACCCAGGGGCGGCGAGGCGATTTCCATAGTGGGTGGGGCACCAACAAAGAAGGGCACTTTCCGGAGAAAAAAAGGCACCTACGAAGGGAAAATATACAATTTTTTGGACATTGGTATTTACCCCTACATTGTGATTAACTTATCGTGGATGATTTCAATATTCGTTTCTGTTTATACATCATACAAGATATTGCTTAAGCATCATACTTTGCAGTTAGGTGTGATGGTGTGAAAATTCAATTGCGAGCGATCGAGAAAATTTGATAGAGATTTGTGAGGTCGTAGTGCAAAAAATACATCTTATAAAGAGGGAAAACCCCAATCCTGATGGGGTTATCTTATAACGTAAGACTGAAACGACCTTTGATAAGTAACATTATTATATCATCTATAAATTTGGGGGTATTGCTCTTAGTCGCTTGAAATTAGTGGCACGTTAAATGATGAAAGGAAAAAGGGGACACTTATCGAAACGGATAACACACTTATTAGAAGAAGAAAAAAGGGAGCACGTTTCAAAGTACAAAGGGTAATGATCAGAGGTGAAAATGGGGCATTTCTTACACCTAAAAAAAGAGATCCACCAGGGATGAACAAAAGGCAGCTTTTATGAGAAGGTGGAAGAAGAACTCATTTAAACAGAAAAAGAGGCACATGTAAAAATAAACGGGGCACGTATCAGAGATGAAAAAGGCTAATTGTGAGAAGGGGAAGGTGCGCTTATAAGAAGTAAAAAGAGCATTTATAAGAAAGTAAAAGGGGCGCGTATCAAAATAAATAGGGCAGTTAGTAACGGCGGAAAGGGACACTCATCAGAGATGAAAAAAGCACTTATCAGGATGGGAAGGGGCACTTGTCAAACGATTATCTCTCGGATTTGAATAGGGGAAATTATCGGAAGTGAAGGGGGCACTTGTCTGAAGTGAAAAAGAGTAACTTCGCGTACCTGAAAAGGGTCATTTACAAGAGATGAAAAGGGGCACTTATGGAAAAGAATAGGAAAACTTGTCATAGTTGGAAAGGGGCATTTATGAGAAGTGGATTAAAAGCCAGCAAAATTTAATCAATAAAACACGATAGCTATTGCTTTTCTTGTTTAATGGTGTCAGATGCAATAGCGTTGTGCGTCACGTATTACAATGTGCTGACATAACAATGACGTAATACTTCGGACATGATTTCCATGGGACATATAATAGGGGATTGAATTACAAGTGAGTTGATTGTTGGAAAATAGTTGCGATCGTGTGATATATTCATAAATATGAAATAAAATATAAAAACGTAGAGTCTAGTGTTTGGTTAACACTAAGGATGGAAATATCTGAGTTAAATTGATTGAGAAGGTGAAAAGGGGCAGTCTGCTGATTTGAAAGTGGTAGTAAAACCAGTATAGAAAACAACTATAATATACACAAAAATGCTGGATATTAAAGGCAAGGTATTTTACTGACATCGCTACCAGCGTTGAAATGTTTTTTTCGATTGCGCCATCTTTCGACGAAGGCGTTGATAAAGGGATTCCTGGTTCACAAGCATCATAACGCGCGAGTCATGCAGTTTATTTGATTGCACGGTTTTGTTTTTTTCCCCTCCGATTTTTACTTAACATGTGGAATGGGCTACCCTGTGAATTAAATAAAAGAAAAAGTTATTTAATCAAAAAATCAGTTAGTGATGCATTGTGAGACATGGCTGTCGACACAAAAGGACATTGTGAGCAGCAGATTGCAGAAATGTGGCCGTGATTGAGAAAAAACTTTATCCAAATTGTGCATGAACTTGGCTCGTTTAACAGATTCGTGGTATAATGGTTCATTCACTTGACTCTCAATCCAAGGGTTAAGGGTTCGTATCTCAGCCGAGGGCGTCGCTGAAGAGGGGGTTTAGGGGTGCGATACCCCCCCCCCCCATACACACACACACACACGCACACACACTTATCAGAACATATGTCGGTAAAATTGCGCTGCTGTCGGGGAAAATCTCTCTAAAGTAATTAATGTCACTCTTTATAGATTATTTGTTTATTTATGAATGATAAATGAAAGTACATGTTCGCAGAATATAAACTCAGTAATATTCTCATTGCTTAATGCTAATGATTTATGTAATGAATGTGAATGTGAATTTGAAATGTGAAGCATGAAACATGAATAGCAACATGGAATAGCAATTTATTCTTTAGGGACTCGTGGTAGTTTATTTTACAGTTGATTTCACTTGGTTGATTTCACTGTTCGCATGAATCGTACAACCTTTTCGGGGGATTCTTAGGATTGCCAATTTTGAGTCAGAGGTATGAGTGTGACATTGCAAGGGATCGAAGCGACTGAGCGGGGAAAGGATGTGGGAGGGGGTGTCCCCCTCCCAAGGTAGGTAGGGAGCTTTTGCGTTTTTGGACTTACAATGGTGCAATTTGGTACATAATTTGATTTCACGAATTCGTTTTCACTGGCTGCCTGCCGTAGCAACAAACAGAGTTGACAAAAGACTTAACTCCGTTTCGTTGACGATCAGCCATGCATCAAGTCTTTCGTCTTCTTTGTGCATGGCTGATCGTCAACGAAACGGAGTTAACTCTGTATGTTGCTACGGCAGGCAGCCAGTGAAAAACCAATTCGTTTAAACAAATTATGGAAATGCAAGCATAACTTTAAATGAACAAACATTTGTTATTCCTGGCTCCCTTTTCCTGATTGAGGTGTCATATAAAAGGGCAAAACATGAACTTTTTAGAAATTACTCTCTGAAATTCGGATACCGCCCGCCAAATGACTATTGGTTTTCTCTCTTCAAATTGTTTTAATCACTCATGCGTTAAATATGCATCATAATTATGCGTTGCATCAAATGAAAGAGGAGGATCTAAGCTTTACAAATATGTGTCATTTATTAATTATTAATGTGGTTAAGTTATGATAAAACAACGATACTTCTGTGTAAAAAAAATTACACAACTTAACACATCGAATTTGCAGTGTAAAGTTGTGCAATTTAAAGAGAAGTTTGAGTTCTGGGAAGAGGTAACAAATAATTTGTGATCGTTATCATTGTATATATGCAAGTGTGGAAGAACATCAATAACAAAAACATCCCCTGAAAAAGCATGGCTCTTCAAATGCCTTAATATTCTTAATATGGCATTTAACATCATAAAATCGGGACGGATTTTTATGCCACATGTTCGTGTAGTCCCATATACATCTTTCTGTGTACAGTGCTTGTAACTTTACCAAGACTGGGCTAATTTTTTTTTAATCATTTTGATGATTCCTGAACCTAGCTGTACAAACCAATACTTATATGCTAGATGATCAACCTTTTCTGATCGATTCCGGAACGTTTCTTTCACAATACAATCGCATGACCAGAAATGTATCTTTAAGTACAAAACCCCTATGCCAGGAGTGAACCACCCAATGTGTAAATTCGCTACACAACTAATTTGCAGTGTGTGATTTCAAGAACATGTCATTGAATAATATTGTTACGGCCCTCCATCCTAGAACGGGTCCTGGATGCTGAAGGGCTGGCCTGTCCCTTGCCTCTATCACCGTCATCTGACGAAGAATTTGCCATCCTGAATAATGCGAGCGGTTTCTATTTGGCTTGTTTAGAGGCCCTGACGTGGCTCCGTTTTCCCAAAGTATATGAGTGTGGAGATGAGAGAAGTTTTGGATAGGTGGATGTGTATTCTCTATGAGAGGGTTATATTACGTCAGTCTATGGAGACTCAACTAATCACACGTTATGAAACGATGGATTGTTTAACCAGGAAGCTGTAATGAATGGAGATACCGTCTCGAAAGAATTTTCCGAGGGAAAAATATTCAAGATTAACTTGGCTTAACAAAAAGAACTGTAACCCTCTCCAGCCATCATTTCCATCAACAGCTGTCCATATCAATGCACAGTCCCCCTCTGGCATTTCAAATATTACAAAATGTTACGCAACGCCATCTGCTTCCCTAAGTTCTCTATTCACTCTTTTGCAAAAATATGCAAGCATCGAGCTTTGAAGCCATGCGTGGCACCGATAAATTAGGTCATGTTCAGTGAAGATTTATTTAGCTATAACATATAAAATACAGAATTCACAACATATGACTAAGGCAACTTTTTATTAGCTATCAAATGCTTTTTCCTTTCTCGGATAGCTTTACTAAAGACAGAGCCATTTCAACCAGCGAAATCGACCAATGAAATCGTGAGTTAGAGCGAATGAAAGGTTTTCATCATCATGATTTTCTCATCTAATTATTGACATTTTCCGAAAATTTCCGAAATTTGTACATAGCTAGAAAGGTAGTCCGAATGTTTGTCTTCCTAAAGAACTAAATGAAATTGTGTTATATGTTTGCGCATTTATTGAATGAGGGTTAGAAGTTGTCAAGTTATCACCACCATTCACCCCAAGTACAAGCCGGCAAAACAAAAGCCGCCGTGCTCGCTGGGCTGGGCTGTGTGTGGAAAGGGAGGACTTAGTGGTACTAGGGAGCTGGAAGGTTTCGGAGGGGGATTAAGGGGATTACGGTAGGGGAAACAAAAGACGCGCGGTGCCACGGATGGCTTCAAAGGGGCCTCTTGGACGGGATCTCCATTCATTACAGCTTCCTGGTTTAACTGTATACTTTATTAATACAAACATAAGTCAACTTCTCCAACACGTTATCATAGTTAACACCGACACCAATTACCTGGATTAATCCCAACAAGTAGTAAAGGCAGGTATTGCCTTTTGTAGGAACTCTTATTTCTCGCTTCCAGTCCTAGTTTCCTTACTTTAGCTCAGCTGGAGCAAAGCGGAGAGTTCGCTATCTGACCAAGACGAGAGCCAGCGTCGAAGTGCCGAAATATCTGCTGGTCACTGCTATTTATAGCTTTTGAGACGCTCTGAGAGCTGATTTACGCATGGTGCGTCCGTAATCGCGCTCTGAGCCCTTACGCCCAAAAGCTTACTGCGCCCTCTACGTTTTCTGCAAGATAACCTAAATTGTGGCGAACTGGTTCGTTACACAGCACCCCTCTTCAAGGAATGTGTCCTCACATTGTCACCCTCACATTAATACGAGGGGTTTCCAAAAAAATATCTACAATCACTAAAACATATTGAATTATGCATCGCTGTATTAACCATACTGAGAGTTACGTCCTCTACTCTTTAAGACTACTGATATGCATATAACAATCAAGCTCTCTATATCTTTCATAATGACATTCTCATATAAAAACATGTTCATTCTATGGACAGTAACTCTGAATATTACCATTACAGCGAGTGCTTTATATACCAATTATTTTCATGAATGTTTGTGCATTATGACACATCCTTGAACTTTCCCCAAAAGATAATGGTGTGGTGTTTTACAAACAAATGAATAGCTTACACTACGACATAAAAATGATAAAAATAGATACATGTATGGATATAAACAATGAGGATGCCTTTTGTTTCCTCCTGAAAGCTGTTGTCTTTTTAACAGTTCATCTTTGTGTTTACAGTTAGTTCATTTCCTGTCCTTCTAGGCATCCCTTGGCTCATTGTTCTTTCTCTTCTCTTCCCTGGTAATACGAGTGTATACTGTTCCATCCGGCAGGTGCAGTGACTCGTATTGGTAGGTGATCTTCATCCCTAGCGGATGATGTGTTTTGTTTTCTGCGTCACCTTACATCTGCCTCCAGCTTGCAGGAACAGTCTGCATCTCCGTAGTTACCATGCGGAAGCAGGTTGTGGTATTGCCTTCATGGCGACACTGAACTGATCCCCATTTGGTCTCTAGAGTAGCCGTCTCCAAGTCAAGCCTTGCTCCTAACAACAGAAGATTATCCATGCCCAAGACTCCATCGCCGCATACATCAGCGATAATCAAAGTGACCCTTGCCTTTCCCTGGCCTATTGTCACTTCAGTGTGGATCTTCCCGTCCACCTTCATATTTGAGCCGTTTGCAAGCATTATTCTCTCTGTAGTAGGTTCAATAGAAGGCTGCTCTATCAGTTTCACATATCCTGCTTTGGAGATGTATGTATCTGTAGCCCCAGTGTCTACAAGAAAATGTAACTGTTGCCCAGCGATAATAACTGGTATATACATGCCCTTTAATGTTCCTTTGTGCATCTCTCTATTGTGCTTAGAGTTGCCTATTGATTCTGTGGTATTTGTTGTTGAGGGGCTGTCAGATTTTGCTGCATTGGCCGCACCATGCACACCCCTCTGAGGTAGCCTTTCCTCGTTTGTTGAGATCTGTTGTTGCTGTTGTTCAGTTTGCCTTTGAGCCTCACTCTTCAGCCTTTTTCTGCACTTTTTCTTGATGTGTCCCTTCTTTCCACAGTAGAAGCAACAACCATCAGATACAGCTGATTTCTCCCGTTGCTGCTTTCCATCAGATTGAGCGGTTTGTTTAGACGCCTGAAAAGCGCCCTTTAATGCCGCCACCAATCCTACAATTTCCTCTTTCAGGCTGATCAGGGTGTTCACCACTTCAGAGGTTGGGTCGGCTGGCTGTTGATCCATTTCCTCTTCCTTTGTCATTCCCCTGTACTTTGAGGTCCCTCTAGTGCCCATCCTCTGATCTTCAGACTTGTGAAAGGCCTCAGCTACTACAGCTACATGAATCACCTCGTCTAGTGTCTTATCCTGAGAATTGAATATGGCCTCTCTGAGCTTGGGTTTCGTTAGAGCATCCATGAAATGCCCTTTTGCCAATCTCTCTCGTACAGCATAGTCCAACTCTGGATAAGCTAAGGAAGTTAATTCTCTGATGTTTTGCCCTAGCTCTTTGAGTGTTTCGCCCTCATATCTCTGCCTTTGCTTAAGCTCCAGCAAATGATTTTCGGCTTGTCCGTCATCCGAAAACCTGTTAGCCAGCTTTTTCTTCAGATCATTGAAGCTCATTCTCTGCTTCTGTTCCCGCAGCAATCTCAAAGCCTGTCCTCTCAAACATGATGCCAGAATCTTTCCTGCTTCTTCACCACTCCAGCCGTTCACTGCACGGCAAGATTCAAAGTGATTGCAGTAGTCAATCCATGAGGTAGACCCATCATATTTGTCAAGCGTAATAGAGATGCTTCTATTCCTTGGTATAGCTGCATGCGATGACTCATCCTTCCGATGTAGCCTCTTTATCCGTTGCTCTTCATTTACTTTCACTGCCCTGCTTGACAGTGAAGAAGGCTGGATCCCTTCTGTATTCGAGGATTCTTCTTGTGACTTTAGTTGAACTTCATCCGAACTTGACGTCACGTTACTGGATATTTGCGTGTTGGTACGCCTTTCATGTTTCTTCTTCTTCGACCTTCCATCGGTAGCCTTTATGTTTGAGAACCCTTGTAATAGCTCCTCAATCCTTGCATTAATTGCCGATGTCTGCTGTTGCATCATTAATGCCAATTGGATTAGAACCTGGGCTTGAGCTTGTGCCTGCTCCTTCATTATTTCGACGATTTCTGTCAAAGCCGTCGCCTTCTGCTTTTTCCTACTTGTTGAACGATTTACTCCAGAGTCAATAGAAACTGCTTCATCTCTCGAAGTAGAATCACTGCCATCTGTTCCAGTTTTCCTCTCGTCCTCCATCCCACTTCTGACACCAAACGTGTTACGGCCCTCCATCCTAGAACGGGTCCTGGATGCTGAAGGGCTGGCCTGTCCCTTGCCTCTATCACCGTCATCTGACGAAGAATTTGCCATCCTGAATAATGCGAGCGGTTTCTATTTGGCTTGTTTAGAGGCCCTGACGTGGCTCCGTTTTCCCAAAGTATATGAGTGTGGAGATGAGAGAAGTTTTGGATAGGTGGATGTGTATTCTCTATGAGAGGGTTATATTACGTCAGTCTATGGAGACTCAACTAATCACACGTTATGAAACGATGGATTGTTTAACTGTATACTTTATTAATACAAACATAAGTCAACTTCTCCAACACGTTATCATAGTTAACACCGACACCAATTACCTGGATTAATCCCAACAAGTAGTAAAGGCAGGTATTGCCTTTTGTAGGAACTCTTATTTCTCGCTTCCAGTCCTAGTTTCCTTACTTTAGCTCAGCTGGAGCAAAGCGGAGAGTTCGCTATCTGACCAAGACGAGAGCCAGCGTCGAAGTGCCGAAATATCTGCTGGTCACTGCTATTTATAGCTTTTGAGACGCTCTGAGAGCTGATTTACGCATGGTGCGTCCGTAATCGCGTTCTGAGCCCTTACGCCCAAAAGCTTACTGCGCCCTCTACGTTTTCTGCAAGATAACCTAAATTGTGGCGAACTGGTTCGTTACAATATGTTGCCTCGCTCTAAACCCCGCTCATGGTTTTATTTTTATGACAAATGCAGCGATACAAAAATAAAGGAATCTGTCGCTTATAAACAAAATAAGACGCCATTGTATATTCAGCTGCACACACCGCGATATGTTCGGCGTTTCAAGAGGGAACAAATGCCGTCCTTAATATCATTCCAGGGGTTTTTCAATTTGAAAGGCTGGTTTCTTTGATTGTTGAAATACCCCTATTCTGTGTATTTACAAGCAAAAGATTTTAGTTATCAGAATCGGATCATATCCCCTTTTGAATGGTTTGACATGCCATTACATTTATATACGCTAAACTTATTATAATTTGACAAATAATAGGTTTGCAATTATGTTCATTCTTTATGGGATGTCGTCTGCTTGGGCAGTATTGGTCCATATAGTGACGTCATTAAAACATTGTTATTTTCCGGCGAATCTCTCGTATATCCCAGCTGCTATGGAAGTGGTTGTATTTGTATTTTTATAAATCACCAGATATGTAGTTGACCTAAAACTTGTACGATGGCCATCTGTTAGCTTACTAGTTTCGAGTGATACAATAGTTGACATATTTGTGATTTTCTTTGAATTTCACCTTTAAGAGTCGTCCGAATCGTCCGAATCGTCTTCTTTGTCTAATAAATAATTAAACGACAAAGCTTCGCGTGGGAGGGAGGAAACTGAATTCAGACAAGAATTAGGAGTCGACAACGGTACAACAAATCGTCTTCTTTCACTATATTGATACAATAAAACGTCAAAGCTTCCGCGCTTCGCTTGGGCGGGGAAAAAATGAATTCAGACAAGGATTAAGAGTAGTGAACGGTACAACGAATTGTCTTCTTTCGCTAATATTTTAATGAAACGTCAAAGCTTAAACTGAATTCAGACAAGAATTAAGAGTCGGGAACGGTACAACGAATCGTCTTCTTTCTCTATATTGATGCAATAAAACGTCAAAGCTTCCGCGCTTCGCACGGAAGGGGGGGGGGGATTTGAAAACAATTTAGCTCCTGGCTCCGGATTTTATAGGGTTCAATTTGCATTAATATTATGCTAATATATAATTGGTGGCTATTTTTGTCGGTACTCGGTAGCCTCTTCACCCCCCCCCCCCCCCCCACCCCCCCCCCTCTGAAGGTCTTGCGACGCCCCTGCCTACAACCCCCTTTTTGTCGCTTACATCCTTTGCTGAAAGTAAGTGACATGATAGATCAAACCCTTGATGGCAACACTGCTACACCCCAACCGCACCCCCCCCCACCCGTGAAACACAAACAGTCTACGCCATCTATGAACTAATTGGACGAGAATTGTCGGTAATATGTACTTGTACCACAAACATACTGCAGGGAGGGTTGGCCGAATAGTCGGATTGATTGGGGTCTCCCCTATCCATTATTTCGCTTCTGATTAAAATTCTGTTTATTGCTTATTTCATTTTCATTTTTTATGAATAGCAACCCTTATCCCGTATTATGAACAGCGAACCTCTACTCCTATAATGAATAGCGACCCTCATTTCGTATTATGAATAGCGACCCTAATTTCCCATTATGAATAGCGACCCTCTATTCCTATTATGTATTGAGACCCTCATTTTGTATTATGAATAGCGACCCTCTACTCCTATTATGAATAGCGACCCTCATTTCGTATTATGAATAGCGACCCTCATATCGTATTATGAATAGCGAACCTCTACTCCTATTATGAATAGCGAACCTCATTTAGTATTATGAATAGCGACCCTCATATCGTATCATGAATAGCGACCCTCATATCGTATTGTGAATAGCGAACCTCTTCTTCTTCTATGAATAGCGACCCTCATTTCATATTATGAATAGCGACCCTCATATCGTGTTACTAATAGCGAACCTTTACTCCTATTATGAATAGCGACCCTCATATCGTGTTACTAATAGCGAACCTTTACTCCTATTATGAATAGCGACCCTCATTTCGTATTATAAATAGCGACCCTTACGAGTAATAAACTTCATTTCGTATTATGAATAGCGACCTTCTTGTCGTATTTTGAATAGCGACCCTTATTTCATGTTATGAATAGCGACCCTTTACTTTTATTATGAATAGCGACCCTTATGAATAATGAACCTTGTGAATAGAGACCCTCATTACGCATTATGAATAATGACCCTCATTTCATGTCCTGAATAGCGACCCTTTACTCCTTTTATGAATAGCGACCCTCATTTTGTATTATGAAATGCTACCCTCTGCTCCTATTATGATTAGCGACCCTTATTTCGTATTATGAAAGGCGAACCTCTACTCCTGTTATGAATAGCGAATCTCTACTCATGTTATGAATAGCGACCCTCTACTCCTATAATGAATAGCGACCCTCTACTCCTATTATGAATAGCGACCCTCGTTTCGTTTTATGAATAGTGACCCTCATTTCATGTCCTGAATAGCGACCCTTTACTCCTTTTATGAATAGCGACCCTCATTTCGTTTTATGAATAGCGACCCTCTATTCCTATTATGAATAGCGACCCTCATTTCGTATTATGAATAGCGAACCTCTATTCCTATTATGAATGGCGACCCTCATTTCGTATTATTAATAGCGACCCTCATATCGTATTATGAATAGCGAACCTCTTCTTCTTCTATGAATAGCGACCCTCATTTCATATTATGAATAGCGACCCTCATTTCGTGTTACTAATAGCGAACCTTTACTCCTATTATGAATAGCGACCCTCATATCGTATTATGAATAGCGAACCTCTACTCCTATTATGAATAGCGAACCTCATTTAGTATTATGAATAGCGACCCTCATATCGTATCATGAATAGCGACCCTCATATCGTATTGTGAATAGCGAACCTCTTCTTCTTCTATGAATAGCGAACCTCTTCTTCTTCTATGAATAGCGACCCTCATATCGTGTTACTAATAGCGAACCTTTACTCCTATTATGAATAGCGACCCTCATATCGTGTTACTAATAGCGAACCTTTACTCCTATTATGAATAGCGACCCTCATTTCGTATTATGAATAGCGACCCTTTCGAGTAATAAACTTCATTTCGTATTATGAATAGCGACCTTCTTGTCGTATTTTGAATAGCGACCCTTATTTCATGTTATGAATAGCGACCCTTTACTTTTATTATGAATAGCGACCCTTATGAATAATCAACCTTATGAATAGAGACCCTCATTACGCATTATGAATAATGACCCTCATTTCATGTCCTGAATAGCGACCCTTTACTCCTTTTATGAATAGCGACCCTCATTTTGTATTATGAAATGCGACCCTCTACTCCTATTATGATTAGCGACCCTTATTTCGTATTATGAAAGGCGAACCCCTACTCCTGTTATAAATAGCGAATCTCTACTCATGTTATGAATAGCGACCCTCTACTCCTATAATGAATAGCGACCCTCTACTCCTATTATGAATAGCGACCCTCGTTTCGTTTTATGAATAGTGACCCTCATTTCATGTCCTGAATAGCGACCCTTTACTCCTTTTATGAATAGCGACCCTCATTTCGTTTTATGAATAGCGACCCTCTATTCCTATTATGAACAGCGACCCTCATTTCGTATTATGAAAAGCGAACCTTGCTGCTATGAATAGCGAATCTCTACTCCTGTTATGAATAGCGAATCTCTACTCATGTTATGAATAGCGACCCTCTATTCCTATTATGAATAGCGACCCTCATTTCGTATTATGAATAGCGAACCTTGCTGCTATGAATAGCGAATCTCTACTCCTATTATGAATAGCGACCCTCTACTCCTATTATGAATAGCGACCCTCTACTCCTATTATGTATAGCGACCCTCATTTCGTATTATGAATAGCAACCGTCATATCGTATTATGAATAGCGAACCTCATTTTGTATTAGGAATAGCGACCCTCTACTCCTATTATGGATAGCGACCCTCTATTCCTATTATGTATTGCGACCCTCATTTCGTATTATGAATAGCGACCCTCATATCGTATTGTGAATAGCGAACCTCTTCTTGTATTATGAATAGCGACCCTCATTTCGTATTATGAATAGCGACCCTCTACTCGTATTATGAATAGCGACCCTCATTTCGTATTATGAATAGCGACCCTCATATCGCATTATGATTAGCGACCCTCATATCGTATTATGAATAGCGAACCTCTACTCCTATTATGAATAGCGAACCTCATTTTGTATTATGAATAGCGACCCTCATATCGCATTATGATTAGCGACCCTTATTTCGCATTATGAAAGGCGAACCTCTACTCCTGTTATGAATAGCGAATCTCTACTCATGTTATGAATAGCGACCCTCTACTCCTATAATGAATAGCGACCCTCTACTCCTATTATGAATAGCGACCCTCGTTTCGTTTTATGAATAGCAACCCTCATTTCGTATTATGAATATCGAGTCTTGCTGCTATGAATAGCGAATCTCTACTCCTATTATGAATAGCGACCCTCTACTCCTATTATGAATAGCGACCCTCTACTCCTATTATGTATAGCGACCCTCATTTCGTATTATGAATAGCAACCGTCATATCGTATTATGAATAGCGAACCTCATTTTGTATTAGGAATAGCGACCCTCTACTCCTATTATGGATAGCGACCCTCTATTCCTATTATGTATTGCGACCCTCATTTCGTATTATGAATAGCGACCCTCATATCGTATTGTGAATAGCGAACCTCTTCTTGTATTATGAATAGCGACCCTCATTTCGTATTATGAATAGCGACCCTCTACTCGTATTATGAATAGCGACCCTCATTTCGTATTATGAATAGCGACCCTCATATCGCATTATGATTAGCGACCCTCATATCGTATTATGAATAGCGAACCTCTACTCCTATTATGAATAGCGAACCTCATTTTGTATTATGAATAGCGACCCTCATATCGCATTATGATTAGCGACCCTTATTTCGCATTATGAAAGGCGAACCTCTACTCCTGTTATGAATAGCGAATCTCTACTCATGTTATGAATAGCGACCCTCTACTCCTATAATGAATAGCGACCCTCTACTCCTATTATGAATAGCGACCCTCGTTTCGTTTTATGAATAGCAACCCTCATTTCGTATTATGAATATCGAGTCTTATGAGTAATGAACCTCATTTCGTATTATGAATAGCGACCCTCTTGTCGTCTTTTGAATAGCGACCCTGATTTCATATTATGAATAGCGGTCCTTATGATTAATGACCCTTAATATGAATTATGAATAGCGACCCTCATCTCACGTTATGAATAGCGGTCCTTATGATTAACGAACCTTATATATTTATGAATAGTGACCCTCTTTTACCATTATGAATAGCGGACGAGGAAGTACGGGAATTTCCACGTTATGAATAGCGGTCCCTATGAATAGCGGAATTTATGAATAGCGATCCTTATGAATAGCGAATAGACCCCAATTGAATAGACCTGTATCTTGCCACTTCGCCATTCATCAATTGCATTGTACTGATTCCTATCAAGCAAATGTATGAGTAACACGAGCAAAGGAAATAATTAATACCCTATGATATCATATGTTTTTCCAAGTTTTACTTATATACCGTTTAATTTATGAAGAACTCAGCTATATTACCGTGACAAATAATGACAACAAAATACTGTTGATGATGATGATGATAATAATTCATAACAAAAACAATAATAATGATGATAATAATAATAACGAGGATGATGATAATAATAATAAAAAGTGTAAGTCCATTTATGTTTTTATATTATTCCACTATTCCACAGAAATAATGCGGAACACTTCGTATGCGATTCCCAGATTAAGAGAAGTCAATGAGTAATATTTATAGTATATTTTTTTTAAAGTAGAGACTAGGAAAAGATATACAAATATTACAATAAACTGATACTTATAAAGTCGCTCGATAATGATATGCGGTTAATGACGATACAATATATATGACACTGTCAACTTAATCAAGCAGGACCATATCTGAATATACAAAGAACTATTGATATTCTATGAATGATTGTAAGCAGCAAAAAATATTATAAAATAACGATACAAAAGCATAAAAGCATTAAAATTTCACACCGTTACAAATATATAAGCATATTCGTCATCATTATTATCATTATCATAACCATCATCATCATCATTATCATCATCATTATTATTGTTATCATTATCATTATTAATACAATCATTACTATAGCTTCCATTATATCATATAACTATTACCATCATTATTATTATTAATAATAAATATAATATCTAATACAACATAAATAAAGCCGAAATCATATACATTGTATATAGATTTACAAGACAGAGTGCAAGTGGGAGCACCAAGTGCCAATTCGAGTCAATAATACATCTTTTCGAATTTGACGAGGAAGTGTGTCACACAATCTGGGAAATGAGTATATGTCTGACGAACGCAGTCTTTCAGTTCGAGCGAACAAATGTTTAAACTTCAGGTCGGTACTAACTATACCTCGGGCTTACATTTATGACGCTGTTTACACTATCGCAGGGTACATTCATGAACAAACATTTGTGATCAAAGTGTACTTCAGACTATTGTTATTATCATATTTACGCTTCGGAGTCATAGTGATCCAGAGCTGTCGGAACTAGGGTTGGGTATTGGTATAGCAGAGAAGTAGATTGGTGGACTGATAAGAAGATATGTGTTCAAGTTTCCAACGAAGTGTTTTGAGTATACCGCATTAGTTTGCATCTTGGTTGCAGGACAGGTTGTTGCTCAATTATGGCAAAGTAATTCTGATTTGTGTGGGCATTTAAGTGGCTATGAAATTTCATGAGATGGATTATTTGGCCAAAAGTGAAGACAGTTGAATTGCATTAGTGAGGGTCCATCCTGATATTGATAGAAAGTTTAAAGGTAATAATATATATATTGGGAAATGTGTTTAATATAGGCCTATATGCCAATGAGAAATCCCCTTTCTTTGGTGGTCATAGGTGCTGTTTTTTTTTTGTTTTTTTTTTAAGAAGAGCAGAGATATGTGTTAAATGCCAATGTATGCTGTGAATGAGCACTTCACATTAGTCGTGCACAGTTGTAGATATAAGTAGCGACTTGGTACTAGACGAGGGATGAGTGGTATGTTTGTACAAGGGCTTGTGGCCGATTGCACTTGAGTTTGTCAGCTATCTTTGAAGAATGTTGTAGTGGACTTTGAGGTAGAGTGAAACTTGCTATGATGTAGTTAAAAAGTACCCAGAATGAGGGAATGTTTCTTTTGGACAATATGAAAATTGGAAGGATGGGGATGACCATGTTTCTAGTTGTTTGGAGGTGAGAGCACGCATTGCCTAAAGGACATGCATCCTCTCACCTAGTGACTTCAAACTTGAAATTATTGGATATTTGGAAATGTGTACATGAGCATTGTAAGTACTTACACGAGGTAAACGTAGCTACGCGTCACCTATGTTTTCCATTACAAGGCTTGGGTATCTCGTACGCATCCGGTTGAAGACAATGTTTCCATTGGTGTAGATTTTTTGAGTATCTGGTAGGTGGTCGTCTGCATTCAGGCCATGCCAGAGGTGCTCAAAATGTTTCCTGGCATCTATGTTGGCCTCGTCATGACCACTGCCAGGGAATCGGTATACTACCACCAAGCACATCCAGGGTCGCAGTTGGGGGTTATTTGTAAAGTTTGAACCATGGCCACTGTTGTGTTGTTGGAGTCTGCGCTTTATAAAAGCCGTTTTGCCAACATATGCGAAATTGCGATGGGATTGGCTGACCAACATGTACACCCATATTAAAAAAAAATTCTTAAACAATATGATTATTGTAACAAACAAAAATCATGAATGAATGACAATGGAATGATCTGTCTTTCATTATAATCTTGGCTGTTATGTTGTTTTTTGTTCACCAGAGCACTCAAATCTTTAATTTTGAGCATATTTTTGTGAGGCCCTCTAGGTTATTGGCATGGTTTTTACAATTCCATATTTAGAGGCACTCTAGGGGGAATTAGGACCTCAAAACGTGGAGAAAAACCACCAGAGTAGTCACGACTTTCAAGCATCATTGTACAAAATTGACAAGAATTTAATCAAAATTTATACCTCAGAGATGTAAATTTGTGATATAGTCTATAAACTGCAATAATCAATAACTAATTTTACTCAAAAAGTTTTTAATTAAAAGAAAAAAAATCATAAAATCACAAGACAACTCACACCGCCGGCAAGCCTTGTCGTTATCATTGTGTGCATTTGTATGTTACCGCGGGTGCCGAATTTCCTCAAATGCACCACCCCGTATATGCGCTATTGTCACCTATGAGTATGAGGTCAAAGACTGTCGTGTTTCACCTCATTGGCACTAGGACTAGGTGTAGGAGTAGGGGTAGGAGTGTTTAACTTGTTACTTAGACTAGGGCCTTGCAAGAATTAGACCGAATTTTTCTGTCTCTTTCGTTCGTTAGCCTCTGATTTGGGTAAAGTCGGCTCTTTCTTTAGAGACAGAACAGCCCTATACGCTTTAGTGTTCACGCGTTTGTGTAAAGAAACGTTACACAAAACTTGGCCAAACTGAACCCCTAATTTTGATATTTTATGGGATGCGTATCCGATGCATTTATAGTCCAAAATTAGCTTCATGCTTAACTACTTCGGTTCCATTTACCAACTTGACTTCTTGAATCCGTTTAATGGTCCCTTTTCAGGAAATTATGGGTCAAGATCGACATCCATGAAGAAAATCTTGCAGCCGGGTTGCGTATGACGTCATCTAAATCTCATTCCTTCTAGTCTACGCCGAAGGCAAAATGATTATGAAGGAAAAACTGTGCACGAGCTACGAGTTCGTAATGACATGCACAGTTTTTCCGTTATAATCATTTTGCCTTCGGCGTAGACTAAATCGCTATTGAATAATGCGTGAGAGAAGTATTATTTGGCTTATAAATCGCCGAAAAATCGCCAATGACTTTGGCTTCTAAATGGCTTATAAATCGCCAATGACGTCATCAAATCAGCCAACTTGACAAAAAACAGATAAATTCTCCTAATTACCTGCGAGTCATTTAATTTCAAGGAAGTCATATGTAATTAAAACTGTTCAGTGTTGTATCCATGTATTTAAAGCGAAAAAGCGTAAACGTGGTCATACAAAACTGGAGCTCTATATTCACAACAGGTCCTTTCCTAATGAAAGCATTTACAGTGTTCCGATAGAATGTTCGATGAATAGCGCCGCCTTCGGCGTTCCGGGAACTATGCGTCCAGAACCGGATTGGGCGTAGTTCGGACATAGCATGAACTTGGTTAAACGATGCTAGGAACATACATACTTAGATATGGTGTGATGTTGTTGATCATTCAACAGGTTCGTGGTATAGTGGTTCTTTTACTAGACTCTCAATCTGAAAATGATTTCCATGGCCCTTGCTTAGTACCGAATGGGTGTTATGTATTATTGTAAGTTTCAGTT
This sequence comes from Strongylocentrotus droebachiensis, assembly GCA_035222895.1. Lineage (NCBI taxonomy): Eukaryota > Metazoa > Echinodermata > Echinoidea > Camarodonta > Strongylocentrotidae > Strongylocentrotus > Strongylocentrotus droebachiensis. The sequence goes on along the minus strand of JAVYIG010003753.1, from coordinate 133,638 downwards.
TCAGCTTTATTTTAATTACCAAAATTAAAATAAATACAAATAGATTATGTCAACAAAATAACCAATGTTCATCAATAGATTGCATTCTGCAAGCCAAACCAAGAAGATAACAGGCCAAGAATGAAATTTTTAGCGATTTATGTTCAAATATGAAGGCAGAAGAAACAAATCAATCCTAAAGAATAATCGCCAACCGTTGTATGAAAACTATATAAGAATGCGGTCAGGTAACAGGTGCAGCTGCTGACCAGATGTTGGAAGATCTGTCTTATGTTTTTTTTTCGAGGTATGTTTGTGCGCACCGGTCTATGTTCTTTATTCGGCTGATTCTAGCTTTGCTGCTGAAGAGTTTTATGAGGGGAGGGTGTTTCGGGAGTTGGAGATGGGGTCTGCTGTTTGTCGTTTTTTTAATAATTAAAATTGACATTCTAAGACAATCCCAAATATTGGGATAATTACATCAATAGACAGCTTTTAACCCCCAGAGTATCACTAAATGGTGTCCAACTGACAAAACAAAGATACTTCGTTGTCATATTTTAAATATGTAAATGATTTAACAATAGTGGAATGCAGAATGAATAATAGCCAAATTTATCAATTACAACACCACATTGAACTACTTGAATCGTGGGCTTCTAGCAATGATATGAAGCTGAATGCATCAAAATATTTTACGATGTCCGTCTCATTTTCCAAGCCGCCCCTACAACCACCTATGTTTTGTTTTAATAATACACCACTACCTTGTGTAAATACTGTGAAAATCCTTGGTGTTATAATTCAAAGCGACCTCAAATTGAATGCTCATGTTACTGAATTGATGAAGAAAAGTAATAGAAAATAATTTATGCTACGCAGATTGAAAGCTTATTACCTACCCGAATGTGATTTGTTGACAGTGTATCTAGGGTATGTAAGACCAATTACGGAGTACTGTTTACCTCTATTTTCCGGTAGCTTGACTCTTAAACAGATTGATGTTATAGAAAGTATACAAAAAAGAGCCTGTAAGATAATATTAGGATCAAATTATACTTCATATGGCAATGCTCTTGAAAGACTGAAATTGCCAACCCTTGTGACTCGAAGAGAAATACTCCCCAAAGATCTGGCTATTGCACTAGAAACGAATTTATTGTGCAAATCATGGTTACCGCCACAGAAAACCAACACATACAATTTACGAAGCATGAATAGGCATCAAGGATTTTCTTGTAAAACTAAAAGCGATTCCCGAACAGTGCTCTTCCTAATCTCACGCGTATGTTAAACTTTCACTATTTTAATCCAAGCTTACAATTGCCTTGAAAGACAAGTCCACTCTACTTTCAATAGAAGCAGAACAATCAGACAAACCAATCAAAAAAGGTTTGAGCAAAATCGGATAACTAATAAGAAAGTTATGAAGTTTTGAAAAAGTATGTAAAACTATGGAACAATGAAAAGCACATGACCCCACGACCCCAGTGTCACAAATAGGGTAATAAAATCAGGCGCGGATCCAGGATTTCTTAGGGGGGGGGGGGCCAAATTTGATATTATGTGAGCCAAATACTGGAACGTAATGGTGACCAGCATTGGCATAATGAGCAAAAAAGTTGGGAGGGGGGAGGGGGGAGGGCAGCCTAAAAATCCGCATCATCCCATTCTTACTTGCAGGCCCCGCTGAACGTTTTTCAAAGTGGGTGGGGGAGGCTAAAGTATTTATGATCAGGTAGATGTGCGTATAGGGGGTATAGGCATTTAATTATGGTCAGGTGAGCATATTTTGATACCTTATTCATGATACTGGCATGTCACTAATTGGCGTGGGGTCCAGGGGGCTGAGCCCCTCTGAAACACAGGGATTTGAGGCATTTTATAACGGTCAGATAAGTATTCAGTGCGGTCGAGGGGGCGGAGCCACCTGAAGCTCAGGGGTTTTCAGGGGCGGATCTAGCTTTTCGCTAAGGGGGGAGGGGTGACCAAATGACCAAATGACATCGTCCTAGAGCCGCGTAGCGGCGAGGCAAAATTTTTCGTTGACCCAATGACGAGCCGCGTAACGGTTTATGTTTTCCTGGCATCTACTAACACAATGGAGACCTTAAAAAGCAGTTCATGATAACGTCTTTTTAGATCAAGTAACATTTTAATACGCAGTTATATCCAGAGTTATCATGTGTTTGGTTAAGTTTCCAGATGAGTTTAATATCTTCTCACAATTGTTATAAGGCGTTTTACTATGCACATCGCATTTTCACTTGGTAGCCACCGATTATCGACAAAACTAGCCACGAATTAACGACAAATAGATTAATGCCAATGTCCCAATGTTTACAAATTTAACCCTATAAACCCGGAATCACGAGCTAAATTATTTTTCAGTATATATATATTTTTCAATATATGTTCGTTATACCATTCCCGACTCTTAATTCTTGTTTCGCCCCTCCCGCGCGCGCAATTTTTTTTTAAAACGGTAGCCTGGCCATTTCTATGATAAACACCATTGAAACGACTAATATTAGTCTAGCAGCCTACATGCGACGAGCATGATGATAAACATGTACATCGTGCATGACAATCATCAGATAAAGACATAGCTGGCCCTTTTAAATGAGACGGCCATCGCAGCCATTGGGCGATGGAATTCAAAAACTTAATCTATTTTAATTTAATTTAGGAACTTAACATTAATCTTGATCTAAGCTTGAGACACGAACGACCGAACGTTTAGCTAGAGAGCAATCAAGTTAAACTGCGGTAGGCCTAGTACATGCCTATATGTAGGCTTTACCTCCAGCGCACTTTTACGAGTATTACGGCGAAACTGGCCAGACTAGCGTGTAAAAAAAATATTCGCCTCCCGCGCAAAGCCCAGAAGCTATGATGTTTCATTGAATTATTCTTTTGTTTCCTTTTACTCTTTATTTTATTTTTTTTCCGTTACTCCTTTTCTTTCTTTCCTTTCTTTTCCTTTTTTCCTCTCCTTCCTCTTTTTTTCACTTTCTTTCTTCTCTTTCCTTCCTTTCCTTTCCTTTCTTTTCATTAGTGAGCACTATTTTTTTCTTCTATTGTGCCACCGAAAATTCGAAAATCGCGCCGGTATTAAACACCCACCACCAAAGATGACCAAAAATGAAATGCTAAACGTCGGTCACAATTCTTTTTTTACTTTTTTTGGGGGGGCCTGTCTTTTTTTTTTTTCGGCCAGGAGGGGGGTGGGGGGGGGGGGGGGCACATACAAAGGAAAATCTTAAAGCGAAAATATACAATTTTTCAGACATACCTCTACATTGTGATTACATTATCGAGTATGATTTGAATATAATATTCACAAACGGATGCCTCGTGCGAAATGTTATTACGTTTTGTGGAAATCTGTATGTATTTGTGAGGGTTTATTTGCTTGTGTGTACGTTTGTGGTACTGTTTTTATGTTTGTAATATAATTTTGTTTGATTGAAATGAGGGCCGAGGGCCAAACCAACTGTAATTCCAACAGCAGTGGATTGAGGGGCAGAACACTAGTTTATAAAGCGCCGATGGCGACACTAGCAGCTCCTACGAACGTCTATCGAATTTGTACACGGTGCTCTCGCACACATTAAGCAACCGTACACAACCGTAAGCAACCCTACGCCAGGCCTACGCAACCGTATGCAACCCTACGCCAGGCCTACGTAAGCGTACGTAACCCTACGCCACATATTGTTCCGGTTGTCTCATTTACGCTCGCTGGAACATTGCCAGCACAAACCACTGACCTCTACCTCCTGGACGGTTCATCGCCCATTCCCGCCCCTGATAACGCTTTAAGTGGGCTCGCACGCGCGGCGGCCATTTAACACTTCCAAAAGCGATACGGCTCACTATACGTTACGTACTAAAAAGCTGTATTGTCTGACCGTTCATGAATATTCTTGATTTTGCTTACCTCGGCAAAATGCTTGCTTTTACTAAATGGAAATTATTACGTTTGGGGGTTGGATGAAATGGAATGAAATCAGAACTGATCTATGATAATTGCAATGATGAATATCGTCATTGCCTTGTTTTCGTTCCTTATCGTCAAGAAATCGCAATCGTTTTGCACATAGTGCTTGTTATTCCTAGGTAGGTACTTTCCTCATGTCCTTTTCCTTTCAAAGTTCATAGCAATATTCTCTAACATCTCATCAAGGTCACTACATTCTTCGATTCTCGAAATCACTCATGCATAACCGTCCAGGTGCCATTTTGTCCGTTTCTGGTCCATTTTAAGGCCTTTCTTTCTTCCTTCCTATCTCCATTATCCTAGATGCTACAAACTTTTAACAAATTCCTTTAGATAGTCTAAGAGATGTTCTTTCATCTGCGACGCATAACCTGACCTTCAAAATGCCATCTCCGTACTCGAAATTGAAATCTGAAACCGACTCCGTCAAAAATCTCTCAAATTCTTAAAAAAGTTACCCCAAAAAATCTAAAACTGCCATAACTTTCTCATATAAATTCCGTTTGTTTTTAAATCTCACAGTATCTTTATCTCATAATTGCACATAGCCATCCCAAATTTCACGCTCCAATGGCTATGCGAAACATAAATAGCGCCCTCTAAATTTCTGGGAATTGGCTTTCTTTCTGTGGCCGTATCTCTACTGTGTCTTGGCAAACCCGTACCCTTTTTGGATTTAGACACTTGAAGATATGCCCTTTCCAGCCATATACAAAATTAAATACCCTAACACTGACCAAATTTGAGAAAATTGCCCTCCAAATATGCAGTCTGCAAGAAAATTGCGAAATAACTTCAACTTGCTAAATATATGATTGGTCGAGTACCGTATGCGTCGGCCAATAGGCCTGGTACATCAGCCGAACCAGCGGCCGAACCAGCGGCCTTGGTGATTGGTCGATCACCGTGTGCGTCGACCAATAGGCATTGGGCGTTATTGTTCCAATTATCGATCGAATTTTAGACCGCTTTACGGTCCTCCCGTAAAGTATAAAAGACCCTTGCTTACAACAGTTTTTATCACCTGACGAAGTATTGCAGTAGCATACGAAACGTCGTGATCTTTTAGATTCCTTTTTGACCACATTGCGAGACAAACGAATATCACTAGCGATATTATTTTCGATAACTTCAACTTGCTCTAAAATTGCGATCCTTAGACCTACGTCAATGAAACTTGAAAGACACATGGTTCCATATACGTGACAACTGTCCGCCAAGTTTGGTAAAATTCAATGTCAGCGCAAACTTATCGTCAAAAATGATGAATTTACTATGCATTACGTAACAGCGCGTTTAATTCGTGCAATACATTGCGCGCAGATAACAATGGTGTCAAAGTGACCTCAATGAAGTGCCCTTTCGAATGATACCAAGTATGGTATATGTTCACACAGAAAATTGTGAGTAAATCGCAATTAAACAAGGGTCACTATACGAATTCTGCCGAGTTTCCGCCCGATTATAACACGTATCGGCTATGACATAATTTGTTTAGACTGCTTTTCGCCCCCTAAACGTTCTCTCTTTTCCTTGAAAATTTGAAGTGACATTTCGAGTTGCAATAGGCAGGGCATCTAGAAGCCGGATTTTTAAAATTGATCAAGGGGGCCATTTAAGACGCCATTTTGTCCTATAAATCTATTTAAAATCATGTGTTTCGTTAGGTTTATCATAGAAAAAAAAAGAGTGGTTTACAATAACAACCATGAAATTCTCTTTCCAATGATACCAAATACGGCCCATAAAGAAACATAAAGAGAGAGAGAAAAAAAAATTAAGTCCGGTCATTATACAGATCCTGTACGTTTTCCGCCCATGCATAACACGCATTGTCTATGGGGCAAATCGGGTTCAAGCTTTTGGCCCCCAGAACGATCTTTATTTTTCTATAAATGTTTTTTATAATTTGTCAAGGGGCCATTTTAGACACCGTATTATACTGTTTATGATTATGTTAGTATAGACGACCGTTAGTGCCACAGCACCCGTCATTGCACGCATTTCGTTGTGCCACGATTGCAGATCTAGTTCATGCTTCTTATCCTTCGTGTGCTTGACTTATAACCTTACAAACGCATGGTAAATTGAGTCCAAAGTTCGACTTATTGTATATGGCTTATATAGGCGATGGCGGGCTTGCGACCTATGTTGATGAAATTACGGTGGGTGAGACATGAGGGTTCCAATGAAAGAGCTAGTGATAACGTACGTCGGGGTGGATGTGCTTTTTGTTTAAACAAAAAATGAATTTTTAACAATTTTTTGGGTAAAACTCCTTAGGCTTACATGTGTGGCTGCTGACTCTGACAATAGGGGGCGTTGTCAAATGAGACTAAACGGAGCTATATGATTGCATACGCCGTAGGTACGCGGTGCCTTCACACAGGGTACGTAACCATACGCCACTGTATGCCAGCCTACGCAAAGCCTACGCAGGGACTGCGCCGAAGCATAATTTTGTTCATGAATACGCAGCCTAACTTCGGCGTAGTCGGTACGCAACACTACGCAACTCTACGCAGATCCGGTGTGAAAGGGGCTTTAGAATACTAATTGTTAGGCCTCGAGAGTTTAAGTTTAGACTGCTCGTCGGGCGCGTACGCAGGGGATGGGGGTTTGGGGGTCGAAAATATAAGGTGCGCTTATCCGAGTTAAAATGGGGGTAGTTTATTCAAAGGGGAAGGGGCACTTGTCAAAGTTAAAGAGGCACCTCTCGGATTTGAATAGGGCAATTATCAGATGTGGAGGGGGCACTTATCAAAAGTGAAAAGAGGCAATTCTCGTAACTGAAAAGGTGCCCTTAATAGAGATTAAAAAAGGCACTTATGAGAATGGAAAATTGACACTAATTGCAAAGGAAATTGGGAACTTGTTGAAGTAAAAGGAGCAAACCAGAGTTGAAAAGGGGAAAGGGGCACTTTTATAAATTAATAGGGGCACTTGTTAAAGTAAACGGAGCACTAATGTAAAAAGGAGTACTTCTTACAAAGTTAAAGGGGCACTTTTCCTTTGTAAAAAGAGACATTTTGTGGGTGATTGAAAAAGAGGGGGCTCTGCTATGACATCATAAAGAACTGTAAATGAACAATTTCACTGTTTATGTTCATGAGCCGGAAGAATTTGGAAAAAAGCAAATTGTAGGTTTTAGGACTGTAAGATTTTACTATTTTTCACAAATCAAAGCTGCTATCATACAATGTCAGCAAATTTCTTGACACAATTAGGATTTTGTATTCATATTTTATCATCTGTTCGCTTTTCACCTTGTTGGTTTAAAAAAAAAGGTAAAATATTAAGGATATTTCTTTGTGAAAAAAACACTACTCGAGCTTTGGCGGCTTCAAACCTCAGACATCAAAGGTAACAGCACATCTGTAGATTCTATTGTGCAACCTCAGAAAAACGGCAGCTATTTGGAATAATTTGTTGCCAGTTCAACCAATTCAAAATTCAAAATTCAAATTTATTGGTCCAAAAGGAAAGTCGTTGCGTTTACATTCATTAGTTACAAAGAAAAATATATGAAATGTACATGGGGCATGATACATACAACATAAAAGGAGTATATAGAGAAAAAAAAACATAAAGTACTTTAAAATTCTCAGTAGGCCTATATATATTTTTTCTCTGAATTTACATTATTGACAATATTGTTCCTATACAGTAGGTTTGCGGTTGCACCATCATTTCAACTCGAGGATCGCCTTGCTATGACACAGCCAAACACCTGACCAAGATTCTCCAACCACTCGTAGGACAATCGCAGCACCACATCAATAACTCCAAGCATTTCGTCGATATCCTCTCCAAGACCACCATACACGATACAGACATCATAATCAGTTTCGATGTTGAATCTCTCTTCACCAATGTTCCTGTCACCGAATCCTGCCGAATCGTCAAAGAACGCCTCGAAGCTGACGACACTCTCCCCGACAGAACCCCCCTGACACCGGATGAAATACATGACCTCATGTACTTCTGTCTCAACTCAACTTCCTTCAAATGGCGAGACAACTACTACCAGCAACTTCAAGGCGCAGCCATGGGATCGCCTCTTTCACCGGTTATAGCCAATATCTTCATGGAGCACTTCGAAACAACGGCACTCCAGACTCTCTCACAACGCCCTTCTCTCTGGCTCCGATATTTCGACGACACATTCGTCATCTGGCCACATAGCAGACCTGACTTAGACCACTTTCTCGCCCACATCAACCAGCATCACCCGAGCATCAAATTCACCATGGAGACCGAGCAAAACAACAGCATCCCCTTCCTAGACGTTCTCGTTACCAAATCACCATCCGGCAAGCCCGCTCATCAAGTCTACAGGAAACCCACACACACCGATAGATATCTTCACTACAGATCCTTCCACCATCCATACTACAATCAGTCCCCAACGCCCTCATCCGCCGAGCCCATCAACTCAGCGATGCAGACCATCTAGACCAGGAAATCCAGCATGTCACCACAGCCCTAACTAGCATCAACGAATACCCAAGACATAAGATCAAATCCAAGACTCCCGCCAACAAGCCCGTAGCTAACTCCACCCCTGAAGAGAACCAACCCGCAGCTACACCACCGAAGCAAACTATTGTTCTTCCCTATATCGGTCAAGCCTCTCACAAGATTCAACGTATCCTTCAAGCAGCAGACATCCAAGTTCGACACAGTTCCTCCAACAAACTCCATTCGATACTCTACTCCCACAAAGACAAGCATCCAAACCACAAGAAAGCTGGAGTCTACAAAATACCGTGCGAATGTGGAAAAGTCTACATTGGTGAAACGGGGTGAAATCTGGAAACAAGACTCAAGGAGCACAGAACCAGCTTCAGACTCAGCGATTGGGATAAGTCCGCCATCGTCAAACACGCCCAGCAACACGAACACACCATCGAATGGGATAACAGTCATCTCATCTCCATAATGAAACACTGGCATACACGCCGAATCCGAGAAGCCATCGAAATTCACCGCCACAACACCGTGCCCCAAGACTCAGGACTATACATCAACGACATCTGGAAACCTCTCATCAACAAGTACCCGGTCACTCCTCCTCCACCACCACCTCCAGCACCGCCTCCAACACCGCCTCCAACACCGCCTCCAGCACCGCCCTCACCACCCCGACAGACACCCGTACATCAACCACCGCCACCCGCCGAACCCTCAAAGCAGCCGCCAGCCTCGCAGCTACACTGCACAGCAGACGACAACAGACTACAACGCCGCCTACGTCGGGGACACACACAGCGTCTCGCCGACAACACACCCCACTCATCGACTCGAAACTCTCCTAAGTCCGCAACCCGGAAACTCCAGCCCAGACGGATAGTCAGACGAATTACCAGCCGACCATCCATGCCCACTCCCCGATGACTCAAGCGGACATACGGTCACCTATTTTTCCCTGACGTCCGCACACCGGTGACTTAAGCTCACGCACGCCAGCTATTCCCCACTCCTGACGACGGATAGTCAACCTGTTCGAAACGTCGAGCCACTCATCCTCTCCAAGCGCTATAGTTCTCCTGAGAACTATATGCCAAGAAAGATAACAAACAGTCCTTTTCAGGACTACACTCCTCCAAGAAAGATTACCGAGTCAGAGTCCTGTTCACCCTTACAAAAAAAACCCATGGTAGTACCATGGTAGTACCATGGTAGTGCCATGGTATGGTACTGTACCATGGAACACGGTATATTGGCCACGGTACATAACCATGGTACTACCATGGTAGTACCATGACAATTATTACGGTAGTACCACGGTAGTACCGCCGAGTATACTACCACGGTACTGTACCATGGTACTGGACCACATTATACCGTGTAATACCATGGTACTGTACCACGGTAGTATACCACGGTACTGTACCATGGTACTGGACCACAATTATACCGTGGTATACCATGGTACTGTACCACGGTAGTATACCACGGTACTGTACCACGGTACTGTACCACAATAATACCGTGGTATACCATGGTACAGTACCATGGTATACCACGGTATTATTGTGGTCCAGTACCGTGGTACAGTACCGTGGTATACTACCGTGGTACAGTACCGTGGTATACTACCGTGGTACAGTACCATGGTATACCACGGTATTATTGTGGTCCAGTACCGTGGTACAGTACCGTGGTATACTACCGTGGTACAGTACCGTGGTATACTACCATGGTACAGTACCATGGTATACCACGGTATTATTGTGGTCCAGTACCGTGGTACAGTACCGTGGTATACTACCGTGGTACAGTACCGTGGTATACTACCGTGGTACAGTACCATGGTATACCACGGTATATATTGTGTTCCAGTACCATGGTACAGTACCGTGGTATACCACGGTATTATTGTGGTCCAGTACCATGGTATCATTTACAAATCTACTACAAAATTAAAGCACTTTCAACACAGTATTCCTCATAATATTTGCCAGCCCTTGTTTATTTAATTTTGAAATAGCATGCTAGCTAGTGGTCTGCAAAGTAGACGCAAAAATGACAGGAGCTGGCATGTCCACTTTCAACTCAATTATCCATTCAGCCGCTTATCTCGCAAACACGATCTGTTAACAAAAGACATCACAATCATGTTGATAATTATTGTTGAATGATCATATGACGTATCAAACATCAAACAATGGAAACAATATGTTTACTTTAAAAAAAACGTTTATTTAAACGAGCTAAAATCTAGCTCGCGTAAGATATATAAAACAATTTACAGTCGAAAACTGAAGTCTATTTCTATAGCGAAGACTGCCGCTTGTTACATCATTATACATGACACTAAACATTTTCAGCACACAATATTATAAAGTGGTTAGTCTATTTCTATAGCGGAAGACTGCCGCTCATATTCAAATTACATAGTACATTATACAAACTGTCCTTCCAGCGGAGGTGCGAGATTCGTTGACGATGTCGTACTCGAATTCAGTCGAAAGACGAAATTTGAAGAAACAATTGGTGACTAGGCCTTCTTGGCAGATCGTAGATGATGTCGGTGATCATAGTACAGTTCAAAAATGAATGATGAACGAAAGTCGAGAGTCGGCGATGTCAATCGGTTGCGGAGTCCGTGTTCGGCGATGGTGAAACGCGGTATAGAGTTTGACGTCGAGGGTGATTGAAGACAGAACGATAGGTTAGGTCATCATTAGTCGGAGTCAGGATCAGACCTGCAAACGACGAAACGCAAATCGAAGAAGGTAAAAAGGAGGTTCTTACCTTTAATCAAAGTTCGATGCGACAGTGTTCAAAGATAGAACAAACATCGATAATGCCAATATCCAATTCATTATTAGAGTTCGCAACAATCTTCAAAGTTCAAACGCGAAAATGGAGGTCGACGTCAAAGACATGGTGATGGTGGCCTTGATGTATTGGTGAAGATGATGATAAAGAACGAGGTCGATATGGAAACTACTCATTTGTCATGTTGCGTCTATATCTGTAATTTAAAAAAGACAATTTTGAATTAGATTCTATAACAAAAACAAATATCAATATCAACAACTGTCAACATGAAATCACACAGTCACAGACGCAGATATGACATCGATTAAGCGTAATTCGTTAATATGCTGGGTTTTTATGCAGTATTCTATTTATGTTCTAAAAGGAATAAAACATTATCCTGCGAACAATGATACTATAAACACAGCAGAGTTAATGTGTATGTAAATGGACAAATTTTGCTTTGAATGATATCTGCCCCATAACCCATCAAGATCCTACATCAAGTTACGTACATTGTACATATGGGATCATACATGTTCAGTCTAATCCTGTCGGAATGTGTTTTAAGTCCCAGTTAACACTGTCATAAATAACTATCTAGACATCGAGTAGATCTAAGTACATTGTAAATAAGGTAGATGATTCTTAAACTTACCCATACTGTTGTAGATTAGCAGGAAAACTCAGTATTCAGCATTATTTTGCAGAGAAAACACCAAGATTCAGTCTAGCTCCTGTCTAGGCAAAGCTACATTGTGAATTTATAATGCACACAGTAGCTATATAGCTTGTGCGTGCACTATTCCCAATGCAAGCTTTGTACAGCGATCCTTTGACACGTACACAGTACACATAGCTATGTATAGCCATTCAAAAAATGCGGGGTTATGTTGCACAACGGTTCCAAAGGATTGGTTTTGTGTACGTGTGTGTATGTGTGTATATGTATATGGGGCCTGTAGGTATATAGTCTTGACTAGTGCAGACCTTCTTTATGATATTTCAAGCTGTTGCACAATTTCTAATTTACACACCATTGATAAATGGCCAAATGAAAGTTAAGAGTTTTCCCCTAATAATAATTGCACACGTTTTAACTACATTAATGAATTTGTTAAAATAATAAACTTAAGCCAGATTGCTAGATGTATTTTTTAATTGTCAGTTTTTCATTTCAACTAAAATCTTCGAAAACTTAAGGACTATGAAATTATATAATTGTACTGGATACACGCGATATCATTTTTTTAAATATATTTTTTTCTTTCTACATTTCTTATATTTTTGTTTGAATATTTTTTTTATTTATAACAATTGTGTTTTTAATGATACTCAAGTTTTTTTTTTTTTTTTTTTTTTTTTCCCCATTCTTTTCAAATGTTTTTTTAACAACAATTATTATAATTGTTTTGTTTTTTCTTCATGATTCTGAAATATTTTATTTATTATTTTGTTATTAATTCTTATGTTTTTTTTATTTGGTTTCATGCGTCCGCTAATTTGTTGTTGTTTTTGTTTTCAAAATTTAAAGTCCATTCTTTGAAACAGATTTTGTGGGTCGGTGGAATTGTGTGCACGCGGTAACTTTGAGTAGGTCTATAACACACTCGGTTATTCTTCGTGTGTTTAAACCATGCCCAAAGTTACCTTGAGCAAACGATTCGGTATATCAATAAGTTATAAGGAAACTGAAAAAGAGCAAAAACAAATGACAAACAAATTAAAACTAGTGCCAAACACAGAATCATGTTGACCATGGTGGTTATTATGGTAGTACCATGGTAGTACCATGGAAGTACGGTAGTACCATGGTAGTTCCATGGTAGAATCATGCTTACCATGGTAGTACCACGGTTATTATGGTAATACCATGGTAATACCATGGAAGTACGGTAGTACCATGGTAGTACCATGGTAGTATGGTAGTACCATGGTAGTACCATGGTAGAATCATTGTTACCATGGTAGTACCATGGTTATTATGGTAATACCATGGTAATACCATAACAACCATGGTAGTACCATGGTATACCATGTTTTTTTTTTTGTAAGGGCAGGACTCCTCATACCTCTCTCTCTCTCACACACATCGTCGCCGTTTTCACGAACCGGCACAGCCCAACGCGCAACGAAATAAGTACATTCTGAGAAAAACGCGTTTTACGTTTAGCCCGTTTTGAATTCGCCAGAAACATGCCTTATGTCAAATTTTATATCACAAAATACATATCAATGAAAGGAAAATATTCTGTATTTTCTATACATTCCATTTGTTAAGCATAATGACAATTACTATTAATATTACGAAGCTTTGGACTCTCGTGCCGGTTCGTGAAAATATTATTTTGCTGTTTACGTAGCAAAAATATTTTCACGAACCGGCACAAGCCACTGTGTCGTTTTTCCTATGTAACTTTACGCGCAAGACAAAAGCGCTCGCGCTGTCTTAGCGCGTATTTTATTTTCACGAACCGGCACAACCGCCTGTGTCGCGTCGTCTAGGTCTTGTAAGCGCAAAGATATTTTCACGAACCGGCACAGCCCATTGACTTATAACGGCGCGTGCCGGTTCGTGAAAATATGAATCGTGCTTTTTGGCTCGTGTGTCGTTTTTGTCATTTGTGTAACCATGGATATCTCAAAAACTAAAGCGTTTTGGATGCTGAAATTTGGTAAAATGAAAGATTGTTGATAACTTATGCTAAAAATGCAAAAAAAATAAAAACTACATTTTGAAGGGATTTCGGTGGCTTGTGCCGGTTCGTGAAAACGGCGACGACATAGTGCAACCGCAAACCTACTGTATATCTACATCACCATGCAAGCCGACACTTACAAGCAATATTGTTCCTATATCCAGAGTAATTACCTATACAGTATAACATTGTAATTATTATTTCTATTATCATTATCAATATTAATATTATTATTATGATTACTTGTATTGTTATTTTTATTAGTTTGACTCATTATATCAATATGATAATAAACCACGAGCAGTTTAAAATATAAAATAATTATGAATAAACAAGCAATATATTATGACATTATGAGTATAAATAGAAAAGAGCCTTTTTCATTTTATTTGGGAAAAGATGGCTAGTATAAGAAAGTAAATACAATTGTCCTGTGATCATTCCCTACAATCAAATGGAGAAGAATGTAAATCGAGTGATACATTTTACATTTTACATTTCGTTCAACAGACGGATAGAGTACGGAACAAAAGAGTTCAGGTACCTCGAGGTGCGGGATTTTTTCGACTGCCACCTTTTAACACTTCTTAGCCTGACATAATTTTCATTCAGGGGGTGACTTAAATCCCTTGACATCTTGACAACCGTTTCCTCTGCTCTGTTTCTACAAACCTCATCAAAATCCATTGGTCTATCTATTATTTTGGCTGCTGGTTTGACAATGGTTTTGAATTTTCCTTGGTCTTTCTTTCTGGCACTATTGTACCACACTACAGAATCATATGTCATTATATCAGCTGGGTCTCCAGCTCTTAAAACTCCTTGATCGCAATGATCTCGTTGCATGCTGTCGTCGAAGCAAGGTTACACACCTAGTGGCGGATCTAGGGGAGCTGAGAACAGTTAAATTGAACCTAGTTTTAATTTTAAAAAGAAGACGGGCCCCCTCCCCCTGGCGGAAAGTGGGAAGGGGATGGGTGTTGGTTTAAAGAATAGTGCTCACTACCCAACCCCCCCCCCCCCTTGCGCCAGGGGGAGGGGGCCCGTCTTCTTTTTTATTTAAAAAAAGTAGCATTTACCTGTTTTGGGGGCCAGGGGAGGGGGCTAGGTTGGTTGGCTAGTGGGCTAGGTTCTTCCATGCAACCTCCTTATTATAGTTGTTTTGGAACTGTGAGTGCGTGCGCGCGCTCACCCCTACCAATTTACCATTCCCCAATATGATTCACCTAACTGGTATTCGCGTGTGATGATGTTGTACATATAGCTAGTGTGCGAGCGGGCGCTCACGTCATTAGGGCGTACGAATAGGGAACAGTCCTTTGCCATTAAAATACATAAGGTAGGAATATCACATGATTTTTATTTCGGTGCAAGCTTAAAAGGTCTCTCCACTTTGATGACGACTTGAAAGGTAAAAAACTTCCTCCGATATTTTTGGTTTTAATCTTTGTACTCTAGTATTCTCCAGAAACTGTTATAATCATACTGGAAGAAGTAATACTCGATTATCAGGGACAAGAAAGATTGATGTGCGGGGGAAAATAGAGAATTTGAATTGCTGCATCAACAAATCGGCGCCATCTTGATTCGTTAATTCTCTCCTCTAATTTACGTTACTCTCACAACCCACTAAAGCTTTTAATGATTTGGGTTTGAGAACATTTCATTTTGATGAAGCCCACTTTGACATTGCATAAACTGTGAATACATTAATGTCTTGAACGTCTTATGACACGCTTATTGATCTGTAACAGGTGAGTGTTGCTTCAAATGTATTGAATGAATTGACTGAATTTTATTCGGTGTGTTTTATTTGTTTTCACATGATAGATTCTTCCACATCCTTTTCATAGCGCAATATGATCCACAGAACACTTTTTGAAAGAAAATTTGAAAATCATCACGAAACGATTTTAATATTCCTGATATCATTACAAAAAATAAGCGGTTTTAGTTTTCATTAAGAGGGAAATCCTGATATACTTGTAAATATGGATCTGTACACTTAACAGCTAAACTATTTCATTCATACCCCTTGTAAATCTCATATTTTGTGCGTATTTCTTAACTCAGAATGAAAAGTGCACTGGTTGAATTGGGGCCTTTGTTGAATACTTTTGGATGCAAGCTTTAATATGTCATGTTCTCAAGAAACGTTAATCGGGGTAAATCAATTGTTCACATACTTGCAGAATTACAAAGCTTGGATATAAGCGGTGAGCCAAAGTTTTCGAGTTGGTTGCTACTACCACAAAAAAATAAGCGCAAAAAAGGCACGGATGCATTGTCCCCCTCATCAATACTTTATTAGTGTGCTGACATACACTGTATACGACAGTTTCCAGCAGGTACATATTCGTACAAGTAGACACATTAAACAAAATGCATCGTGAATTTGGCAGGAAAAAACAGTGGAAATTGAGGGACTTAAACTGTATTTCTTCCACGTTTCTTAATCACAAAAAGGAATTGTTTAATATAAAGTTACACAGTGTTTTGGTCGAAAGCACATGACAAAATTCCTGGCTAGACATGTCTCAACGTTTACCACTTATAGGCCTACTATCTGACATTTTTCAAGCGAAGCTTTGATATTGTTTGTTAGACTTTTGTAATAAAGTATTGATGAGGGGACAAAGCATCTGTATCTTTGTATTAATGTTTTCTTGTCATAACTGTCTTTGCTGGGATTGACATTAAGATGGGTCTAATTACTAAATTTGTGGAATCTCTGTGCGATCTGTATAACTGATTCCCTGTTTCATATCATTCAATCTTAATTTTCTATGTTCTTAGGCCTACCTCCTCCAAACCAAAAAAACTTTAAAACATCAACCAATTTAAAATATCGAAAACATTATTGAAATTAATATATGCAAACCTAGTCACAAAATATAAGTTTCACATTTATTTTCCACATTGTATTATCCTCAGGTCATTTATAAAATATAATAGACTAGCCCAGTAGTTTAAGTCTCGACATTTTGTGTGATAAAGTGATGAGATATTATGACAGCACCAATTTTTACCCCTGCATTTTTTTGTTACAGTGAACCTGAAATTGTTGTTGTATCTCTGACATATTTACCTCCGACATGTTTACCTCTGACTTTTTTGCCTTTTACATTTTTACCTCTGACATTGACATTTTTACCTCTGACATTTTTACCTCTGACATTTTTTCCTCTTACATATTTACCTCTGACATTTTTACCTCTGACATTTTTTCCTCTTACATTTTTCCCTCTGACATTTTTTCCTCTGACATTTGTACCTGGCACCAAAATATGTACTTGCTGTTTTTAATGAGATTTGGAGAAAAAAAATACCTTGAAACTTGACATTGCATAAGAAGTAAACAAACCTCCTGTATTCAATCCTATGTTCTATAGCATCACTATAGCATTTTGGATGGGGGTTGAAACGAACATACTTTGCTGACAAGATATTGGCATTATCCTGGCTGTCCAGAACGCCAGCAAAAAGGGGGTATATCTACCTTATCTAGACTTGTTATGATGCATACCATGTTTTAACTTTAAGAGCAAATTAAGAGATGCTGAGAACAATATTGGTTTTTACTCAGAAAATCCAATTGTGCACTTTACAATCAGACGATGACCTAAATAAAAAGTTGAAGAAAAAGGAAAAAGACCTTGCATACATGCCTATAATGAGTTTGGGAACGGGTGTAGGGGATTTTTTTTTCTTCTTCTAGATAGGTTAAGATGCACAATATTTTTCCTATTGAAAATAAGAATTATTAATATAACACAAATACATGTAGGTTGTGGGAAAATTTCTTTCCCACATTCTAAATAGTCTGAGATTATTTTATCCATGAAAACGTGATTATAATGCAAAGAAGTTCTTAATTGTGAAAAAATAATGGATGAATGCAGCATATGCATGTATTTTATTGGGTAAGTATGGAAGAAATGTTGGAGTTATTAAGTCCCCGGAATGGCTAACGTTTACAATGCTTGAATATCATAAGCTTTTGCAAGAAATAAAAAGAGCACATCTTGGATGAGTTTAGGAACGAGTCTCCCACCCCCATCACCAAGATTTGCAAGAAAAGTCGAGATTAAAAACTCCCAAAATGTTAATCAAACTTTTGAGTTGACGTCAGTGATGTTAACCCCTCACCCCACCCACTCTGTGTGTCTCTCTCTCTCTCTCTCTTCCTCTCTCTTAAGCTATGGTCACAAATCAGAGCAGCGACCGACCGATCAGTAGCCTGCTCGGGTCGCTGCTGGAATTAGGCATCGCCCAGCGATGAGGTCGGTGCCCGGGCGGCGACCGCCCAGGCACCGAGCGTATTTTGGGCGGCGAGTGAAAAGTGAGCAGGCGCCGCCCAAATTTTAACTCCGCGCTAAAACTTCAGCGGCGACCGAGCTATCCCCTAGAAACGAGCGGTGCCTGGGCGGCCGCCGCTCGGTGGCCGGGCAGCCTCCGGGCAGAATTGGTTAAAAACTCGCCGCTCGGCCGCCGAGCGGGCTACTTTTGGGTAATGTGACCATAGCATTAGCGACGACGTATTGGTTGGCAGGTTTTGGGCAGATGAAAAAAGAGTGCGCTTCTGTAATGAATTACTATCGGCACTCATTGTGCTCATCATAATACATGTGGCCGTAACATTAAAATTAGTTGAGGTTCCACAACTGGCGGATATACAGTAAACATGCAATGTAGACATCGACAATTCGTCGGCCGGCTGGCAGAAGGGCGGTAGGACTCGAAAACTACTTTTCGAATTATTCATATTTAAAGATTTGTTTTTTATTTAAACTGCTTTCCGTCCCGAAAATTGGTTTCAAACTTAAAAGACTAATATAATTGTTATAGTAGAACACGACTAAAATATTTTTTTCGGAAATAAGTCAGTTTTATAAAAAGTTTGAGTCAATTTAGTGCTTACGCCCTTCTGCTTAACGCTTCATTTTTTACCTGAAATTCGAGCTAACGCCCATATGAATTTACATTATTACAAGCCAAGCGAGTACAAATGTTTTCATAGTGAATAATGTATGATTGGTAAACTATTTCCATTCAAGATTGACAGCTAGACACTAGACTATTCTCGTACTGTTATCAAATGCAATAAATTGCTGATAGGTAGCACAAACATTAGGCTTAAGTGGGATGTCCATATACACTGTCGCTCATAAAGGTGGAATATTTTTTTTAATCCCAATTTATGGAATTATTTTAAAAATAATTAAAAAATAATAGATCTAGATAATAGTATACATTCTCAGATGTAATTGAATAATAATTTGCCAATGTGTGTTTTGCGTGACTGCTAAAGCATGTATATTCTACTATGCTTATCAACTAGGGGACCTATGCCCTTAAGTCATAAATGACAGTAATGAGGATTAATGCCCCACAAAAGGGCACTAATATAGCACATCGACACGGTGTTGATCCTGGAGCCTCACAGTTACGAGGCCATTGCTTTGTCACTGAACCATGACTGTACACAGCGGGGGCTAGGGTAGAGGGCAGTTTCCATAAAGTAAAAAACAAACAGAAAATGCAATAAATTTTCAATAATTTATTGCATTTTACCCCGGTCCCCAACATAAAAAAATCCTCTGAATGGCCATGCATTATGGCTCAAGGCATGGGCACACAAAATATTTTTTTATGTTGGGGACCGGGGTAGAATGCAATAAATTATTGAAAATGTATTGCATTTTCTGTTTTATTTTTTTATTTATGGAAACTGCCCCCTACCCTAGCCCCCGATGCGTGCAGTCATGGTTCAGTGACAAAGCAATGGCCTCGTAACTGTGAGGCCCCAGGATCAACACCGTGTCGATGTGCCATATTGCTCCGTTTAGTCTCATTTCACAACGCCCCCTATCGTCAGAGCATGGTCAGATTCAGCAGCCAAACATGTTAGCCTATGGACGTTTTAAAAAAAAAAATCGTTTAAAATTCATTTTTTGTTTAAACGAAAAGCACATCCACCCCGACGTACGTTATCACTAGCTCTTTCATTGGAGCCCTCATGTCTCATTGACTTTTGAAAGTTCACCCACCGTAATTTTTCAAAATAGGTTGCAAGCTCGTCATTGCCTATAATACACATGTGAAACAAGTATAACTTTGGACTCAGTTTGCCAAGCGATTTGAAGATTATAGGTCGAGCACACGAAACATAAAAAGCATGAATTATCATAGATCACTTCTGCCTATTTCATTATGTCCATTTCATCCAACCCCCCACCGTAATTTTTCAATTTAGTAAAAGCAAACATTTAGCCGAGGTAAGCAAAAACATGAATATTCATGAACGGTCAGACAATACAGCCTTTCAGTACGTAACGTATAATAATTGGGAATGGGCGATGACCCGTACATGAGGTAGAGGTCAGTGGTTTGTGCTGGCAATGTTCACGCGAGCGAAAATGAGACAATCGGAGCAATATGTATATTAGTGCCCTTTTGTGGGGCATTAATCCTCATTACTGTCATTTATGACTTAAGGGCATAGGTCCCCTAGTTGATAAACATAGTAGCATATAAATGCTTTAGCAGTCACGCAAAACACACATTGGCAAATTATTATTCAATACAATCTGAGAATGTATACTATTATCTAGATCTATTATTTTTAAATTATTTTTAAAATAATTCCATAAAAAAATTGGGATAAAAAAAAATATTCCACCGTTATGAGCGACAGTGTAGACAACTGATGTAAGAGGGTTGGGAGCCTTGTCAAATATTTGGCTAGACTACGTGACTTTATTAATAACAGGAATTCTTTCACCCCTTTTTGACTATGCAGATATTTTAATCGATTCATGTAATAACAAATATATTAAGAAATTGCAAACTCTCCAAAATCGCGCGGGCAGAATAATAATGAAAGTTAATCCATATGATCACATCTATAATGCACAAATTCACTCACTTTTAAAATGGTCATCTCTCGAATCCAGGCGTAAGAAAAAAGTAGATGTATTTGTCTATAAATCAGTACATAATATGTTATCTTCCATTATGAATGAAATGTTTCAACCCCCTTCTCATATTTATTCCCTCCGCAATTCCGGTAACTTTGTTCTCCCTTAAACCTAGAACTGAATATTGTCGCAGAACTACCCAATATAGAAGCTCAATTAAATATGATACTCTTCCTCCTACCCCTAAATTACTTCAAACTGTTCACACATTCAAAATGTATTTAAACAATATTATTCCAGACTTCTTGTAGTTTCTTTTGTTTCCCTTAACTTACTTGTCTAGCTTTCTCTTTGTGTAATTATATTATCGTAAATATTTCTCTCCTGTTTCTTGTTTAACTCAAATTTGCTTTTATCATTATTGTAAGTTCTTATTTCGCTGTAAGTTTTTCTCACTTCTGTACTATTTTCACGTTTTCTATGTCTAAAGGGACCCCTCTGTAAAACAGCATTGTTATGTTAACAACGCTGAGAAGGGCCATCCCACTGTCTTCCTTTTGTTATAAGTGTATCTTTATGATTGTAAATATACATTGGTCGATGTTTTCTTTTTAAATGACGGAAAATAAATACAGTACAATACAATGGCTTGTCTTACTAAACAACACGTGATTTATGCACATCAAATTCTGACTATTAAAATACTAATATTCATAACAGGTGATTTAATAAATTGTAACCAAGCACGTTCAAAAGATTTCTGCATTAAACTTGATTACATTAAGAAAAAGGCAGTACGTTTCCGATGCGTTCAGGTAATGTTATATCATGTATACTGAATGAGATAGGCAATGTGTGTCAGGGAATGACATTCGCGATATATCAAGTGACACTTGAGGAGTTCCGAAGGTCATATAAACAAATTGTATACAAGAAACTAAGCAAACATGTAATCTACGTATCACGCTGTACCACCCAAGAGGTTCGATCACCGCCCTGTACCATGGACCTACTGTAAGAAGGTTAATGATTGTACAAACACCAATTAGTGTTGATTTTCATTTATAAATTCTGAGTTATATGTGGACAAAAACATGATACAAGCATACATATTGATATGTATATATAGCGTCTACATAAAAATGCTCAAAGCACTTTACATTATGAAACAGAATAATTATTTTGCTCTCCAAGTGCATAGGGCGGTCTATGGGGACGGCGTTACACAACGAAGAAAAAGCAAAGAAGAGCGCGTTTACATAAGAATTTTAAGTCCTTTCTTGTTCACAACTCCGTCGGTATATGCCAGGGCATGTCAATCCGGACCCTTGCTGGGGGAAAGTTTTTTTTCTCTTGGTTTTTAAACTCTTAAAGGACTCGCTAACATTGTTGAAGGTTGATCTAAAAAAAAATGTGTAATATTTGTATGAAATGTTACTTACTATATTCCTTCTACTGTACAGGCAACAAAATTCTCAAACCATAAAGATATTTATGGTTTTCTTTAAAGGCGTCACTGTGCAACACCCTATAACAGTGATTGACAGTTAATTTTCCCAACCACTTTCGAATTTTCCCAACCTTTTTCAACGAAAAAAAAAAGACATAAGACAGGCATTTAAAAATCTGTCAACACTTAAATGTCTGAAATGGTACATATGGCCAATTCATGGCTTTGTGATGATTTAAATTCACCTAAAATGTTATTAAATTGTAATAAAATATTTGGGAGAATTAAGGAATCGATCACATTTTTCACAATATTTTTCATTAATCATTGTCCGTTTTCACTCAAACTTTCAGATTATATTTAATTGTACATCTAGCATTGAAGTCACTACCTTAGCACCATTTTCTCTCATCTGAACAATGTTACTAAGTCCCTTTAAGGGGCAGGGGTCACAATCCACCCTGCTCCTGTCTTTCTTGTACCAATTTGATATAATTTCGACCAGAGGGTACCGTCGATTCTGCGTAGTGTCAAAAATTGTCGCGCTGCAAAAATGTACATTGCTCCGTAAATGATATATGAAGGGTGACCAAAGTTCGCGGAGATTTTGACAATATTATAAAATGTGATATTCGATCTATGAATTCTCATATTCTACACACATTTATTCATTTTAATTATTACCAAATGGACGGCAAATTTTTTCACTACAAATTGATTCAACGAGAAAATTTATCGTCAAAGCATTCCGGAGATATCGCGATCTAAAAATTCGATTTCGGATCAGCGTGCACGCTGCAACTAAAAAAAAGTCATAAAAACAACGAGACCTTACTTCGCGCACGGGGTTTACAGCTGATTTATCTTATTTAAAAAATACGATCCATCAAAAATAAGTTAATATCATAACTTGCAAGGCAGGATATTATGCAATCAGTTGGTACCACTTTCGCTTTACAGTTTTGAGGATATCTGCTCTCAAAATGAAGATTTCCAGACCCTTATCGGTAAGTTGATAATTTTTCGGAACGGACTCAAATGAATGCAAAATTTGCCAATCTTTTGTCAATATCTTCACAATTTCATACCCAATTCCAAAGAAAATTACATTTCTGGGTAATTTTACGTTCCTCTTTCCACTGATGATATCAGATTTTCGAAATCTTACCGATTTGTTTGGAGATTAGGTCACGCGAGAACTATTGTCACACGTCCATACTGTATACAAAGCAGAATTGCCGCTTCGCTGATATGTGAACAGTTAATTCGTAATAATTCAAAAGCCATTTGTTGAGATAGATATGAAAATTGTATAGCCCAGTATAAATGCGCGTATTATGCCTCAAAAGATCGCGATGTTTTGCGCTGCCGTTTACGCCGTTTACACTGAAAAGCTCAGTGATGTTTTGGCGTGTTTTGGTTTGTAATGCGCATGTGCGGTCCCGACCATTGACCCTAGCCCTGCTATTAAATTGGTTAAAAACCGGAAGTGCTGGAGGTCACGTGCCAAACATACGATTTTCAGCTGCTACCGTTTACATTACCAAATATCACTTAACATTACACGGACATTAAACAAAAAAAAAATCACATTCCTGATTGGAATGTTTCTGGCTAAGCATCTTTGGCGGTTTGCCGGTCTTCCAAGTAGGCATCCCCCCCCCCCTGGCTGAGAGCTCTTTTCGATTGAGTTTTGGAAATAAAATTATTTGAATTGAATTGAAGTGAGTACCACAATAACCCGGCCTTTCCAGGGTGAACTGTAACAATTCGCATAAGATCAGATATAAACCTACACACAAGCCTATTTTTTTTCAGTAAACAAGTGGCATTACTGTAGATTTTAAGAGTAGATTGTCCGAACAATTGCATCAATGCCTTCGTCTTGGCACATTAAATTTGTGCCAATATTTAATCAGCTTATTGCCGGAAAACAGTGCTTCCTTTCTCACTGATATACCTTACATGTATATAAAAACCTTCACTTTTGACTGTCTTAACTCTTGAAATCTAGGTTCATGTAAAAACACAAATGTATGAAATCACAAACCTATGTTAATGGAAATAATTGATTAAATACACTAAATTGCCCATTGTTTCGGACCTTTAGCTTTATGGAAATCACATGTAGATCGTCGAAGAAAAGATTTTAGAACCCCTGGTAGGCCTATAGGCTATATACCAGTCTTTCACCTTTCTTTATATTCGGAATAATAATAATAATAATAATAATAGCCTAATAGGAAATTCAACGACATTGTTTGTTGACAAGACTTTTATATGTCATTTTAGCGTATAACTTTTTTCTTTATAAAAACAGTAATCTTGGCAGTATCAGGGGAAACATTTCGGCAAATCGACTTTTAAAAGTTCCAAAAAATGGCATACATTTAACAACTAGTTCAGACACAGGTGAAGTTAATAGGTGCCCAATAGGAAATTAAAACTTTATTACGCATTCGGGCTTAGGCATAAACTGGGTGCTGGACCATAGGACCTGCTTCACTAATGGACACATGCACGATAGTATTCTGTACCGTATTATTAAAAAAATATACAAAAACTTAACTGTATCTAGATTGTGATCCCTAAGCCAAAGTATACAGTGCGTCCCGGAAAAAAGAAACCGACAATTACCGATGTTTTACCATAACCTAATCACAATTATAATTAATAAATGACACATATTCGTCAAGCTTAGATCCTCTTTTTTTCCTTTGGTGCAACTCATATGATGCATATTTCACGCATAGATGATTCAAAACAATTTGAAGAAAGGGTACCAAAATTTCATTTTTCGAACGGTATTTGAATTTCAAAGAGGAAATCACATTTCCAGAAAGTTCAAGTGCCCTTTCAAATAACGCGTCAACTGGCTGCCGGCCGAAGTAACACTAACAAACAACAAACTCCGTTTCGTCGACGATCAACCATGCATGAAGTTTCGTCTTCCTTGTTGCTAGGGCAGACAGCCAGTGAAACGGATTCGTGTGATAAAGGGAAGTTCTGGAATGATGGGAGAGGCTTAAGCGCAAAAGAGAGCCTTTCTTTTTGTGTCCTGAGTGCGTTGGCGTATTGAACAAAGATGGCTTGTCTAGACACAGGTCTTGTCAAGACAAAGGCAATTACCCTGGGCTAAAGGCCGTGTTAGGAGCTAGTCGGGATAAATAATTATGGTGAGGTAGGTATAAAGGTTGGAGTAGTGAGCGTCTGAATGATGATCGTTTTAGCTACGCCTACCTTTACCCCGACCTATTTACTCCTGGATTTTTCAAGGAGTAACTCGCTGAAATTACTAGAGGGTAGTAGCGTACGTTGACCATGTTGATGCTATCACTTACACCTGGGAGCAGAAGCGTGAATCCCGGAGGGATGGGGGGATGCATCCCCCCCCCCCCTCGCTTGAAGGAGGGGGGGGTGGCCTGTACAAATATTTCCCCCCCCCCTGAGATTACAAACAAAGAGACAGAAAAAAAAAGGAAGAAGAAGAAGGAAAAAAATGTGATTGTTTCAGTATCAGCATAATGCATGAGAAATGAGTTATTTTTTGTAATGTATAACTGTATAGCCTACACGTATACAGTATGTCACGATCATTAATAGGGACTTTTAGATTTGCACGTTGACAGCTTTGACTGCAACGTGTGACGTCATTTTAAGGCACTGTGCATGCGTCACGCCGTCTCAGTCGGCGATCGAGAGGGTGTCAACCTTGATTTTCCTAAATCTAGTACGGTACTAGTATATGCCGAGGGCGCATAAAATATACAGCTCCTCAGGTAGACAAAGGAACATCCCTTCCCTGCTATTATGTACAAATGGGTAGAACAGGTGTCACATGCATATTCACCTGTTCTACACATTTTTACATAATAGCAGTGAAGGGATGTTGTACCACAGCAATAGGCCATTTTCGTAATGTAACCAAATTTAATGCATAGGCCTTTGTGAAGTGCCTCAATACAAACTATTTCATTCACCTGATAAGAATAATAGTATTTCAATAGACAGAATCCTAACTGCATACATTAGTTGTTGCCAGGTTGGACAAACATTATACCTACCTAGCAACACTTAATATATGCAGTTGTATTCTGACTATTGAAATACTATTATTCCTATCAGGTGAATGAAATATTTTGTATTGAGGCACTTCACAAAGACCTATGCATTAAATTTGGTTACATTACGAAAATGGCCTATTGTTGAGGGTAGAATGGGAACTGTATATTTTGTCCTCTTTCTTTGTCTGTCATGATCATAGTGTTACTTCCTGCATGCATGTATATCGTCGAGTGCAATCTAAAAGATTTCTAATTGTAGTCAACATGGGTAGTTGAGTACGTTGACACGCATGATCAGTCGGCGTTCGTCGTGTTCTCGTCCACTCAATCTAAAAGTCCCTAATAGTAGTTGCACGACGTGCGCGAACAAGCACTTCATAAACTTCAGAATAATTTTTCGTTATTTTGCAAGGTATTATTATAGCCCAGACGTCAAGTGCGCCAGCGCGCGAGCGCTTAAAAAGTGCAATCATGTACAGTAGATGCCCGGCTCCCCCCCCCCCCCCCACACTCAGTGTCATTTAAGGTACGCGTATGCTCGTTCACTCCCTTTGAAAGCACCTCCCCCCTATCTCAGGACTGCCAACATTTAGTCCGGCAGCCATCTCAATATACCTTGTTTTAGGGTCTATAGTTTTTTTTTTTTTATTATTATTATCGTTCCTTAGACCATCAATTTGAAGAATCCGATTGCTGACACTCTGTCAGCATTGAGCAATTTGAGATATGTGACGTCATACAAAATGGCCGCCAAAATCCCCTTTTTAACCAAAATTAATGATATAAAAAGTGTTAACAGCATTTTACTAGATTAAATGGCAGTCAAATATCTTGATTTTTTTCTAGAATCATCACTAAATAAAAATTACGATGTTGTATGACCACAAATGATATGTAAATGTGCATAATTCGGAATGGCGCCCTCTATAGACACATTAACTTACATAGTTCAAAATGATGGCCAAATACCAATTTCTAACATGAGATTATCATATGTCATGGGTCAGATGCACTGGATACAGTGAATAAAAATTGTGCTGCACATTTATTTTTATTTTGTAATTTAATACTTGAAGAAAACACGATTGAATTTTATGCTCTCTGACCCATAGATATGAGGTGGCATATGGTGATAAATGCCCGTTTTCAGTGACAGCGTTAAGAAACTAGATTTGTATTCTAAGGTACTAGATTCTTTTATATGAACCTAAAAATTACGAACTCCCAATACGATACAGGACTATATCCGTTTATAAGTTTGCTTCAAAGGTAGTGCATAAGCTGTGTAACAAAATATGGAGACAGAGAATATGGCCACAAGACTGGGATAGAGCTGTTTTTCTCCCACTCCCAAAGAAAGGTGTTAAAAAGGAATGTGCCAACACCCGCACTATTTCTATTACTCCGCATGCCAGTAAGATTCTTCTTCACTTAATTGCTGTAAGAATTAGAAACAAAAAGCGTTCAGAAAAGAAAGAGGGACAAGAAACCAAATTTGCAATCTCAAAATTTTGAGGGAGAAAAGCAGAGAATTTCAACAACTTCTCTCCCTAGCTTTATTGATCATTCCAAAGCTTTGACTGCGTACAACATAAACGCCTATGGAAGATTATGAGCTAGATGGGCTTTCCAGCACATATTATTCAACTCATCCAGTCACTCTACTAAGACCAAGAAGCAACAATAAGAACAGAGAATGGCTACACCGAAAGGTTCACTATTTGTTCACCGAGTTGTCCGTCAAGGCTGCAT
Organism: Strongylocentrotus droebachiensis; assembly: GCA_035222895.1. Classification (NCBI taxonomy): domain Eukaryota; kingdom Metazoa; phylum Echinodermata; class Echinoidea; order Camarodonta; family Strongylocentrotidae; genus Strongylocentrotus; species Strongylocentrotus droebachiensis. Next base: position 105,502 of record JAVYIG010003753.1, on the reverse strand, counting down.
CCTATCACCATAACCTTTTCAACACCTATGCTGAATTCATCATGAGAAAGGCTTTTTATGGTCAAGTTTCTGTTGGTGGACGAACGATCACCAACCTAAGATACGTCGACAATACAACACTCCCTGGCGTACTGATTGGGGAGCCGGGGGGAGGGGACTTGGGGACAGTTGACCCCCAAAATAAAATGCAATTTTTTTTTTCCTTCATATTCGATACCAGGGATTTACAAATGTTGCTGAAATTACATGATTTTCCTGGGTTTTTTCTCACTTTTTAGTAAATTATAATTTGTTAAGCGTATGTTGGAGAATGACAAATCCCTAAATTCACAGTCAAGCAAAAATATATGCTTATTTAAAAGCCTACATGTCAGGGTCCGGGGAACGGCGGGGCTCAGGGGACTCGAGCCCCCCTCACTTTTTGTATAAAGTATGTTAAAGAGAACTAGAAAGGAAGAAAGAAAGTGACCCGAGCTGACAGTTATTAAATGCCTAAAACCCCTGAGCTTCCGGGGGTTATGCCCCTTGAACCCTACCTAGGGCCCTAAGACAGGCCCCTGCATGGATGCTCATCTGACAATTATTAGCTGCCTAAAACCCCCGAGCTTCCGGGGGCCCTGCCCCCTGGACCCCACACCAATTTGCGCTCCTCTCTTCCTGATCGTAAATACCAGTCCCTACCCCCACCCCCGCTTTAAAAAACGTTCCGCGGGGCTTGCATGTAGCATGTATGAGTGGTGGTGATGCAGATTGTTTTTGCTCATTATGCCACTGACAACACTTATAACAAGAACATCAGAAGAACTACTGGAACTCCTTAAAAATGAGTGAAGGATGCAAGTGAATAATTTGGACCCTACCTCAATGTTAAAAAGACCAAGATCATGATTGTTGAAAATTAACTACATGCAACAGAGCATGGTGGTTGGTGGAGAAGAAGTTGATCAAGTGGACAAGCTTATATAATGTTCTTGGGTCAATGATTGTCAATGAGGGTGGAAGCTCGGTAGATATCAAGAAACAACTGGCCATGGCTAAAGCATCGTCCTCAACACTGTCAAATATCTGGAAGGACAGGAACCTCACCTTGGCCGCTAAGATCCGTGTAATGAAGGCATTGCTTTTCCAAGTAGGAACTCTATGGCTGCGAGACATGGGCATTAGGAAAGGCAGACAGGGGAGCAATATCTGCCTTTGAAATGTGGTATTGGAGGAAGCTACTTGGGAAATCATGAAGAGATTACATCACCAATGGACACAATTAATGTCCATCATCGGAGATCAACCGCCGCTTGCTACCAGGATTGACAATGACAAGTACAAGCTACAATAGTTTGGTCACGTTAGCAGAAGATCAGGAGAAAACCTTGACAAATTATCATTCAAGGTAACTTTGAAGGAACACGTAACAAAGGAAGACTCAAGCTCAGATGGACCTCTAAATACTAAATACAATCTACAGGATTGCAGGAGACAGATGCCGATCGAAAGGTCTCACCAAACGGGTCACAAAGGTGAGCCATGATCTATATGACAACGATGACCACGACGAACAGTGAGACATAGTTTCTTGGAGGGCAGCAGTAAAGCGGGACTCAGTTGGAAGACTCTCGACCCGTTATGACCTCTAGATACTCTTGGATCTGTCAAACACCAAGCAAACATCATCATATTTTCATCCACAGTATAGCACAACTATCAATGACTGTACATGGTTGTTCCAGTGTCTCATGCCTGGCTGACAGCTCAACTTTTGTCAAATTCTATAAGTCCGCCTTTGACATGGGAGTGCTCGTTTCCAGAATCATCAAAGAGTGCTGTTGGGACTGGTAAAAGCTCTTATGACAAAATGTCCTTGACATCAAGGGTGTCGATTTGTACCCGTGGTTGGGGGGGGGGGGGATGATAGGTGCCAAAATATTTTCGGCAATGGATCAAAGCAACCAAAAGGTAGAAGCGTGTGGTAGGTTGCACCCCCTCCCCAAGCGCGTAGCCAGGATTTCATTTTAGGGGGCGGTAGTGAGCACGCGAAGCGCGCTCCCTAGGGGGTTGGGTGCAGGGAGGGGGAGTTTCCCCCTTCCCCCGCGAAGCGCAGAAGCTTTGACGTTTCATTAGATTATTAAAGAAAGAAGACCATTCGATGTACCATTCTCGACTCTTAATCCTTCATGTTTGAATCAAGTTCCCCTTCCTCCGCGCGTAGCGCGGAAGCTCTAATGTTTCATTAAATTATTAATGAAAGAAGACGATTCGATGTACCATTCTCGACCCTTAATCCTTTATGTTTGAATCAAGTCCCCCTCCCTCCGCGCGTAGCGCGGAATCTCTGACGTTTCATTAGTTTTTTAAATTAAGAAGACGATTCGATGTACCATTCTCGACTCTTAGTCCTTCATGTTTGAATCAAGTTCCCCTTCCTCCGCGCGTAGCGCGGAAGCTCTGACGTTTCATTAGATTATTAATGTAAGAAGACGATTCGATGTACCATTCTCGACCCTTTATCCTTCATGTTTGAATCAAGTTCCCCTTCCTCCGCGCGTAGCGCGGAAGCTGTGACGTTTCATTAGTTTTTTTAAAAAAAGAAGACGATTCGATGTACCATTCTCGACTCTTAATCCTTGTCTGAATTCAGTCCCCCCCCCCCCTCCCGGGCGAAGCGCGGAAGCTTTGACGTTTCCTTAAATTATTAGAGAAAGAAGACGATTCGTTGTACCGTTCTCGACTCTAAATCCTTGTCTGAATTCAGTTTCCCCGCTCCCACGCAAAGCGCGGAAGCTTTCTCCTTGTCTCCGATCTCATCACGAATTCGTCACAGAGTTCATCTATGTTTACACTCATTGTCCAGGATTGTCTGATGTGCATTGCAAATTGCTACTTTTGTGCTTTGCGCTTTTCATTTAGCTCGTTCTTTTTTAACGCTGCGTGTTTGCCTTTGGCGCACTGCATTTCTATGATGCTGTTGATTGAACAAATTGAATAAATTCATCAATTCCTGATGAAGCCGTATGAGCGAGAATTCAATTTATTCTTGTCTCATATAGGGTTGTCTCATTTACTTCGTATATATGTATTTATTATGAAAATGAGATAGCAAAATGTGTATATTGATGCATGGTCATCTTGCGAGTAATAACCATTAACTACTCTCATCGGGCTCTCATCATCAATTTTTCTCTTGATTTTTTTTTTGATGGTGAATTATTGGGGGGGGGGGGGTGGGGGATGATTGTACAGGCCACCCCCCCCCCCCCCCACCTGAAATATTGGGGGGGATATATCCCCACATCCCCCCGGGATCGACACCCATGCAAGTTGACATTGACCTCTCTCGAAGTTGCCTGCAGTCCTATTACTCTAGAGTGGATCAACTTTTCATAGACTTTCGTACCCCAACATTTATTGACTTCTTCATGGCTGCCATGGTTTGAACTTTCTTGGAAATTGTGTCATAGAATCCACGAGGTAATTTCTTTTGAAACTCATGCATCTGCATGTATAGTACAGATGTCAACTGTCCACATTCACTGACGTTGGAGCAATGCTGGTCTAAATAAAGCCTATCAATGGAATAATAATGTGTGCCGTAAAAAACCACTTCTCACCGATTTGATGAAAAATGAATTCTTTCGTGGCCATTTTTGTTTCTTGACATTTGTAGGGTAGGTGTAGGGAATTGGAGACCACCAAGCTTGAACCCATCACTGTCTGTCCGTGTTAGCTCCAATATGGCTATAGCGTCACATGTGGCCTTAAACAACACTACTGCATTTATCCTATTCATTTCGAAGACTACAATGCGTTCTCTCTCCGAGAAAATTGGCAAAATTGACCAAGATAAGCAATTTTGATCGTAAAATTTGCTCTGATATAAAAAACACAATTTTCACTTAATGTTGTGGTGTATGCAGATATTGAGGGGTGGCTCTTAAAAATTGGTTTTAAAAGGAAGTTTATGAAGTGTGCCAACCATCACAGAAAACTTATGGCCATTGTGTGTTGTGAATGGGTGTTGCAATGCACATTATGAATGGTGTCTGATCAGAAATGTGTGTAAGCAATGGGGGACACCAGGTCCAAGATGGGGGCCTACTTTCCCCCAGTTGTCCATTTCATGTTGAAAGGCACTATCATGAAACATATTTGGTTGTTCGTGTCACCATTCTAATTTGAGTGCATTTCATTTTAAGAAGTTGTTTCTATGCTGTGAGTTTATTAATGTAAAAGTCACATTGCCAGAACATTATTCTGAAAGTATTTAAACATAGTTTAAAGCACCTTTATTACTGTAAACAAAAAACTACCGAAATATTTTGGGCCACATTGTTTTAAAATCGTTTCAAAATTACAGTAAGTTCATTGGCTGCATGTATCTCTTTCAAAAAGTGGTTGAACTAACTATAACAATCCCATTCTCATTCAAATTGTATTTAAAATGTCTTGATTTGTAACTGTCCCTAATTACCTACACATGTAGGTAATGAGAGACCTTTGGTGATGACGTCATTGATCATTGATATCTTATTAATCAGTTACATTATGACCACAATTTTGTTACCAAATAAAGAGAAAAATTTGCTGAAGTGAATACAAAACTTTCTGTATGTGTAACATTGTGCATGTTTATGTAAATTATGCAAATGTGCTTAAGGGTCACCCAGTACCCCACACCTACCCTATCTAAATTTGGACCAAACAAGATGAAAGATGAATGCAGCACAACTGCAATTGTTGCCAAAAAAAGAAGCATTTAATATGATTTCAACTTGACATAGATTTAAGAAATTGGCATTTGGCTGGCACACATATTTTATTCAAATTAATATGTTTATAGAGGGCGCTATTTCAAAATATGCAAATAAGCTGGTCATCTATGGCCATGCAACATCACAACATTTTTTTTTAGTGATGGCCCTAGAGAGATACAGACATTTGGCTGCCCAAAATTGTAGAAAAAATCCTTATTATATATTTATTATTCATTTTTAATGGAAAATCATGTTCTTTGGCGGCCATTTTGTATGACGTCATATATCTTAAATTGCTCAAGGCTGACAGAGTGTCAGCAATTGGATTCTTGAAATAGAAGCTTTAGGCAATCAAAATCTATTGAAAAAAAAACTATAGACCCTAAAACAAGGTTAGGCCAATAATCTGGATTTGGCTGCCGGACTAATTTCTGAATCCCCCTTTCGCCGGCTTTTTTTACAATTCTCGGGCCGGATTTTTTCGCGCGCGCGAAAAAGTACCCCTTTCCTGGGGATTTTAGGAACGCGCATGCGGTCCCTCCGACCACGGAGTGTGGGGGAGTGGGGGGGGGGGTAGATGAAGCCTGAAGTTCCAGACCTGGCGTGTTAAAGACTTACAGTGGCCGTTTGTCTCTTCAGTTATTTCAAGGCAAGCCTGTATACATTCTTATTATTTTTATATTTGAGAAAGGATTTGGCTGAGGAAATTAAAGAATTTATTAGATTTAATTAAAAAACACAGTACATGTATCATTATATGAATTCTAGAAACATTTTTTAAGAGGTGTGAAAACTGTGAACGCATCTGATTGAGAGTGATAACTAATACGGTAACTGTTGCATTGCCCAAGTCCTACTCGGTGGTTGTCATTTGTTCACACCTAAACTTAAGGGACGAGGGGATGATATTTAAGGGCTGCAATGCATGTGATGTGTAGGTCTATGAATGAATTAATTTGTTGTTTATATTGAATGAATTGAATCGAATTCAGATAAATAGGGCTTATTAAGAGTCGAAAACGGTACATCGAATCGTCTGCTTTCTCTAATAAATTTAAGGAAACGTCAAAGCTTCCACGCTAGGCCTATCACCTACACCCCCCTAATGAGCGCGCTTCGCGCGCTCTTTGAGTGATTCGCCTGCTCACTACCGCCCCTCCCTAAAATGAGATCCTAGCTCCGTGCCTGCATTAAAATATATAGCTATGATGCTGACTAAGTTGACAAAATAATTCGTATATTTATGTCGTCGAGGAAAATGACCATTTGCGCATACGCAAGTACTATAGATAGTCCCTAGGATAAACAATTTAGCCTTCGGCCCCGGGTATATAGGGTTAAATTTGTAAATATTGGGACATTTAATTGTGTCGGTAATTGGGGGCTAGTTTTGTCGGTAATCGTTGGCCTCTACACCCCCCCCCCCCCCCCCCGCGCACTTAAAAAGGTCTAGCGACGCCCCTGACCAATATACATCATTTTCTAAGTGATGGGACTCAAAATAAAGTGTTCGCATCTTCCTGACGAAATACTCAATATTTATGTTACTACTTGAAAGGGTGTCGTCTTATTTCGGAGTTCATTATAATAAAAAAAACTACAGTTTGCAGCTGTCAGTATTTCGAAATATGTCCAATTCTTTTACTTTATGGTTGTCAAATTTGGCATGTGCTTGCATGTATGTATGCATGTATACATTTATGTACATGTGTTTGGGTATGTGTGTGTTTGTTGTTTGTTCGTTTTTACTTTGTGTGTGTGTGTGTGTGTTTGCGTGTATGTGTGTGTGTGTTGTGTGTTTGTTCGTGCGCGATCGCGCGCGCTTGCGTAAATTAGTGTGGGCGTGTGCTCGTGCTAGTATGTGATGGCTATCGCCGACCATCCCCCCACTCCTCGGTACGGATTTACGCCCCTGCCTGGGAGTATCTGTGACCTTTCACGATGGTTTGTGCTTGCCCAACAAAGCAGTAGTCGCCATATTGGCACGAATTCACAAAGGAGGTTTGTCGACAAACCTCCTTTTGTTTCGACAAACCTCCTTTTGTTTTTTACAAACCAGGTTTGTAAAAAACGCGTCAAAACGCGTCATGACGTACATAAACCTCGGTTTGTCGACAAACCTCCTTTGTGAATTCGGGCCCTAGCGTCCAACTCGGGGTCCAACTCGAACTGGGTTGGCCAAACTCTGTGTATAGATGGCTCTACGTAAGTTACGCTGATCGGTCGAAGGTCGTGTTAACTTAATCGTGGCAAGTTGGTCCGAGTAAGAGCATGTGGACAACTAATGGTGTGAGTGAAATATACATGAGGTATTTACTGCTGCAGGGATTAACTTACGCCGACTAGCAAAACCCCGTCTGAACAAGACTATAGCATCTCGACCTTTTTCTCTATTTCTCACTCTCTTGCAATACAATAAGGGAGTTTACAGATACAATCTGCGCATGGGCAGATAAAGGTCATTTGTACCAAAAAGGTAAAACCCACAGAGATGAATACTGGATATGCGCTCATGAAAGTTATGTAACAATATTCATTTATGCACCAATGGTACATTTTTATGATACGCAGGTGGAAGTATTCTTTTCAAGAGGGCAAACAAAAGGTATCCATGAAACACGTCTAGGACTTTGGCAGTTATTATTCTAAGATGCTCAAAGTGGAACTTCTCCATGTGTAAAAGATCTGTGGATATTTGGGGTCATTTGTACCATGTGCTATCTGTAAACTCCCTTATTGAGGGAAAAGCATGTTCCCTTTTGTCACCTGCACTGGTACCAATATTTGTTCTGACTTGTTTTCAATCACAAGACTGTGATACTATGTCATGTAGCGTAACATGGATATCACAATGCAGATACATTCATCAGTACCATGTTTGATAAATTGAAAGCAAACAGAATTTGAACCCCGGACCATGATCTCTCCCTCTCTCGCAATATGATTGGGGAAATACATGCACCATTTACCCCCCCCCCCCCCCCCCAGGTACTTCACCGACTTTAAACGTTATCTATTTCATTCCAGACAGTAGGTCTTACAAGTATTTAAAAAAAATGAAACAAGGATGATAAAGTAAATACTTCGATTCCTTGAAGTTCATGATTTACTATAGTTATGATGAAAATGAGAATTTTTTTTTTCAATTAAGATGGATATCTGTATCACTTATGTTCATAATAAGGATGAATAGAAATAAAGTTTACAAACTGTTCCCTTATTGAGAGCCCAGCATTCCTATTATTACACCAGAATTCAAAATTAAGTTAAGTACACCCTTATTCGCATCTGGCTCGATCGAGGTTTGCTTGGTTATTTGGTACTGCAGGATCTGCAGGAATTTTTGTTTTTACATGATTGCATTATTTCCTTTTATTCTATCACTAGTGTTTTTTTTACTGTTTACAAGTCAATTTTATTTTTGTCGATCATAGTTTTATCTAGCTTTATGTCCCATGGTAATTTTGTTGCTGAATTTTAGCAACAGTTGTTCGCCATTGCTGCTCTCACAACCATGACATAGAGTAGCAATTTACTTTTTCGAGACTCATGATAATTCCTTTCACAATAAGCCAGTTCACGGTTGCAGTCTGAGCATGAGCAGATAAAGGTCATTGCAGAACAAATTTTGAAATACACGGAGACGTAATACTGGATGCGTGCTCATGAAAGTTATGTGATCATTATTCATTCGTGCACATTCTGTGCACTCCATGATACACAGGTGGAAGTATTCTTTGAAAAGGGGAAACAAATGCTATTTATATATCGCTGTAGGAGTGATTATTTCAAAATGAACAAAATGGGACGTCTTCATGTTTTGAAGATCTGTGGATATTCGGGGTCATTGCAGTGATGTCCTAACCGTGAACTGGTCTATTGAGTCCACTGTTCGCATGAGCGGGGAGGGGTCGAAGTGAACGTTCTCTGACTTAAATGGCGATGTAGTATGAGTCTAATATGTTCATCTGTCTTACAATTCTATTTCAGTGACAATAAACGACCTCTTTAAATGTAGACTTCCTTTGAGAGGTTTCTATTGTTGTAAACAAATGTTTGGCCCGCACAATAGATCCCACTGGTTCAAATATTTGGTCTGACTTCTTTTCAATTACAGGATCGAGTACGCGCTCTTAATTCTACTGGGTGCAAACCAATCATGTTTTATAACAATAGAAACCTTTTAAAGGAAGCCTAACATTAAAAGAGGTAGTTTATTGTCACTGAAGTAGCATTGTAGAGAGGATGAACATATCATGTTAATTTTATGTAGCGTCACATGGCAATAAGCCATTTTCGTAATGTAACCAAATTATATACACAAGTGTTTGTGAAGTGCCTCAATACACATTATTTCATTCACCTGATAAGAATAATATTATTTCAATAGACAGAACGCAAACTGCATATATTAAGTGTTGCTAGGTAGGTCAAGCCATAATGTTTGTCCAACCTGACAACAACTAATGTATGCAGTTCGGATTCTGTCTATTGAAATACTATTATTCTTATCAGGTGAATGAAATAATTTGTATTGAGGCACTTCACAAAGACTTATGCATTCAATTTTATTACATTACGAAATTGGCCTATTCATTTAATTCAATTGATCAGTCAATTCTGTTGGAAACAACATACTTCAACATTTTGCCGAATGGTCCACGTCAAATGGAATGTCCCTTAACCCTGCTAAATGTGAAGGTATGCAGGTGTGTTTTATGAAAAAGCCCCCAGCACCACTGTCACTGGAAATTGATCAACAACCTCTCTAAAGCAATCCATGTCTGTCAAATTTTGTATTTATTAACATTTATTTCCTTCTCAACAGTACAATATGAAATACAATGTATATATACATGATATATGTAACAATTATTTCAACATAGAGTATACAGTAAATAATTCAGATATGGAAGGAGGCGAAAACCCGGAAAGCTTAGCTTGAGTTGGGGAACGCCCATAATAAATTAACATAGTTACCGAGAGAACATTATAGATATTATTATGAAAATTACATTTTATATAACAGAAAGTTGATAGGAAAGAACAAAAATAGTAAATGGAACAGAGAGAAGAGAAAAAAAAATGAGGAGAGAATTAAGTATAGGAAGGCATGTTCACTTAAAAAAGAGAAAGTTACCTCAATTGGGCTGTGCATGTATCTGTGATTACATCATAAAAATAACGAAGTACTACAATTGTAAAATAGACAGCGGGTACATATCATTAAAAACAAGCAAAATCATCAAACAGACAACAGCTTTATCCGACAGCATTGTCCTGTGAATATACATATGGTCCTGGCAACAGCTGAGGCATGTACGTAAGTGATCAAAATACAAACATGTCATTGAATTCCACAGGAGGTAATTTCACACATGAATACAAGAGAGGGTATCAATATCGAGAAATTAAATACATTTTGCCTTACGGGAAAAAGTCTGCAAGGAGAGCGATTTTTGTAGAATAGATGGTAAGGTGTTCCAAAATTTTGGCCCAGAGTACCGAATGTCAAATTGAAATCTTCGGGTTCTATGTTTAGGGAGATGAATGTTGGCAGCGCTTCTCGTATTATACGTATGGGTTTCCGAGTTGCATTGAAAATTGATAAAATCACTAAATTGTGATGGGAAGATGTTATTCATGCTTTTATACATGAAAATACCCTGTTGGTGCAAGTTGATATCACTGAATCTCAAGAAAATAGTTTGTTTAAAGATGGGAGCAGTATGGGAACGATTGTTAGTAGTCTATATCCGCTGTGATTTTTAATAGAGATGTTGTGTAGTAGAACATGGCCACAATTTTTTTCTCGGAAATAAGTCAGTTTTTTTATGAAAGTTGAGGTGATTTAGTGCTAAAACGCCCTTTTGCTTAAAGTTTCATTGTTGAGCTAACGCCTTTCTGCCACCCAGACGACGATCTCTGTACCATCTACACCGGTTTCTTCAGACCCCTCGTAGAATATGCCTCGCCGGTGTGGAATGGAGGCCTAACTAAAGAACTTCATACACGGAAGGCGTCTGGTCCAGATGGGTTAACACCAACAATTCTTAAAGAATGTTCCAGTAGCATTGCACCTATCTTAACCATTATTTACCAGAAATCAATATCTACTGGTGAACTTCCAAGAGACTGGTTACGAGCAAATGTCACTCCCCTATACAAGAAAGGTAATCGTTCGGAACCAGCTAACTACCGTCCTGTATCGTTGACCTCGATCCCATGTAAGATTTTGGAACATATTATTTATCATAGCGTAATGTCTCACCTAGAGGAAATCGGTTACCTGAACGACAATCAGCATGGCTTCCGTAGGGGTCACTCATGTGAGACCCAGCTAGCCTTGACCGTCAATGATCTTGCCAAGATGTTAGAGGACAAAGGCCAAGTCGACATCATTATCATGGACTTTTGCAAGGCATTCGATATGGTCCCACATGAGAGACTCCTCCTAAAACTTCATCAGGCCGGAATCCAAGGATCTTTGCACATATGGATTAAAAACTTCCTTACAAAAAGATCTCAACAAGTTGTTCTTGATGGTGCCTCCTCATCTTCCATACACGTCACGTCAGGAGTATCGCAGGGCACTGTATTAGGCCCTTTGCTGTTTCTCATGTACATAAAAGACATATCTGACGGAATAACGTCAGAAGTCCGACTTTTTGCCGACGATTGCATCATGTATAGGCAGATAAAGAGCAACCAAGATAGTCTGGATCTACAGAGAGACATCAATCGCCTGGTTGCTTGGGAACAACGCTGGCAAATGAAATTCAACAAAACAAAATGTTTTGCAATGCATGTTACTCACAAAAAGAAGATAATCGAAACACAGTATCGAATGGTGGATTCCGTTTTGGAAGTTGTACTCAAGCACACATATTTGGGGTAGAACTTGACAGTAAACTCAGCTGGGCAAATCACATCCAAAGTGTTATATCAAGGGCAAATCGGATGCTTGGATTACTTCGGAGAAATCTCTTTAGCTGCTCTCCCAAAGTAAAAGCAGTTTCCTATCAAACTCTCGTCAGGCCACGACTTGAGTACTGTGCCTCAGTTTGTGTCCCTTATCAGAAGGAATACATAAAACAACTCGGAGGAGTTCAACGACGTGCTGCAAGATTCGTCTTGAACCGTCATGAACGCCGGAGCAGCGTCTCTGAGATGATCTCCTATCTGAAATGGCAACCATTGGAGCACAGAAGAGCAGCCCAGAGGTTGACTTTCCTCTACAAATCCATCCACAACTTAATTGCTGTTGATACTGACCACTACCAAAACAGGTCATCTGGAGTAGGGGTATCTACAAGAATAAGGTCTTCAGTATCATTCAAGAAGTTATCCGCTGTAAAGGACTGTTATAAACACTCTCTTTATCCCAGGACATTCCCCGAATGGAACTTTCTCCCTACCCATGCTAGAAATACCCCCACCCTTGGAGCCTTTAAAGATACCTTACAAAAGCTCAACATGGGCGAAATAATTGCTAGAGCCCACTTCAGAAATTAAATATAGGACACTACGCTCAGTCGACTGCGCCTGCATGTTACATCCCAGCTGAGGAGTTTATGCAGTAGCCCACCAGAACCAGAACCAGAACCAGAAGTAGATCGACTAGAAAGGGTGCAGAAAAGAGCTCTGAAAATAATCTTGGGACCTAATTACCAGTCATATGAGACAGCACTGAATCAAATGAATCTGTCTTCTTTGGCTAACAGAAGGAAGGAACTGTGTTTGAGTTTTGCAGAGAAACTGATATCAAACGAGAAGGTATCTTACCTCATACCTCCTCGTAAGAATATTAGAAGCCTACGCAAATTAAATACCAGAGAACAGATAAAATGTAATCCAAACGATTTCGTAACAGTCCAATTCCCTACCTAATTGACTTGCTAAATTCACAGCAGTGATCATGCACTTTGTACACATGTGTATAACATGTAAACTTATCCCCATAGTGATGAGGTAGAGGTGCTGTAGAATTATTTTATTTCATGTGAAATAGTATATAACTTTTTGTTACCAAGACGATTGTACAACCTTGATAATCGATAAATGAGAATGATAATATAATAAAGTAAATCAAGATTACCATTGTTAACTTTTGAAATGATTGAAACATACTTACCACATATTTATTACAAGAAAAATCACAAAATTACCATATTTCATGTCTTTCATCTGATTGCATACATATCTATCAATTTAAAATATATGTTATCCATAACTCACCATTGGAAATGTAAAATGTAATTTATTAATTTTTACAACCAGTATTCTCTCTGTCGAAATTGTACTTTTTACCTTATTTTCGATATGTCTGATATGCACTCTCATCCTCAGCATTATCTTTTATATATATATATGGGTATACATATATATATATATATCTATATATATCTATCTCTCGCTTTGTCTCTCTTACTCTCTCCCTCTCTCTCCCTCTGTCTTTCTCTATCTTGATTTATATATATATTTACGTTTACATTGTGCTTCTATGTATTTCATTTTAAAATATGTTATATTCTGAAAACAATTATTCGTTGTCATGCCAACGTTTCTGGCAATGTCACCAAAACCACGTTTAATGTCAAACAGGCAGTTAAGAATAGCCAGTCATCTGGGTTCCACGTACAAAAAAAATATAACAAACACAGGAACAGTAAACGAGAATAGATTAAGAAGAGAAGCGATACATCTGCGATATTATTATCCCATGCACTTTATCATTGAGCATTTAAGCCATGCATATACCTTCTTTGATGTTTGTATTATGGTGTTGTCATAGCGAATTTGTGGTCAGTAAAAACACTTACCTTCAATATTAACATCTCTTAATATTACACATTATATTATTTGTGTTATCTTCATATCCGCCTTTTCAGCATCTACCAAAAACACGAATGTTCCAGAATTGCCACGATGGTGGATTGTATTTCACAGCCGAGACTGTACTTCATCACAGTGTGCTTCGTTGTCATGACGACCTGTGTCTATCTGAATAGTCTAACTATCGGTACGAGGCTATACAGCCACGGCAGGTAAGCACTCTCCCGAAATAATTGTTATGTTTATCCATAATTTTAGGATCAGCTCAATTGGCCACTCTTACCAAAAACGGGATAAAAAATGAAAAGAATAATTTTTGACGGAGATTCCGAACGTGACAATAATTTTTAAACATGACGACTCAGAACGCTTAGGAAAAAAGCCCAGTTTCGGAGCTGTGTTGCGCAATAGCATATGACGTTACTGCAGGAGCCTCTCCGGTGAAAAGGAGGGTGATTTAGGCATTAAAATGTCTTTATAAAGGCAAACTATGATATTAATTGAAGAAAAAAGACCTTTATCCGAAAAATAATATGCACTTTATAATCTCAGTACGTTTCTGGCAATTTCGCCATTCCTAATAATGAATTGCAATGATATTGTAAGATCCTCAGATGCGTCATCAAGCCACGTGACCGTAAATGGATGGATAATGTAATTTTGGGGTCAATTTCGAGATTTTTTGAAAAATCAGAGACGGGAATATTTAATAAGTAGAGGTGTATTCATGTTTTGAATGGCTATGTTAGTAGGGTTAGAGTGGCCCTTTAAAGTCTGATAACATCCAAATTTAAGTTGATTTCTGTTGATGTGCAGGGATGCATACAACTCATATTTTGTTATTCAAACATCTAAAAATATTTTATCGAATTTTAGATATTAAACAAAACAATTATTTAACCTGTTAAGCCGAGGTGTATTGGCGAGTTGTGATGAGTTGCCTCAAAGAGGCATTCGCAATACTCGCGAATAGCTCTTCTTGTAACTTGGGATAACTCGCGACAACTTTATGGCTCGGCGTAACCTTTTACAACATTCTACGGCTCTCCTCGAAGTCGCGAGCAGATTCAGAATTTTGAACATGTTCAAAATTTTCGCTGACTCGTTGAAACTCGAGGTGAACTTGCTTACACTCGCAATATACTCGCATTACTCGTAACAAGCTTGCACTGCACTCTTCATAACTCATAGCAACTCGCCACCTTCAGGTATACGCGAGTACTATTCGAGTTTCCAAGAGTGGAGTACGAGCACGACGGTCGTGCTGCGTGTCATGCCGAGTTGCCTACGATATTAACGCGAGTTTAGATCGAGTACGGGGACTTACGGCGAGTTTCGTATGAGCATGAGCAGAGTGCAAGGCGATCATAACGAGCATGACGAGCGCACCATGATACGTCAGCTGGCCTACAATTGTGCAGACGATCAAGGCCTGTTCTTCCTCCAACATATCGAGCAAATATGCTTCTGGCATCCATCTCTATTTTGGAGAGCGCCATAATCAGGGGCAGCCTCTTTGGGGGACATGAGAGCAGGAAGGGGTGCCGGGGGCACATTGCCCCCACTTTTTTAAGTACTTGAAATGTGTCCCTTTCTACATAGGAAAAATGCCTCTTTATCTTTGACTTGTGCCCCTATTAATTTGTAGAAGTACTCCTACCCCTTTAATAATGATAAGCGCTATATACAAATTAAATATTATTATTATTATTATTTTCACCTCTTATATTAAAGTGCCCTTTTATTTTGACAAGTGCACCTTTTCTTTCGACAAGTTCCCATTTTCCTTTGCAATATTTGCCCTTTTTCACTTTTGATAATTGCCCCCTTCACGCTAGATAATTTGCCTTATTCAAATCTGAGATGTGCCTCATTTATTTTGACAAGTGTCCTTTTCCTTTGTAAGAAGTGCCCTTTCACCTGTTAATAACTCTCTCTCTCTAAGTGCCATATCGATTGACTTTTGCGATCATGCTGTTCCACAACCCTCGGTTCCTCGGTTTCTGCAGACTGTCCATCCAAAGTATCCTCCTTCTTCCCCGGCTCCTTCTTCCCACAATTTTCCCTGTCAAAGCAAGATTCTCTATGCCTTCTTTACGTGTAATGTGCCCCATGAACTTCAACTGCCAAATAAACATCTCACGTATCATTTTCCTTTGCACTCCAGCTCGTGTGAGAACTTCCTCATTACTAACTTTGTCAGTCCAGGGGATTTTCATCATTCTTCTTAAAAACCAAATTTTGCAACTTTCCAAACGCTTTTTAGTATCAGAGGCTAAAGTCCACGTTTCACTACCACACATAAGTACTGGGTTGATGTAACAATTAAATACTCTTATTCTGGTCCTCATACTCATTGTTCGATTTGTCAGAATTTTGCCTAGCTTTGAAAATGCAGATTTAGCGAGACCTATCCTTCTCTTGATCTCTGTCTCACATCTGGCATCCTCGGTGAGTTAAATGAGGAGTTAAAAAAAGGTAGTTAAATGAGGAGACTTGTTTAATAATCTGTTCTTTCAGTTTCAAGTTACATTTTGGACTGCTCTTCTTAGTTGATAACTACCCCCTTTTTAACTTGGATACGCGCACCTTATATTTCACATGTTCCCTTTTCCCTTTCTAATAAGGGACTTATCCCCTTTATATAAATGCCCCTTTTCACCTCTTATAAATGCCCCTATCAAAATCTAATGGGGGCCCCTTTTTCGTCGACACATGCCCATTTCCTATTTTCATAAGTGCCTTTTTTCATCCCTGGTGAGTGCCTCTTTTAGAAGGTGTAAGAAGTGCCTCTTGAGTTATTTCTCTTACTTTACTACCGTCAGGCTAAATTTATAATCTATTGCCTTACTCTTAACCCCGCGCATGGTTTTATTTTGATGACATATGCACCGATACAAAAATAAAGGAATCTGTCGCTTGTAAACAAAATAAGACGCCATTATATATTCAGCTGCACGCACCACGGTATGTTTGGCTTTTCAAGAGGGAACACATGCCGTCCTTAATATCATTCCGGGGGGGGGGTCAATTTGAAAGTCTGGTTTCTTTGATTATTAATTAATCCCTATCCTGTGTATTCACAAGCAAAATATTTTAGTTATCAGAATCGGGTCATATCCCCTTTTGAATGGTTTGACATGCCATTACATTTATATACACTCAACTCATTATAATTTGACAAATAATAGCTTTGCAATTATGTTCATTCTTTATGGGATGTCGTCTGCTTGGGCAGTATTGGTCCATATAGTTACGTCATTAAAACATCGTTATTTTTCCGGCTAATCTCTCGTATATCCCAGCTGCTATGGAGGTGGTTGTATTTGTATTTTTTGTATAAATCACCCGATATGTAGTTGACCTGAAACTTGTACGATGGCCATCTGTTAGCTTACCAGTTTAAAGTGATACATTCATATTGCTCCGTTTAGTCTCATTTCACAACGCCCCCTATCGTCAGAGCATGGTCAGAGTCAGCAGCCTAACATGTTAGCCTATGGACGTTTTTTTTTTTAATCGTTAAAAATCCACTTTTTGTTTAAACGAAAAGCACATCCACCCCGACGTACGTTATCACTAGCTCTTTCATTGGAGCCCTCATGTCTCATTGACTTTTGAAAGTTCACCCACCGTAATTTTTCAAAATAGGTTGCAAGCTCGTCATCGCCTATAATACACATGTGAAACAAGTCTAACTTTGGACTCAGTTTGCCAAGCGATTTGAAGATTATAGGTCGAGCACAAGAAACATAAAAAGCATGAATTATCATAGATCACTTCTGCCTATTTCATTATGTCCATCTCATCCAACCCCCACCGTAATTTTTCAATTTAGTAAAAGCAAACATTTTGCCGAGGTAAGCAAAAACATGAATATTAATGACACACCATGGACTATTCGGTTATTAACAGAGGGGTGCAATCGGTCATCACGTCAAACTCCCCTAATTGCCACCAAATATTTCATATAATTATATAGTTTGGTATGTTTCTTTTGCTCACTCATGTATTATTAAATATCAATGATGGTTTAAAGAAATGTAAGAGAAATTTTAGTTGATATTTATTAACAAAGTAGTTTATATTTAGCAAAGCAATCTCACATACAACATTACTATCAACTTATCAAGTGTCGTCTGCTACGCCGATTGTCGCCTGCTTCGTTAAAGGCACATATTTATCGTTTGAACTGTAAGGTGTACCAGGGAGATTTGTATTTTCTGCAGTACAACGTATAGCAGGAAAATGTTGTATATGCGGATCCTTTTTAATGATTACGTAATGGAAGTAGCGAGGCGGTATGGTTTGAATAACTTAGGCAGGTGAAAGTTATTGTACTGAGAAGGAAAGGAATGTTCAGAAAGGCATAGAGAGGGAAGTGGGCGTGGTAGCCATTCTAGCTTTGCACCTACATCAGTACGAGAATACACCCGACGGCGCGGTGGCCTGTACTTATAGCGCGCGAACACATCACACCCAATGGCATACACCCGGTACCCTGCAACACAGTGGAACATTCTAAGAAATTAAAACATTATCTACAAAATGGACATCTTGAATCATCTGAGA
Organism: Strongylocentrotus droebachiensis; assembly: GCA_035222895.1. NCBI lineage: Eukaryota > Metazoa > Echinodermata > Echinoidea > Camarodonta > Strongylocentrotidae > Strongylocentrotus > Strongylocentrotus droebachiensis. Next base: position 87,350 of record JAVYIG010003753.1, on the reverse strand, counting down.
AGTAACTTACCCTATTCTGATGACTTAAATGAATGTCAAGATAACAATGGCTGCTTTTCCATCCAAAAATAAAACTAGTTTGCAATTAGAAATAGTCAATTCCTCGATAATTTCACAAAATATATTTGCCGCCGCATTCAATATGACGTCATTGACAGCTGATTGGCTAGGCTGGTAGTGACGTCGAACGAGCTATGTTTGTGCTGCAGTGATCGAGCGAGCGAAAATGAGACAATCGGAGCAATATGAGTTGACATATTTGTGATTTTCTTTGAATTTCACCTTTAACGAAACGGAGTGGTGAGCAAAAATGATAGATTGCTATACAAGTCTTTCGTCTTCTTTGTTGTTAGGGCAGTCAGCCTGTGGAACGGATTCGTTTAATAAAATTATGGAAACGCAAGCATTACTTTAAACTAACAGACGGCCGGTTGAGCATTAAAATATTGGCATTATGCGCTATGCATGCCTGCATGGTGGTCTGGCCGCTCTCATCCACGGGGCGATCATCGAGACGGTCCAACCATCGCAACAATTCAGAACACTCTTCAGGACTATCGCCAATTCAAATTGCCGCGAAAAGGAAAGAAGGGAGGCGGAATATGTGTTCTCCTGCGGGATATGTACACCTGCAAATCCAGAACGCATCTCTTTGAAACATTTGAGTGTTTGGAGGTAACAGTCAAATCCACTGGCCAGGAAACCCTGTCAATGTTTATCATCTACAGGCCACCAGGCACACAGAAATGCCTTCCTCCAAGAAGCTTTGCATCAGAATTTTCAAAACTTCTGGAAACGGTAAACTTGTTGACAAGCCATGTTGTCATCTGTGGTGATTTCAACATCCATGTGAATGACCCTACAAAGACGGACACCAAGACTTTCCTCGACCTTCTTGACTCCGGTGGACTGAAACAGTTGATTTCTCAGCCTACCCACTCCCGAGGCCACACCCTTGATCTTGTGATAGTACAAGATGATGATGACTACATTGGAGATGTTACCATCTGTGCATCAATGCCCTCTGATCACGCAGCTGTTATCTTCTCTGCAGCCCTATCCAAACCCTCTAAAAAGAAGAAAGCAGTGAAACTTCGCAAGCTCCGCAACATCAATCATGATCACTTTCGGAACGACATCCAGACCATTTTTGCATCAGAGAGAAACCTGGAGAACCTGGCTGTCAATGACAAAGTAGATTTGTACAACAATACCCTTGGTGAAACTCTCAATCAGCACGCACCAGTCCTTCAGATAGTTGTACAATTGCGCCCTCATGCTCCATGGAATGATCAGGCCCTGAAGGCTAAAAAGCAAAAGTTCCGCTCTAAGGAGAGAAAGTGGAAAAAGGGAAGTCCTAGATCAATTATAGACAAGGAGGAAATGCAGAGAGCGGTAGCAGAGTATAACACATGTGTGAAAGTGCGAAAAAAGCATTTCATCAGAATTTGATCTCCAAAGCAAGCAGCAAGGAACTCTTTCAGATAGTTAACAAGTGACAATTGAAAAACCAGGTCAACACTTGCCCTCCCATGGCACAAGTTTGGAGCTTGCACAAAGATTTTCGAACTTATTTGTTGATAAAGTATGTCAACTGGAGATGGATACTGACACTTCCCTACAATGACTTGAGGAAGACATCTAAACCAAGCTGCTCTTTGGAAAAGTTTCTCCCAGTGACTCAGTCCAACGTCGCTCGTATCATAAAGTCATCCAAGATCAAAGCTTGTCCCCTTGACCCTCTACCGGCAATGGTATTCAAGAACTGTGTCGAGGTTCTGCTCCCTGCTATCACTGATATGATAAATCAGTCCTTGCAGACGGGCATCTTTCCAGCTTCCCTCAAGTCCTCGCTCGTCATTCCCACACTGAAAAAACCCAGTTTAGAACCAGAGAGCCTCAATCACTACCGCCCCATATCTAATCTACCATTTCTTGGAAAAGTGATTGAACGTGTCGTCTGTAAGCAACTAATGTCATACATTGATGGGAACTCTCTTCTGGCGTCTCGGCAGTCTGTCTACAGACAGTATCACAGTGTGGAAACAGCCCTAGTAAGAGTCCAAAATGATCTTCTCCAAACTTTGGATAGCAGAAATGAAGCAATCCTTGTCTCATTGGACCTTACCTCCGCATTTGATACGGTCGACCATCATATTCTTCTAACTGGGCTGAAAGAAAGATTTGGTATCACAGGCATTGTTGCTGACTGGTTAGCGTCGTATCTTTCCAATCGTCAACAGCGAGTGTTGGTTGATGAAGCAACATCTGATCCAACTAGTCTTCGATGGGGGGTCCCCCAAGGATCAGTAATTGGCCCGTTGCTATTTGTATGCTATACAACTCCAGTTCAACAGATAATTCATGCACATGGCCTGTCCTGCATGATGTATGCAGATGACACACAGCTGTACATCTCTATGAACTCCGATGACAGAAATCGAGCAATCAGAAAGCTTGATGTGTGTCTTAAGGAGGTTCGAACGTGGATGGGAGGTAACCATCTCTTCTTAAATGACAACAAGACGGAAGTATTACATGTATCATCTCACATGAAGAGCAACCAGGAACTGCCACCTTTCTGCTTTGGAGAAATCAAGCCCGCTGAAGCTGTCCGGGACCTAGGGGTAGTCATCGACAAACATCTATCTCTTCGTCGCCACATAAATTTGGTGTGTCGCAGAGCTTCGTTCGCCTTAAGAAGAATTGTGATTCACCATCTCCTTAACCAGAAGACAACAGAAATACTGATCCATGCGTTTGTCACATCACTGCTGGACAACTGTAACAGTCTTCTCTTCGGCGTTCCGGACAAAGACATTTCCAAACTCCAACGAATTCAGAACTCTGCCGCCCGTCTTGTATCTATGTCAAGTAAATACAATCACATCACTCCCATCTTAAAGGAGCTCCATTGGTTACCTATTCCCGCACGCATCCACTACAAAGTTATCCTGCTCACATTTAAAGCAATCCATGGCCTTGCTCCTACTTACCTATCCGAGTTGATGGCCCAATATCTACCAACCAGATCACTCAGATCTGCCTCGCAAAATCTGCTAGTAGTTAATAGAAGCAGAACCAAATCTTTCGGTGACAGGTCGTTTGAATGTGTTGCACCAACCCTTTGGAACTCTCTTCCTAGCACTCTACGTGCTCAATCAAACATAGACATATTCCAGAAAGAACTCAAGACATATTTGTTCAACATTTCCTTTTAATTTCGTACTGGTTCCAAAGGGTTGGTGCAGCACATACCATCTTTGTGACTGACTGAATGCTGATGTCTATTTATCTATTTATATTTATATTTTTGTATTGGGCCTTCCTCAACATTATAATAATTTTCAAATATTATATGTATCACCTTTAATAGAATCTACTTTCGATTTTTCTAATGTATAACGTATGCCTTCCTACTTGTAAGTTTTGATTATAATTATATGTAATTATTTCTATTATGTCTTTATTTCTATTGTCTTCTACATTTGTAAAGCGCATTGGCATTACCTTCGGTGATTAAATACGCTATATAAGAGCTAACTATTATTATTATTATTATTATATAGCTATCGCTGTACGAAACAAGATCGGGGTACACGCCCGCACCCACTGGACTCGAGTGCGGCGTGTTAAAACTTGTGAACAGTGCGAGTACGTCGATCTAGTTAATCTTTGGGTCGAGTTTCGGCTAATTAAGCTGTAGATTGCTATACTCGGGGAAGGGGAGGGGGTCCCAGTTTAACAGACAACTTCTTGACAGTGAGCTAATACAAAGGCTAGCACCACCTTTTTTTTTTTTTTTTTTTTTTTTGGGGGGGGGCGTGGGTGGGTGTAGTTTCATTATGTTTACTCTACATTCATGTACTTATTCATGATACTTATCTAGATAGAGATAGCAGGCTGAGGATTATATTTTTGCCTATCAGTGAAGGTTTTCAAAAAGTGGAACAAGTCCTACATTTATATTGAAATGTCTATACTACATAAATGTACATTGTGCCCCACGCGTTACCAAAGGAAAATAATATATTGTGTTAGTTAGATAAATCTGATCCAACCTCTTTTTTTATGGAATTGGGCTGTCCCAAGGTATTAAACTCAGAACTTATTAAAGTTTAACTCAAATTCAATGTCGCATCTGTAAGTAATTGAGTAACAAATGAGGTTTGTCGACAAACCTCCTTTCGTTTCGACAAACCTCCTTTTGTTTTTAACAAACCAAGGTTTGATGCTGCTTGTAAGTGTCGGCTTGCATGGTGATGTAGATATACAGTAGGTTTGCGGTTGCACCATGTGTGTGAGAGAGAGAGAGGTTTGAGAAGTCCTGAACAGGACTCTGACTCGGTAATCTTTCTTGGAGGAGTGTAGTCCTGAAAAGGACTGTTTGTTATCTTTCTTGGCATATAGTTCTCAGGAGAACTATAGCGCTTGGAGAGGATGAGTGGCTCGACGTTTCGAACAGGTTGACTATCCGTCGTCAGGAGTGGGGAATAGCTGGCGTGCGTGAGCTTAAGTCACCGGTGTGCGGACGTCAGGGAAAAATAGGTGACCGTATGTCGGCTTGAGTCATCGGGTGGGCATGGATGGTCGGCTGGTAATTCGTCTGACTATCCGTCTGGGCTGGAGTCTCCGGGTTGGCATACACGCCGAATCCGAGAAGCCATCGAAATTCACCGCCACAACACCGTGCCCCAAGACTCAGGACTATACATCAACGACATCTGGAAACCTCTCATCAACAAGTACCCGGTCACTCCTCCTCCACCACCGCCTCCAGCACCGCCTCCAGCACCGCCCTCACCGCCCCGACAGACACCCGTACATCAACCACCGCCACCCGCCGAACCCTCAAAGCAGCCGCCAGCCTCGCAGCTACACTGCACAGCAGACGACAACAGACTACAACGCCGCCTACGTCGGGGACACACACAGCGTCTCGCCGACAACACACCCCACTCATCAACTCGAAACTCTCCTAAGTCCGCAACCCGGAGACTCCAGCCCAGACGGATAGTTATGGCACGCCACAGCCGTCATAATTGGTCGAGTTTACAAAAAAGCAGTCGAGTTTACAAAAAAGCAGTCGAGTTTACAAAAAAGCAATCGAGTTTACAAAAAAGCAATCGAGTTTACAAAAAAGCAATCGAGTTTACAAAAAAGCAGTCGAATTTACAAAAAAACAGTCGAGTTTACAAAAAAAAGCAGTCGAGAAAAAAAAAGCAGTCGAGAAAAAAAAAAGCAGTCGAGAAAAAAAAAGCAGTCGAGAAAAAAAAAAGCAGTCGAGAATTTAAAAAAAAAAGCAGCCGAGAAAAAAAAGCAGCCGAGAAAAAAGTAAAGGCAAGGAACACACAAAAAGAATAAAATGATGTCTTTATCATAGAAACACATATTATGATGCACGTAACAGGTGCAATCACTTCAGATGTATTGTGAGAATTGGGTGCAGGATAATAATCAATGAAATCTGCAGGTTTTTGAGGAAAATGAATGGTTGTAAAATTACACTAACTAATAAAAGGGGGAAAATATACCTTCAAATATGCTTGTAGCTAGTTCAACTCCGAACACCACAAAAATGTTACTATTTGATTTTTTTTATTCATGCAAATCAGTCACCTAATACATGTACTGTATCTTTAAAATTAAGACAATTATGCAGTCATGTTTTTTTTTCTGTACATTGTTTTTTAAATAAAACAATACTTATAATCCAATTATTTGAAATTGATTTAATCCTTATATTACTTTATATTTATTGTGCGTGGCTAGATGGTGTAGAAGGTGGTGTGAGGTGAAGATCTATCAATTGCATCATTGCTAGATCAATAATAATGATAATAATAATTGTTCTCCGTTCACTCTCAAAAAATTAGTGACATGTACACTTCACTCTGTCATAATCGAATCCGTTGGGACTATAGAAAAAATATAGATTTCACCTAGACAAAATCTGACTTAGGTAAAAAAAAAAAAAAGCAATGGAAAATAAAGAGCAGGACTTCAAAAACCTTTGACTTACGATTACTTGACTGAGCAGAGTTGACTGTATGACAAAGTAAGATTCAACAAAATTTGAAGGGAAATAAAACATACATGTAGTTGGCAGTTACAGGTTTGTTACAATAAATTACATATTTGAAAACTGGCAAGTGATTATGAGGAGTCTTGAACATAATATTTTTTTTAATTTCGGTTGACTAAGAGTGCCAGAGTACAGGGGCAGATGATGAGAATGTTATGTTGCCATATGTGAAATAACATGTTGGACTTAATTAACCTAGGGTGTGTGCTGGAGTGTGCTCGTTTGCAATATCTGTGTACTTTTGTGTGAGGTATTATTCAAAGCGTTGAAAGTATTATGAGTATATCCTAATGAATACATACTCCAGTTAAAAATAACTTACTTGCTATGAAAATGGAAAAATGAAACACATCAGTTCGAGAAAACTCGACAACAATATAAAAACAGTTACCGGTATGATCCAGTCAAGGTCTTTCAAAACCATTCAAAATTATCCATGCTGAACATGAATATGTATATTTGGAATAGGTATGTAGAAAATGTGGAAGCCAGGCAGTGTCATCACTTTGCAAATTTGTAATATTTAGAAATTCATAATTAGTTAATAATTTCAGATATTTCTCTAATTTCACTTATTCAGTTACTGATTTTCTGACTTTTTAGAACGCAAATTACTTTGTTACCGGTTTATTCAACTGATAACCTGTGAGGTGTATGGTAATGTAAGTTTTGAGAGGGAAAAGAAAAGTGCATGTATGATCCTGTATTAATGATTATGAAAGAATATCTTTAAAATCACATTTCAAATCCTTCACCTAGCTAGATATAATTGATGAAAGATATATGAAATTGGTTCTGTTAAATTACCCGTATACCAATAGCTACATATTATGGAGTTGTTGCTATGGGCCAGGATATCGTTGGTGCAAGCTAGGTTGGACAGATACACATTATCGTAATAGCTAGGTCTGAAAACATGCAAGCTTAATGGTCGCTCTAGGCTGTATAGAGAAGGTGCTAGCATGGATGTAGTCAAGGGTGTCGATTTGTATCCGTGGTTGGGGGGGATGATAGGTGCCAACATATTTTCGGCAATGGATCAAAGCAACCAAGAGGTAGAAGCGTGTGGCAGGTTGCACCCCCTCCCCAGGCGCGTAGACAGGATTTCATTTTAGGGGGGGGCGGTAGTGAGCACATGAAGCGCGCTACCTATGGGGGTTGGGTGCAGTGAGGGGGAGTTTCCACTTCCTCCGCGCGTAGCGCGAAAGCTCTGACGTTTCATTAGATTATTAAAGAAAGAAGACAATTCGATGTACCATTCTCGACTCTTAATCCTTGTCTGAATTCAGTTCCCTCCCACGCGAAGCGCAGAAGCTTTGACGTTTCATTAAATTTTAGAGGAAAAAGACGATTCGTTGAACCGTTCTCGACTCTAAATCCTTGTCTGAATCAGTTTCAACGCTACCGCGCGAAGCGCAGAAGCTTTGACGTGTCATTAGATTATTAAAGAAAGAAAACGATTCGTTGTACCATTCTCGACTGTTAATCCTTGTCTGAATTCAGTTTCCCCCCCCCCCCCTCCCACGCGAAGCGCGGAAGCTTTGACGTTTCTTTAAATTATTAGAGAAAGAAGACGGTTCGTTGTACCGTTCTCGACTCTAAATCCTTGCTTTTTCCTTGTCTCCGATCTCATCACGAATTCGTCACAGAGTTCATCTATGTTTACACTGTCCAGGATTGTTTGATGTGCATTGAAGATTGCTACTTTTGCGCTTCGCGCTTAACATTTAGCTCGTTGCTTTTTAACGCTGCGTCTCTGCATTTGGCGCACTGCATTTCTATGATGTTGTTGATTGAACAAATTGAATAAATTCATCAATTCCTGATGAAGCCGTATGAGCGAGAATTCAATTTATTCTTGTCTCATACGGTTGTCTCATTTACGTATGTATTATGAAAATGAGATAGCAAAATGTGTATATTGAAGGTCATCTTGCGAGTAATAACCATTAACTACTCTCATCGGGCTCTGATCATGTATTTTTCTCTTGATTTTTTTCTTTCGATGGTAAATTATTGGGGGGGGGGGATGATTGTACAGGTCATCCCCCCACCTGAAATATTGGGGGGGGGATATATCCCCCCCATCCCCCCGGGATCGACACCCATGGATGTAGTTCAAGTTTAAATGATGGAGATAGATGGATAGGCTCAATGGAGGGGGTGCTATAGGCTGTATAGAGGGGGTGCTAGGCTAGCTAGCTGGATGAAGTTCGAGCAAGTTTAAATGGTGGAGATAGATGGAGTATTTCTAAGACTCAATGGAGGGGGTGCTAGGCTGTATAGATGAGGTGCTAGGTTGGATGAAGTTCGAGCAAGTTTAAATGATGGAGATAGTGATGGAATTAACATTTCTATTGCTCAATATTATTAATGGAGGGGGTGCTATCAAGCTAGGATATATATATGGAGTTACTAATTATGAGCGAGAACAATTAATGACTGAAGTTCTTCAAAATGAGACGTAGGTAGGTAGGTAGGTAGGTATATAGGTAGGTATATATAGTCGGGGTGTAGGTACGGCCGTACGTACAACGAAAATAGATTATAGAGGCGACAACGTTAACATAGATACCCGCTATTTAATGGTAAGGGGTAGAGTAGGCGTGGCGAGTTCGTGACGTCATATACTCATGTTTATTCATGAGGCCGCTAGCCCCAGTACCTTGGCACCTTAGTACCGTACGCTACCCTTTTTTTTTTTCTCGGCAGCTTTTTTTTCTTGGCTGCTTTTTTTTCTCTGCTGCTTTTTTTTTCTCGACTGCTTTTTTTTTCTCGACTGCTTTTTTTTTCTCGACTGCTTTTTTTTTTTCTCGACTGCTTTTTTTTTCTCGACTGCTTTTTTTTTCTCGACTGCTTTTTTTTTCTCGACTGCTTTTTTTTTCTCGACTGCTTTTTTTTTTCTCGACTGCTTTTTTTTTTTCTCGACTGCTTTTTTTTGGAAACTCGACTGCTTTTTTGGAAACTCGATTGCTTTTTTGGAAACTCGATTGCTTTTTTGTAAACTCGATTGCTTTTTTGTAAACTCGACTGCTTTTTTGTAAACTCGACCAATTATGACGGCTGTGGCGTGCAATAGATAGTCAGACGAATTACCAGCCGACCATCCATGCCCACCCGATGACTCAAGCCGACATACGGTCACCTATTTTTCCCTGACGTCCGCACACCGGTGACTTAAGCTCACGCACGCCAGCTATTCCCCACTCCTGACGACGGATAGTCAACCTGTTCGAAACGTCGAGCCACTCATCCTCTCCAAGCGCTATAGTTCTCCTGAGAACTATATGCCAAGAAAGATAACAAACAGTCCTTTTCAGGACTACACTCCTCCAAGAAAGATTACCGAGTCAGAGTCCTGTTCAGGACTTCTCAAACCTCTCTCTCTCTCACACACATGGTGCAACCGCAAACCTACTGTAAACCAAGGTTTGTAAAAACGCGTCGAAACGCGTCCTATGACGCACATAAACCTCGGTTTGTCGACAAACCTCCTTTGTGAATTCGGGCCATAATCTTCAAAAGGTAACGCGTGGACATGCACATTTTGGAACATCCCTCATTTGGATATTCAATTGGTTAACGACCTGAAATTTCTAATATGAATGACCTACCCCCTATGCTATATGTCTTTGTTGATAATATATATTAAAAACTATTGAAATACATTAAAACGGATGAGGTATTTTTTAATGTCCCACGCGTTGGATTACATATGAATATATTACTTTGGCACGTGGCCGTGATTACTTTAAGAAAAGGTATGAAAAGACGAAGTGTGATTTTTGCTTTGGAAAAGTTCAAGTTTTATAAAAACAAAGCAAATAACCTAAACAAAAAATATTTAAAAACGAGTTCTCAGAATGCCGAAATGATTTGAGCAAAAATTGGAAGGTTTTGAAAAAAATCATGCCTTCAAGGCAAAAGGACATAAGCAACACAATCTTGATTGATGATAAAAAATAATTACTGACAAAGTAAAGGTAGCAAGTTTATTGAATGAAACTTTTAATAATGTGAGTTCAAATCTACACACTGGTACATGTCCTAGCATTGTAGATGGTAATTTCAATTCGTTACAAACGTTATTTATAACCGATTTTTCTTTTTAATTTCAAGGAATCAAATAAGAATTTCTTAGAAATGAACTACGCAATACTGATTGTAAAAAGGCTATAGGAATGGACGGTCTACATCCCAAGTTACTCTAATTATCTGCAGATATCATTGCGAAAAAAACTCGCTATATCATTTAATCAATCATTAAAAACTTCACGATTTCCATTTGATTTCAAGGTTGCAAAAACACTCCGATACACAAGCCATAGGGAGGTACGTTTAGTGTGGGTAATTTCAGGCCCATTTCAATACTGCCCTCTTTGTCAAAAAATCAAGAGAAAGCCGTACATAAACAATTGTATTCTTACCTTAACCAAAATAAATTATTATCAGAACGTCAGTCTGGATTTAGACCGCTTCATTCCTCAACCACATGTCTCACCGAAATTACTGATTACCATTTTTTAATAATATGAATTCGGGTCAGATTACTGGAACAATATTTTACGATCTTAGTAAAGCGTTTGACGTTATTCCACATAAAATAATACTTGATAATTTTTTTTTCGAAGGCATGAGTAACAAGCTATATGAATGGTTTAAATCTTACTTAATTGGTAGACAAATTTGTTTTACTATAGATATTTATTGTAGCGAGTATTTAATTGTTAAATCCGGGGTGTCACAAGGGACTATTCTGGGCCCCTTGAATTTTTGTTTGTATATTAATGATATTAATAATTTAAAATTCATAATAATTCCAAGATGTCACTTCTTGCTGACGATACTGTCAATTTTAATAATTCTAACGATTTTTCTGAAGTTCAAGAACATTTACATAATGACTTTGATTTAATATGTAAATGGTTTGATATAAATAAGATGTATATACACCCTCAGAATAACTATGGCGATGTCCTTCGGATCAAAAAGAAAGTTGGAGAACACTCGTCTCTCAATTATATCAAATGGTTATAACTTACAGTGTGTCGAAACAATAAAATACCTAGGAGATATACTTGACTCACAATTTACGTGGTCTGAACATATAACATAAATAAGTACTAAGAAATCCCGTTCTATTGGATGTATTCCTCAAATAACAAGCCTAATACCCCATAACGGTATTAGGTAGAGGTGTTGTGGTCGAGTGGGTACGTCGCCGGACTGTCGATCACAAGGTCCGCGGTTCGAGTCCCGCCACTGCACTAATGTCCTTTGGCAAGACCATTGACCTACATTTTCCACACTCTACCCAGGTGAAGTAAATGAGTACCTGGTAGGAATTTATTCCTTGAAATGAAATGAAATGCTAAAGCGCCGTATGGCAGCCGTGCTAAAGCCAGGGTTATAATCGGGAGCGCCAGGAGGGTCAAATCTGACTGACATGAGCGCAATACAAGAATCCACTATTATCAGGTGGGCTGTATCTAATACAGACCACCTTATAATTTTGTTAAAATTGCCTTTATTAATATTTATCAGGTGGGCTGTATAACGTACAGACCACCTCATAATTTCGTTAGAATTGCCTTTATTTATTTATTTATTTATCAGGTGGGCTGTATCTAATACAGACCACCTTATATTTTTGTTAAAATTGCCTTTATTTATTTATTTATTATTTATTATTTATTTATTTTTCTTAATTCTTGCCACTTTTTTGTTAGCAAGATAACTTTGAAATGGTTCAATCAAATGCTTTGATATTTGACACACATATGTATAGGCATATGGACAAGACACGGTAAGGTTTTCAACCTTGACCTTGACTGATGACGTCATATAGGCGCCATTTTGTGAAATTTTCTGAAAATCATCTCATGATCATATCTTCATAACCAAAAGGTATTTTTCATTCATATTTATCATGATTAAGGTTAATATCAGTCCGGTTAATTTCAGGTCACAAAACGCGCGCGTGCGCGTACGTCCGCGCGTCAATGCGCGCGCAAACATTTTAAATGCTCAAAATCGTCTCAAATTTATTTTGCATACGTTTCAGGTCATTTTAAGCATTTTATAAAAAATCGCGCGTACGAGCATGCGCGCGCGTTTTCGCGCGTAACACCATTAAAAAACATAGAATCGCCATTTTTTTTTCTTTCATGATATTTCTCATATTTTTTCAAGGAATTTGATTCCATGTTTATCTCTTTATGACCATTATTAACAAGATGAGCGTAAATTCAAGATAAATGTCAGTGCGCGCGAGGTCTTTTAATACATAGCATACATGGGCAAAAAAATGCCTATACATAATCCATTATAGCTCTTTGGGATGCACCTGGACCCCAATTCTGTTTTAATATTTGAAAAGAGTATATGTCAGAAATATGATTTCATGTCTAATTTGGCCATGAAGTGTATCGTGACATCATCTTAATAGCCTTGGAACTCAAAATACGAATTTGCATATTATGACGTCAGCATATTTATGTAAAATTGATTTTATCTCTGTAAATATTGATCAATTTTCTTCAAAATTTCGATATGTTGTAGCTAAGACAATTCTCTACAAGCGCAGTAATAACCATTTTTCATTTTGATGACGTCATCATAGTGAAAATTTTGATTAATGGCCTCATGTCAAAAACTTCATAATTTGCGTGTTATGCCTATAGAAGGTGAATTTAGTTCACGTTATGAATTTACATGATATTGTCTTTTAAGAATTTGTAAGCAGTATGTCGCTTATTTTTGCTCTATTTTGTCTCAAATGTTAGTTGACCAGCCCACCTATACTTGTTCCAAACAAGTATTATATGTCTAGTTTATTATTATTTATTTATTTTTCTTAATTATACCCACTTTTTTGTTAACAAGATAACTTGAAAATGGCTCAATTAAATGCCTTGAAATTCGGCACACATATGTATAGGCATATGAACAAAACAAAGTAATGTTTTCAACCTTGACCTTGACTGATGACGTCATCTAGGCGCCATTTTGTGAAATTTTCTGAAAATTTACTCATGGTCATATTTTCATAACGGTAAATCATTTCTCATTCATATTTATCATGATCAAGGTCAATATCAGTCCGGTCAATTTCATGTCAAAAAACGCGCGCGTGCGCGTACGTCCGCGCGTCAGTGCGCGCGCAAAATTTTATAATGCTGAAAATCTTCTCAAATTTATTTTGCATACGTTTAAGGCCATTTTAAGCATTTTATAAAAAATCGCGCACACGCACATGCGCGCGCGTTTTCGCGCGCAAAACTATTATACAACATAGAATCGCCATTTTTTTTCTTCCATGATATTTCCCATATTTTTACAAACAAATTGATACCATGTTTATCTCTTTATGACTATTATTAAGGGAATGAGCGTTCGCTTAACATAAATGTCCGTGCGCGCGAGCTCTTGTAATACATAACATACATGGGCAAAAACATGCCTATACACAATCCATTATAGCTCTTTGGGGTTGCACCTGGACCCCAATTCTGTTTTAATATTTGAAAAGAGTATGAGTCAGAGATATGATTTCATGTCTCATTTGGCCATTAAGTGTATCGTGACATCATCTTAATGGCCTTGGAACTCAAAATACGAATTTGCATATTATGACATCAGCATATTTATGGAAAATTGATTGTATCTCTGTATATATTGATTGATTTTCTTTAAAATTTCAATATGTTGTAGCTAAGATATTTTTCTACAAGTTCAATAATAACCCTTTTTCATTTTGATGACGTCATCAGAGTGAAAATTTTGATTAAAGGCCTCATGTCAGAAATTTCATAATTTGCGTGTTATGACTATAAAAGGTGAATTTCGTTCACGTAATGAATCTACATGATAGTGTTTTTTAAGAATTTTCAAGCAATATCTCGCTTAACTTTGCTCTATTTTGTTTTCAAATTTAAGTTGACCAGCCCACCTATACTTGTTCCAAACAAGTATTATGTCTAGTTATTATATATTTTTCTTATTTCTAACCACTTTTTTGTTGGCAAGATAACTTGGAAATGGCTCAATCAAATGCCTTGAAATTTGGCACACATATGTATAGGCATATGTACAAAGCACAATAACGTTTTCAACATTGACCTTCACTGATGACGTCATCTAGGCGCCATTTTGTAAAATTTTAAGAAAATCAACTCATGATCATATCTTCATAACCAAAAGGTATTTCTCATTCATATTTATTATGATCAAGGTCAATATCCGTCCGGTCAATTTCAGGTCAAATAACGCGCGCGTGCGCGTATGTCCGCGCGTTAGTGCGCGCGCAAAATTTTTAAATGCTCAAAATCGTCTCAAAATCATTTTGCATAAGTTTTAGGCCATTCTAAGCATTTTATAAAAAATCGCGCACACGTGCATGCGCGCGCGTTTTCGCGCGTAAAACAACTACACAACATAGAATCGCCATTTTTTTTCTTTCATAATATTTCACATATTTTTACAAACAAATTGACACCATGTTTGTCTCTTTATGACCATTATTAACAAGATGAGCGTAAATTCAAGATAAATGTCAGTGCGCGCGAGGTCTTTTAATACATAGCATATATGGGCAAAAACATGCCTATACAAAATCCGTTATAGCTCTTTGGAATGCACCGGGATCCTCAATTTTTTTTCATATTAAGATAGAGTATGAGTCGGAAATATGATTCCATGTCTCATTTGGCCATTAAGTGTATCGTGACATCATCACAATGGCCTTGGAACTCAAAATACGAATTTGCATATTATGACGTCAGCATATTTATGTAAAATTGATTGTATCTCTGTAAATATTGATCAATTTTCTTCAAAATTTCGATATGTTGTAGCTAAGACAATTCTCTACAAGCGCAGTAATAACCATTTTTCATTTTGATGACGTCATCATAGTGAAAATTTTGATTAAAGGCCTCATGTCAAAAACTTCATAATTTGCGTGTTATGCCTATAGAAGGTGAATTTAGTTCACGTTATGAATCTACATGATATTGTCTTTTAAAAATTTGTAAGCAGTATGTCGCTTATTTTTGCTCTATTTTGTCTCAAATGTTAGTTGACCAGCCCACCTATACTTGTTCCAAACAAGTATTATATGTCTAGTTTATTTTTCTTATTTCGACCCACTTTTTGTTAGCAAGATATCTTTGAAATTATTCAATCAAATGCTTTGAAATTTGGCACACATATGTATAGGCATATGGACAAAATACAGTAAGGTTTTCAACCTTGACCTTGACTGATGACGTCATCTAGGCGCCATTTTGTGAAATTTTCTGAAAATCAACTCATGATCATATCTTCATAACCAAAGGTTATTTCTCATTCATATTTATCATGATCAAGGTCAATATCAGTCCGGTCAATTTCAGGTCAAAAAACGCGCGCGTGCGCGTACGTCCGCGCGTCAATGCGCGCGCAAAATTTTTAAATGCTCAAAATCGTCTCAAATTTATTTTGCATACGTTTCAAGTCATTTACAGCATTTTATAAAAAATCGCGCGTACGAGCATGCGCGCGCGTTTTCGCGCGTAACACCATTAAAAAACATAGAATCGCCATTTTTTTTTCTTTCATGATATTTCTCATATTTTTTTCAAGGAATTTGATTCCATGTTTATCTCTTTATGACCATTATTACAAGATGAGCGTAAATTCAAGATAAATGTCAGTGCGCGCGAGGTCTTTTAATACATAGCATATATGGGCAAAAACATGCCTATACAAAATCCGATATAGCTCTTTGGAATGCACCGGGATCCTCAATTTTTTTTCATATTTAGATAGAGTATGAGTCGGAAATATGATTCCATGTCTCATTTGGCCATTAAGTGTATCGTGACATCATCACAATGGCCTTGGAACTCAAAATACGAATTTGCATATTATGACGTCAGCATATTTATGTAAAATTGATTGTATCTCTGTAAATATTGATCAATTTTCTTCAAAATTTCGATATGTTGTAGCTAAGACAATTCTCTACAAGCGCGGTAATAACCATTTTTCATTTTGATGACGTCATCATAGTGAAAATTTTGATTAAAGGCCTCATGTCAAAAACTTCATAATTTGCGTGTTATGCCTATAGAAGGTGAATTTAGTTCACGTTATGAATCTACATGATATTGTCTTTTAAGAATTTGTAAGCAGTATGTCGCTTATTTTTGCTCTATTTTGTCTCAAGTTTTAGTTGACCAGCCCACCTATACTTGTTCCAAACAAGTATTATATGTCTAGTTTATTATTTATTTTTCTTATTTCGACCCACTTTTTGTTAGCAAAATAACTTTAAAATTGTTCAATCAAATGCTTTGAAATTTGGCATACATATGTATAGGCATATGGAGAAAACACGGTAAGGTTTTCAACCTTGACCTTGACTGATGACGTCATCTAGGCGCCATTTTGTGAAATTTTCTGAAAATCAACTCATGATCATATCTTCATAACCAAAAGTAATTTCTCATTCATATTTATCATGATCAAGGTCAATATCAATCCAGTCAATTTCAGGTCAAAAAACGCGCGCGTGCGCGTACGTCTGCGCGTCAATACGCGCGCAAAAATTGTAAATGCTCAAAATCGTCTCAAATTTATTTTGCATATGTTTCAGGTCATTTTAAGCATTTTATAAAAAATCGCGCGTACGAGCATGCGCGCGCGTTTTCGCGCGTACCACCATTACAAAACATAGAATCGCCATTTTTTTTTCTTTCATGATATTTCTCATATTTTTTCAAGGAATTTGATTCCATGTTTATCTCTTTATGACCATTATTAACAAGATGAGCGTAAATTCAAGATAAATGTCAGTGCGCGCAAGGTCTTTTAATACATAGCATATATGGGCAAAAACATGCCTATACAAAATCCGTTATAGCTCTTTGGAATGCACCGGGATCCTCAATTTTTTTTCATATTAAGATAGAGTATGAGTCGGAAATATGATTCCATGTCTCATTTGGCCATTAAGTGTATCGTGACATCATCACAATGGCCTTGGAACTCAAAATACGAATTTGCATATTATGACGTCAGCATATTTATGAAAAATTGATTGTATCTCTGTAAATATTGATCAATTTTCTTCAAAATTTCGATATGTTGTAGCTAAGACGATTCTCTACAAGCGCAGTAATAATCATTTTTCATTTTGATGACGTCATCATAGTGAAAATTTTGATTAAAGGCCTCATGTCAAAAACTTCATAATTTGCGTGTTATGCCTATAGAAGGTGAATTTAGTTCACGTTATGAATCTACATGATATTGTCTTTTAAGAATTTGTAAGCTGTATGTCGCTTATTTTTGCTCTATTTTGTCTCAAATGTTAGTTGACCAGCCCACCTATACTTGTTCCAAACAAGTATTATATGTCTAGTTTATTTTTCTTATTTCGACCCACTTTTTGTTAGCAAGATAACTTAAAAAAAACTTAATCAAATAACTTGAAATTTGGCACACATATGTATAGGCATATGGAGAAAACACAGTAAGGTTTTCAATTTTGACCTTGACTGATGACGTCATCTAGGCGCCATTTTGTGAAATTTTCTGAAAATAAACTCATGATCATATCTTCATAACCAAAAGGTATTTCTCATTCATATTTATTATGATCAAGGTCAATATCAGTCCAGTCAATTTCAGGTCAAAAAACGCGCGCGTGCGCGTACGTCCGCGCGTCAATGCGCGCGCAAAATTTTTAAATGCTCAAAATCGTCTCAAATTTACTTTGCATACGTTTCAGGTCATTTTAAGCATTTTATAAAAAATCGCGCGTACGAGCATGCGCGCGCGTTTTCGCGCGTATTACCATTAAAAAACATAGAATCGCCATTTTTTTTTCTTTCATGATATTTCTCATATTTTTTCAAGGAATTTGATTCCATGTTTATCTCTTTATGACCATTAATAACAAGATGAGCGTAATTCAAGATAAATGACCGTGCGCGCGAGCTCTTTTAATACATAGCATATATGGGCAAGAACATGCCTATACAAAACCCATTATAGCTCTTTGGAATGAACCGTGACCTTCAATTTTTTTTCATATTTAGATAAAGTATGAGTCGGAGATATGATTCCATGTCTCATTTTGCCATTAAGTGTATCGTGACATCATCACAATGGCCTTGGAACTCAAAATACGAATTTGCATATTATGACGTCAGCATATTGATGTAAAATTGATTGTATCTCTGTAAATATTGATCAATTTTCTTCAAAATTTCGATATGTTGTAGCTAAGAGAATTCTCTACAAGCGCAGTAATAACCATTTTTCATTTTGATGACGTCATCATGGTGAAAATTTTGATTAAAGGCCTCATTTCAAAAACTTCATAATTTGCGTGTTATGCCTATAGAAGGTAAATCTAGTTCACGTTATGAATCTACATGATATTGTTTTTTAAGAATTTGTAAGCAGTATGTCGCTTATTTTTGCTCTATTTTGTCTCAAGTTTTAGTTGACCAGCCCACCTATACATGTTCCAAACAAGTATTATATGTCTAGTTTATTATCAGGTGGGCTGTATCTAATACAGACCACCTTATATTTTTGTTAAAATCGCCTTTATTATTTATTTATTATTTATTTATTTTTCTTATTTCGACCCACTTTTTTGTTAGCATGATAACTTTGTAATGGTTCATTCAAATGCTTTGAAATTTAGCACACATATGTATAGGCATATGGACATAACACAGTAAGGTTTTCAACCTTGACCTTGACTGATGACGTCATCTAGGCGCCATTTTGTGAAATTTTCTGAAAATTTACTCATGATCATATCTTCATAACCAAAAGGTATTTCTCATTCATATTTATTATGATCAAGGTCAATATCAGTCCAGTCAATTATATTTTTGTTAAAATCGCCTTTATTATTTATTTATCAGGTGGGCTGTATCTAATACAGACCACCTTATATTTTTGTTAAAATCGCCTTTATTAGGTGGTCTGTCGTTTTCGACAGATCACCTATTGTTTTCGTCAGAATTTTCTTTCTTTATTTATTTATTTATTATTATTATCAGGTGGGCTGTATTTAATACAGACCACCTTATATTTTTGTTAAAATCGCCTTTATTATTTATTATTTATTTATTATTTATTTTTCTTATTTCGACCCACTTTTTGTTAGCAAAATAACTTGAAAATGGCTAAATCAAATAACTTGAAATTTGGCACACATATGTATAGGCATATGGAAAAAACACGGTAAGGTTTTAAACCTTGACCTTGACTGATGACGTCATCTAGGCGCCATTTTGTGAAATTTTCTGAAAATTTACTCATGATCATATTTTCATAACGGTAAGTTATTTCTCATTCATATTTATCATGATCAAGGTCAATATCAGTCCGGTCAATTTCATGTCAAAGAGCGCGCGCGTGCGCGTACGTCCGCGCGTCAGTGCGCGCGCAAAAATTCAAAATGCTCAAAATCGTCTCAAATTTTGTTTGCATACGTTTCAGGTCATTTTAAGCATTTTATAAAAAATCGCGCGTACGAGCATGCGCGCGCGTTTTCGCGCGTAACACCATTACAAAACATAGAATCGCCATTTTTTTTTCTTTCATGATATTTCTCATATTTTTTCAAGGAATTTGATTCCATGTTCATCTCTTTATGACCATTATTAACAAGATGAGCGTAAATTCAAGATAAATGTCAGTGCGCGCGAGGTCTTTTAATACATAGCATATATGGGCAAAAACATGCCTATACAAAATCCGTTATAGCTCTTTGGAATGCACCGGGATCCTCAATTTTTTTTCATATTAAGATAGAGTATGAGTCGGAAATATGATTCCATGTCTCATTTGGCCATTAAGTGTATCGTGACATCATCACAATGGCCTTGGAACTCAAAATACGAATTTGCATATTATGACGTCAGCATATTTATGTAAAATTGATTGTATCTCTGTAAATATTGATCAATTTTCTTCAAAATTTCGATATGTTGTAGCTAAGACAATTCTCTACAAGCGCAGTAATAACCATTTTTCATTTTGATGACGTCATCATAGTGAAAATTTTGATTAAAGGCCTCATGTCAAAAACTTCATAATTTGCGTGTTATGCCTATAGAAGGTGAATTTAGTTCACGTTATGAATCTACATGATATTGTCTTTTAAAAATTTGTAAGCAGTATGTCGCTTATTTTTGCTCTATTTTGTCTCAAATGTTAGTTGACCAGCCCACCTATACTTGTTCCAAACAAGTATTATATGTCTAGTTTATTTTTATTTCTTCCCGTTTTTTGTTTATCGATTAACTCAAGATCGGTTGTGTTAATTTCTTTCAATTTTGACACAGTCATAGGTCATTGTCATGAGACGTGACAGGAACATTTTCAAGGTCATCAGGTCATCGTGACGTCATCCAGGCGCCATTTTGTGAAATCACGTTATCCATCATATCTTCGTGATGCATAAGCAAAGGTCATTCATATTCATATCAAATATACTTCAGGTCAAGGGTCAACAGGTCATGTCATCAAAGGTCACATAAAGGTCACGACGCGCACGTACGCGTGCGTCAAAATTTACAAATGCTCAAAATTACTTAACTATTAAAGGAGAGTACGAATCAGGTCATTTTAAGCATTTCAAAATTTTCCGTCCGTAAGTGTCCCCGCGCGCGTTGCGCGCGCTCATAGCGCGCGGAAAAGGTCAAATTCAAAATTTTTACATGATTTAGATTTCTCTTACCGTAAATGACAATTTACATTTTTTTCAGTCACCCTTGACCTTTCATCAGGCCGTGAGCGCGCGTCAAAGTTCAAAATCCGCGCGTGCTGCTATGGGCAATATAATGCAAATTTGATCAAAAACATGCCATTTTAAAAATCATAATAGCTCTTCAGATAGTCCATTGACCCCAACTTTTATATCATGGTTAGAAAAAGCATGAGTTGGAGATATGATTCCATGTCTCATTTGACCCTCAATTGACTCATGACGTCATCATAATGGCCTCCGAACTCAAAATTTCAATTTGCATATTATGACGTCATCATATTTTTGGAAAATTGATTGTATCTTTGTAAATATTGATTAATTTTCTTCTAAATTTTGATATGTTCTACCTGAGAATATTGTCTACAAATGTAGTCTCCACGATATTTCATTTTGACAAGGGCATCATGGCGTATTTTCGCGATTAAAGGAGGCATGTCAATTTTTCACATTTTGCGTGTATTCTCTATGGGACATGACTTTTTCTCAAAACTGGATTCTACATGCTCGTCTTTCGGGAGCAATATCTCCGTCGTTTTATCTTTGTTTACGCTGAGCTTTGAGTATGTTGTAGCTGAGACAATAAGCTATCACAAGTGTGCCCTTTTTTTTCGATCAGATGCCGGAATCATGCTCATATCTCACTTGCAAGGAGGGATTTGAGAATTCCATTTTCCGTTTACGTGTATTCTCTATGGGAAATGTTTTGGTATATCGGTAACGCACTTGACTTCCGACCTCGAGGTCCCTGGTTCGAGTCCGGGCGTCTCCAACAATTTTGTTTCTTCATTTTTTTTTCTTTTTTGAATTTTCAATGATCATAAAATTGAAAACAGACCACCTAATTCGTCACCATGACGAATTCAATTTCTAGTTTATTATTTATTTTTCTTATTTCGACCCACTTTTTTGTTAGCAAAATTACTTTGAAATGGTTCAATCAAATGCTTTGATATTTGGCACACATATGTATAGGCATATGGACAAAACACAGTAAGGTTTTCAACCTTGACCTTGACTCATGACGTCATCTAGGCGCCATTTTGTGAAATTTTCTGAAAATAAACTCATGATCATATCTTCAAAACCAAAAGGTATTTCTCATTCATATTTATTATGATCAAGGTCAATATCAGTCCAGTCAATTTCAGGTCAAAAAACGCGCGCGTGCGCGTACGTCCGCGCGTCAGTGCGCGCACAAAATTTTTAAATGCTCAAAATCGTCTCAAATTTATTTTGCATACGTTTCAGGTCATTTTAAGCATTTTATAAAAAATCGCGCATACGAGCATGCGCGCGCGTTTTCGCGCGTAACACCATTACAAAACATAGAATCGCCATTTTTTTTTCTTTCATGATATTTCTCATATTTTTTCAAGGAATTTGATACCATGTTTATCTCTTTATGGCCATTATGAACAAGATGAGCGTAAATTCAAGATAAATGTCAGTGCGCGCGAGCTCTTTTAATACATAGCATATATGGGCAAAAACATGCCTATACAAAATCCATTATAGCTCTTTGGAATGCACCGGGATCCTCAATTATTTTTCATATTTAGATAGAGTATGAGTCGGAAATATGATTTCATGTCTCATTTGGCCATTAAGTGTATCGTGACATCATCACAATGGCCTTGGAACTCAAAATACGAATTTGCATATTATGACGTCAGCATATTTATGTAAAATTGATTGTATCTCTGTAAATGTTGATCAATTTTCTTCAAAATTTCGATATGTTGTAGCTAAGACAATTCTCTACAAGCGTAGTAATAACCATTTTTCATTTTGATGACGTCATCATAGTGAAAATTTCGATTAAAGGCCTCATGTCAAAAACTTCATAATTTGCGTGTTATGCCTATAGAAGGTGAATTTAGTTCACGTTATGAATCTACATGATATTGTTTTTTAAGAATTTGTAAGCAGTATGTCGCTTATTTTTGCTCTATTTTGTCTCAAGTTTTAGTTGACCAGCCCACCTATACTTGTTCCAAACAAGTATTATATGTCTAGTTTATTATTTATTTTTCTTATTTCGACCCACTTTTTGTTAGCAAAATAACTTGAAAATGGCTAAATCAAATAACTTGAAATTTGGCACACATATGTATAGGCATATGGAGAAAACACGGTAAGGTTTTAAACCTTGACCTTGACTGATGACGTCATCTAGGCGCCATTTTGTGAAATTTTCTGAAAATTTACTCATGATCATATTTTCATAACGGTAAGTTATTTCTCATTCATATTTATCATGATCAAGGTCAATATCAGTCCGGTCAATTTCATGTAAAAAAGCGCGCGCGTGCGCGTACGTCCGCGCGTCAATGCGCGCGCAAAATGTTTTAATGCTCAAAATCGTCTCAAATTTATTTTGCATACGTTTCAGGTCATTTTAAGCATTTTATAAAAAATCGCGCGCGCGAGCATGCGCGCGCGTTTTCGCGCGTAACACCATTAAAAAACATAGAATCGCCATTTTTTTTTCTTTCATGATATTTCTCATATTTTTTCAAGGAATTTGATTCCATGTTTATCTCTTTATGACCATTATTAACAAGATGAGCGTAAATTCAAGATAAATGTCAGTGCGCGCGAGGTCTTTTAATACATAGCATATATGGGTAAAAACATGCCTATACAAAATCCGTTATAGCTCTTTGGAATGCACCGGGATCCTCAATTTTTTTTCATATTAAGATAGAGTATGAGTCGGAAATATGATTCCATGTCTCATTTGGCCATTATGTGTATCGTGACATCATCACAATGGCCTTGGAACTCAAAATACGAATTTGCATATTATGACGTCAGCATATTTATGTAAAATTTATTGTATCTCTGTAAATATTGATCAATTTTCTTCAAAATTTCGATATGTTGTAGCTAAGACAATTCTCTACAAGCGCAGTAATAACCATTTTTCATTTTGATGACGTCATCATAGTGAAAATTTTGATTAAAGGCCTCATGTCAAAAACTTCATAATTTGCGTGTTATGCCTATAGAAGGTGAATTTAGTTCACGTTATGAATCTACATGATATTGTCTTTTAAGAATTTGTAAGCAGTATGTCGCTTATTTTTGTTCTATTTTGTCTCAAATTTTAGTTGACCAGCCCACCTATACTTGTTCCAAACAAGTATTATATGTCTAGTTTTTCTTATTTCGACCCACTTTTTTGTTAACAAAATAACTTAAAAATGGCTCAATCAAATGCCTTGATATTTGGCACACATATGTATAGGCATATGGATAAAACACGGTAAGGTTTGCAACCTTGACCTTGACTGATGACGTCATCTAGGCGCCATTTTGTGAAATTTTCTGAAAATTTACTCATGATCATATTTTCATAACGGTTAGTCATTTCTCATTCATATTTATCATGATCAAGATCAATATTCGTCCGGTCAATTTCAGTTAAAAAAACGCGCGCGCATGCGTACGTCCGCGCGTCAACGCGCGCGCAAAATTTCAAAATGCTCTAAATCGTCTCAAATTAATTTTGGATACGTTTCAGGCCATTTTAAGCATTTTATAAAAAATCGCGCGTACGAGCATGCGCGCGCGTTTTCGCGCGTAACACCATTAAAAAACATAGAATCGCCATTTTTTTTTCTTTCATGATATTTCTCATATTTTTTCAAGGAATTTGATTCCATGTTTATCTCTTTATGACTATTATTAACAAGATGAGCGTAAATTCAAGATAAATGTCAGTGCGCGCGAGGTCTTTTAATACATAGCATATATGGGCAAAAACATGCCTATACAAAATCCGTTATAGCTCTTTGGAATGAACCGTGACCTTCAATTTTTTTTCATATTTAGATAGAGTATGAGTTGGAGATATGATTTCATGTCCCATTTGGCCATTAAGTGTATCGTGACATCATCACAATGGCCTTGGAACTCAAAATACGAATTTGCATATTATGACGTCAGCATATTTATGTAAAATTGATTGTATCTCTGTAAATATTGATCAATTTTCTTCAAAATTTCGATATGTTGTAGCTAAGACAATTCTCTACAAGCGCAGTAATAACCACTTTTCATTTTGATGACGTCATCATAGTGAAAATTTTGATTAATGGCCTCATGTCAAAAACTTCATAATTTGCGTGTTATGCCTATAGAAGGTGAATTTAGTTCACGTTATGAATCTACATGATATTGTCTTTTAAGAATTTGTAAGCAGTATGTCGCTTATTTTTGCTCTATTTTGTCTCAAATGTTAGTTGACCAGCCCACCTATACTTGTTCCAAACAAGTATTATATGTCTAGTTATTATTATTGTAAACCTCTATTTTGCATTAATGTAACCACATAGCGACTATTGTTGTACTGCTTGGGGAAAATGCTAAAAGACAAATCTATCGAAGCTGCAAAAGTTACAAAATATATTTGCGAGATTAATTTTAAATTTTAAATAAATATTTAGACACACCACTTTAAATTGGCAATCGGTCGAACAAAGATTACAACATCACTACGGTTTATTAGTTTTTAAAATTATAAATGTCATGGCCCCAACTTATTTAAAATCACTTATCAATTATCGTACTTTCAAGTACTGTACCCGCTATTCATTGAATTCTCTTCTTGACATCCCATACCCGAATTAAAAAAAAAATCTGTTATAAAGCAAGCACCCTGTTTAACAAACGTCCTTTCTCAATTCAATCAAGCAAATCAATTGAAACATTTAAACGAGGATGCCAATTGGCAAAGCATTTATTATAATAGAGTCTCCGTTCTGTTTTCCTTTACCTGTATAATTATTTGTTCTGATGTTAAATATATTTGTACTCTAGATGATGTCATCTATGTCAATATTTAGTTTTTAAGAATGTTCTATTTTCATGTAATCCTTGTGTTTTTGTATATCACATGTTTGTTATGTCGTCCTAGAGGGCGTACTTGGAAAGCAGGTTTTTACTGAATAAAACTTAAATAATTAATCATCATTTTCAGAATGAGGATTATCATTTTTATTGTAATTACTATTATTATTTCGTCATTATGTCAGCTTGATCAATGCTGCTTTTATCTGATTAGCAAACTGAGGGCAATCTACAACCCGTAGCCTTAGGCCTCAATTACTTTTCATAAGAGTCTTGCGGTACCAAGCAGACCTGCTTTCTGCAGGAGCTCTATCTTTGTCGTAACCCAATTCTTCTGCAGATGTTTGGAAAGATTGCTTGTGATCATGCCTAATGCGCCAACCACCACGGGGTAACCTACATCATATTCATTATTAGTATTATTCATAAGTAGTAGTATCAACGCTAACGTGTTGTTGTATTTTTTCCGCCTTTAGAATGATGCCGAATGCAAGTTCATGGCGCCCTCATCGTCCACCTGACCCAAACGTCAACTGGACGTGCAGTCCGAAACAGCGGATTGTATTCTGCAAGACACACAAGACCGGTTCGACAACCACTGCAGCTCTTCTGGAAAGGTTCGGTTACCGCCGAAACCTGAGTTTCGCTATGGGTAGAAACAGTCATATTATCTCCCACACTGAACTATTTCATCATTCTATGGCTTTCAAAATTCCTAATAGAACACGCCAAGACTTTGATTTCCTGGTAAACCACGTTCGCTTCAATAGAAAAGAGATGGATCTTTCGGTGTCGAACGCTAAGTATGTTTCGCTAATTCGAAACCCGATAACCCAACTCGAATCTGAATTCGGATACTTCAAAATGGCCGATAAGCTCAAGATAAAAACCAAAAATCCGTTCATGACCTTCATCTCGAATCCGCAGAAATATTATCACATGAATTCAAATATGTGGTTTCGACGGAGAAACGGACAGTTGTACGATTTGGGACTCGATCATAAATACGATGAGAATTTCACAGTCATCAAGGACAAAATTCAACAATTATCCACCGAAATAGATCTCATGATGATGAACGAATATTACGATGAATCAATGATTCTTCTGAAAAGGATGATGTGTTGGGATTTTGAGGACGTTATTTACATAAAGCTTGGAGTTCGGAGCAGCTCGCACCGTTATCCTCTCACCGAAGGCGCAGCGGAGAAAATCAAGGTATGGAACGGGGGCGACGTGATGCTCTACGATTATTTCAATCGCACTTTTTGGCAGAAAGTTCGCGCTTACGGCTCGACATTCTCCCATGATCTCGCCCATCTACGGACCATGTTACGTAATGTGTCTGATAAATGTATACACTCTGATAAGAAAAACCTTAAACATAAACGGGTCGAACAACTCGTCGTTAAACCAAACACTTCGAAATATTGTACAGATTTGAGACGCGGCGACGTCCAATACACAAAGCTGATAAGAAACGAGATGATCGAACGGGGTCGGCTTGAGTTTGAGAACAAAAATCGTTCCCTCGGATAGGACAGTAAACTGTTGAATATTGTAACATTTACCTTCTCTTGAATGATATCTATGAATAGAAATGTGACACGAGGAGAATGTATTACCGCAAACTTATGAATTTATACACACCAACATGCATCACCAAACATTTAGAGATCTTCTTAGGATGGTATTGTGTAGGGCAATGACCAGCGTGAGTAAAGCACAGTTGTATTGAATGATCACGCTGCTACGAGTCTGTGAGGCTCTTTCGAACCGTCCAAGTCAGCGAAATATCAAGCGGTCAAGTATTGCACATAATCGATTCAAGAAATCTTTTGCATTCGATGCCATTGGTGAACTTTGTATTTGAGAGGGGAAGTCGGTGAAAGTGATAAATCCAAAGATTGATGTATGTGTGAACGATTGACCACAGCTTTTTTTAATTTGATGAAGCCGTTTTTACAATGAAATGGAAACATGTTACATGTCATGTTTGTACACCATTAATTTCACATGGTTACGAATGAGCCTCACAGAGACGGAGAAGCGTGATCAATCAATACTGTGCTTTTCTCAAGCTGATAACGAGCATGTTATCTCAACCAACACGGATTTTTCATAGATTTAATAATTTATAAACTTATGATCGTTTTAGTAAAGTTGGTAAATAACTAAGAAGGGATACGAATGTAGTGAATTATGCAAAAAGCCTCGGCTAGATATGACGCGGTAAACCGCGGCGGGTTTTATTTTCTGATGACGTCAGTATCATACGCTTCATATTCTGTATCTTCTAACACAGAGAACTTGAAGAACTTTGATTTAAAGAGAAGGTTCATTGATTTTAAAAACTAAATATAATGTCATTAATGCAAAGGTAAAACTTTGATTAGACAAGGTTATCACAATTCCATGTTTGGAAACATTCGAAGTAATGATTATTATCAATACAAAACGCTTCTATACAGCCCCGGCATAACACCTGAAGAGCTCTCCGAACGCAGTTGAGATGTGTGACGTCACATGTGGAACATGATTTGCACATTCAGACGATGTTCCATGACATCACACATATGTTTAGTGCCTGTTTTGTCATCTTCTCTTCAGTTATTTATTTTACTTCACTACCGTTTCAGCTGCATACACAGCGGTATGTTAGGCGTTTCAAGGGTAAAGGTAAAAAGTGAAAAGTTGCAAAACGCACTGCTCTTGTCCGACTGTGCATTCCAATTGCCCTATTGCACTGGCTTATCAAAAGTTGTAAACCTAGGCATGATGCTTCAGAAAGTTAAGGACCAAATAGTCGCTTATCTTGCCTGACATGCCACCATAGTACATGAATTTCAATGTCTGATTCATTAGAATTTAGCATTCATGATGAATGACCAGTTGGAAACAATAGCCCCACTGTCATTTACAGAAAATCACAGAGTGCTCTACAAAACAAACCAGTGCCTACCGGTTCATTTTGCAAATTTTCTCTTTTGAACCAGCCCCTCGATATAATGTACTGCTCACTCCAGGACAGCAACATCATAACAAACATGGTATCATTTTAAAGACGAATACGTGCGCTTTCCAATGATTATAATCAGAGCGATCCGTATGTCGTGGTAAGAGATCTAAAATTGATCTAACTTGAGTTTTCAACCTTTTTGGTGAGGGTTTTAGGAATTGTAGTGGGCTACTAGGGCTAGTTGGCAACTAGCCTAGTTAAGTTTTATGACTATGGATCCTTGTGTACTGTATTTAGTATTGTGTAGCCTGTTTTTTTTTTATTATATTACATTAGGAACATTTTTGGCTACTTTAAGTGCCATCTGTATAGATTTCCAATGTCTTTCGTCTTTCCAATGAAATAAAATGACTTCAACGTTACCAAATGGATTTTTCAATAATTTTGTGTTGTTGAATAGTGCATAAATATATACAGAGGGGTAGCATTGGTTAGGTTTGTTTTCTTCAATTTGGCGCACTGGTGCAAAGAGGTGGGGGGGGGGGGCTTTCTTACTGGGTTAATTAAATGCACGAAAAGGGGACACATGTTGACACTTGCGAATTGGGAGGGCACAACCAGAAGTTTAGACTTAAGAAGCACCTCAAAGAGATGGTGACCTTTTTGTTAATGTTACGGGTTGATGAATACGTGACCACATATAGGGATCATGGTCTGGAAGAAGGAAGATTAGTATTCATGGACGAAAATTAAAATGTATCTACAGCTATTATCTTACGGCAAATATCCTTCTACCTTACACTCTGAAAGTCCCAGTTGCCAGTATTAGGATCACGGTGTTCGTTAACAAAAGGAGGTTTGGCGAAACAAAAGGAGGTTTGAGCTCAAACCTTGGTCTGAGCTCAAACCTTGCTTTGTGAATTCGGGCCTAAATGTTCCACTTTATTTTTCTCTCTTCCACAGGGCTCTTTATTTTCAAAACAAATTCCAAAAGAAATAATTTCCATACATAATGGCTTAAACACAGTCTACACAGATAACGATCATCACGACCGAAAAATTTGTGGCAGATTAAAAAAAAGTACACTGTGTTACTCTGTCGTTCATCACAATGTAAAAAGCTTAGTAAATGTATAAGGAAGGTAGAAAATAAAATCGAACCAAATGTAATCAGATCAGATCAAATTGAATCGAATGTAAACATATCAGATCAAATCGAATCAAATGTAATCATATCAGATCAAATCGAATTAAATGTAATCATATCAGACGGATCAAATCGAATCAAATGTATTAATTTCAGATCAAATCGAATCAAATGTAATCATTTCAGATCAAATCGAATCAAATTTAATCATATCAGATCAGATCGAATCAAATTCAATTATATCAGATCAAATCGAATCAAATGTTATCATATCAGATCGAATCGAATAAAATGTATTAATTTCAGATCAAATCGAATCAAATGTAATCATTTCAGATCAAATCGAATCAAATGTAATCATATAAGATCAAATCGAATCAAATGTAATCATATCAGATCAAATTGAATCAAATGTTTCAAATTGAATCAAATGTAATCATATCAGATCAAATCGAATCAAATGTAATCATTTCAGATCAAATCGAAGCAAATGTAATCATTTCAGATCAAATCGAATCAAATGTAATCATTTCAGATCAAATCGAATCAAATGTAATCATATAAGATCAAATCGAATCAAATGTAATCATATCAGATCAAATTGAATCAAATGTTTCAAATTGAATCAAATGTAATCATATCAGATCAAATCGAATCAAATGTAATCATTTCAGATCAAATCGAATCAAATGTAATCATATCAGATCAAATCGAATAAAATGTTATCATATCAGATCAAATTGAATCAAATGTAATCATATCAGATCAAATCGAATCAAATGTAATCATATAAGATCAAATCGAATCAAAGAAAAGAGTCATAAAATTTCAGCGCAATATTCTTTGGCGTTAAAAAATTATCGCGAAAAATGTAGAGGGGGGCTTCTAAACCCCTTCCCCCCCCCCCCTCCCCCCCCCCCCCCCCCCCCGCTATATGTTGGGTTTTAGTCCAGAATCTAGCCGGTTCTTTATATTCCCTGTACACTTGATTAAAGCCGCCGAAGATGGCGTTATCAACGATGCTCACTAGCCCCGCCGGATCTTTTTGCCGGGCGTTCTTATTCATGATCACGCCACCTTCGGCTGGCAGCAAGTATGTAGGGGGAGGTCGCAGGTCGTTGGTGTGACGGAGATCAACATTTTAAAAAGGCCAGATTCTGGACTAGAATCGCTGCTAAACAGTTTTATGAGGTGAGGGTGTTTCGGGATTGGGAGAGGGGGCTGCTGTTTGTCGTGTTCCATTCTTTTTCGGTGTTTTGAATGCCAGGATCTAGGCTCTATTTAAAATGAAAGTCCACCCTGATAATAAGTTTGTTTTAATACGAGGGGGAAATGAGAACAACAGATCAGTGAAAGTTTGAAAAATCGAACAATAAATAAGAAGTTATGGATGCGACCGTCATTGTTGGTCAAACAGTTTGTGAGCGTCATGTAACGCCTGGCTGGAATGCTCCCCAGGGAGTGAAGATTGTGCACACGTTTGACGCGGTAAAATAAAGATTTCTTGGCATGATGTAATGCCTTTTAGCATGACATGGACGCAGCCATTTTCTTAAAAATGGGACTTACCAGGCGGAGTGGTACATGTATCATGACCAAACATTAATTGGAAAGACTTTTTAATTCAATAACAAAACCTTTACTTTTCAAAAAGAGAGAAGGTAAACATTTCATTTGATAAAAATGTTTAATAGGGTCAGAATTGTAACTCCTTTATTTAAAAATACTAAAATATAGCGGTTCAAAATCTATTTCGTTTATGCGAAACGTTCACCTCAGAACAGCAACAACTTATTTATGCAATTTGCGTTCTGGCGATTGGAGTACAAGGGATAATAGCAGGTGAATGAAATGCTTCAACACCACAAACACTTGGGAAGGAAGCATCCATACATTTCAATACATTTAGTTGATAAAAGACTCCGCATAGTACGTCCGTACGTCATGCAATCAAGAAAATGGAGATGCCCATGTCTTGCTGAGAAAATGTACTTTATTCTTGCTTGCCTTTCTCATACACTTTGGTGGGGAATCTTGTAGATTGACGGGCAAGAATGCAATAAATCTCTCAGAACAACCAAAGTTATTATGTTGGGTTAGTTCTCCTTTAAATAAAGCGTATACTAATTTTGATTTCCACCAGCAGGATCAGAGGGTCTGAGAAGCTAGAAATGCAATTTGTGCAATTTGGTATTATTTACTTTTGGGTCTCATTTTATTGACAATCAATCATATTTAACTAGTATATTTGTATAATTTAGTCGTAATATAAACTGCTCAAGATGTCTGAGAAGAGATTGGTAGTGACGTTAAAGGTGTCTGACTATGACAATAATAATGACAATTTATTCTCATGTCACCCACATTGGGGTATTGGAGAAGTTTACAATCAGTTTGAATTTGTGAATATAACACTGTAAAACATACAATACAATATAAATTGTCAGTTGTCATTGTCATTGTCGCAAGACCCATACGGCGCGGTCAACACACTCGTGCATGTAGAGCAGCCTTGGTGGCGTCACTACCAATCTCTTTTCAGGAAGCAGTTTATATTACGACTGAATTATAAAAATACACTTGTTAAATATGATTAATTTTCAGTAAAATGGGGACAAAAACTGAATAATACCACATTTCTAAGCCAAAGTAGTTACTACTTTCTTATAATTAAATGTTTCTAGATTTATAGTAAATGCTTGAATGTGTATTAACCCATGTGATATTTCAGCAGTGTTTATTGTTTTTATAAGCAGATCTATTTGTAATTTATGTAGTTGATTTTTAAACTTCTGTACATTGATGAAAATATGTTGATTTTATGAAGCAAGTAGTAGTCTTCACCCCCTTACACTTCTTAGATTAAAGGCATATAATGCACTTTGTCTGGTGAAATGAAAAGCCTTTTTACAATTTATGGCATTTCCATTTCAGTTTGCATCTGTTTAGAACAACCACCAACATGTTTATATCCAACATTTTTTTTAATTCAATCATGAGGTTAATAAGGTTGTTACAACATTATATTAACAAATCTTTAAAGTCGATATATCTAAATCGTATATTCCCATTTAGCCTACAATTTATATATTTGGAGCTGCTGCTGTAAGTAAATACTCGATAACAGTGCCAGTAGCGGCAAGTAACAGGTGTTATCAAATTAAAGTGACTGTGATTTTTAGCAATTACTTAAGGTACTCATTTTACTTATCTAGCTTATGCTTTTACTTAAAACTTTTACTAGTTAGTAATAACTTATTTTTATGAATACGGCTTATTGTTTGGGAGTTAATTTTCCATGGACATTTATTTACCTGGTCTTTCAACAATACAGTAATGCACTGATATTTGAATTTAGAGTATATTTTATTTGAAAAAATAAAACGATAACAAGGATAACATTTTGAAATGCATATTAAGTACTTGCAATTGTATTTAATTTGTAGATTAGGATAGACATGGTCTGAATTACAATTCAGCATTAATATCTCGAATTGTCACTACCATAGGTCAAAGCCGTTGCTCCTTAAAAGAAGCCTTGATTTGTTTGATGAATTATCTGTGTCTGTGGGTATATTTTTAAAGAAACACGTTCGGTAATAAACTAATTAGAATAAATTTCAAATGTTATGAATAAATCAATTATTACTGATAATATTCAAATATATTTTCAGTTTGAATTCTGTTTGTTCAAAATATAATTTAATCAGGTGTTATGGTAACGATCGCTAACAAACATGACAAACTGTATTCTTGAACTCGAATCGTATAGCCCGCGATTTCCGATTTATTTATGATCAGATGTTTTGAGCTTGCTACAAAATGGTGCTCAGCAGCTGTTAAACATAGTATTCTAGCCACTCTTATTATTGTCTACCACAAACTCCGAGATTTCAAGTATAAAACATGATTATCGCCGAGTTGCAACATTTCCACTATCAAACTGAAATTTTGAATTTACTAATTAGGAGATAAAGTCATACGTTATATTTCTCTATTTTAAGTGAAGTTGTGTAAACTGATGATGTTTTTTCTTTATCGTTAATATGAGGTCGAGCATTTTGTAGACATTTAATTAACGATGAATGGAAGGTTATCAAACTAACCGGTATGTTTAATAGAATATTACCTTGTATGTTATTTTGATATTTTCAGAGTTATACAAATATTAAATATCTAGATGGTCACTATTTTCCGCACTTACATCCGTTTTATTCATACTTTAGATAATATTTCATATAGTTTCATTTTTACAAATTACAGCAATGACTTACAAGTTGCCTTTTTTGTTTTGTCTTACACAGTGTGACAATAGATGGACACTCGATATTTGATGAAAGTGATGAAACAAATATCTTAAAATAAACCAAAACAGTGTACCAAAACGTTATGTTAGTGATAATGAATAACAAGACAGGTACATGTAGTAACTAATTTTAAACCTAACTGTTGCTATCAAGATACTCCATGGAATCATTTCACGTAATAATGACAATAAGAAAGATTGTATATTGCAAATATGTCTCCGAGTCTTTGTAATAGTGACATAAGATATTCCCCTTTCAGGAAAAAAATCCATTGGAATCTAATCAATGATTTTCAGTCAAATATTACTAGAAAGTATGCACCGAATCGCGCCAAATGAGTTTGAAAATTCAATTTTCTTTCAACTTCTTAGGGGTCCAATCCCCCTCAGACACCCTCCTGTTCGCCCAAGCGTGGAACGTGGCAATGACGCATCACTTCATATTTTATTCCATTGTGTCCTCACCACATTCTAAACAAGATTGACGCCCATGCTGACCAGCCGCCTCCAGACGGCCTTCAAGAAGTGACTTCTATAGTACACCTCAACAATAGATCAGATACAAATGACGATACGATGTTGTGATTTCTATCTATCAAAAATAAATATTCATACTCTCAGAATCATTTCATGAAAAGAGATAAGAAAATATTTTCCAACTTAAAGGGCAACATTATATATAGCTACCTGTTTTATCCTGGCTGGCGGCCTCCAGACGGCCGTTAAGAAGTGTTCTCTATACTACACCCCCACAATGGATCAGATAAACATGACGAATGGCAACGTTGCCTTACGTGCATTGAGAAATCGAAGAAAACCTCAAGATTCTTCTTTATGCTCTGGAAATATTGTCCATTAAAAAATAAGAAGGCGGAAATTGTTGATCACGTACTTGTTCTTTCTTAAGTTCATTCATACAATGATAATTCATTCACTCATATTCATATGCATTAATACACTGTAAAACAAGTGGGGCAGATGTTACTGGGCAAATCAAAGTTGGGCAAATTTTGTCCAATAACTGGGTTATTTTCTCCCAACCATTTACGATATGAAGTTACCTCGTGAAAGGTAAATATAGGTTGGGTAGGTTTTACTGGGCAAATCGATGTTGGGCAAATATCGTCCAATAATTGGGTTATTTCCTACCAACTATGTTGTAACCAATGAAATAATTGGGTAATGATATTGGGCAAATTAAAGTTGGGCCATTTTTTTCCAACATTTGGGTTATTTTCTCCCGAACATTTACTACATGTATATTTACCCAATTAAATGTTCAAAATTAGTTGGGCAGATGTTACTGGACAAACGTAAGTCGGGCAACAATTATGAAACCATAGGGTTCAATTCTGATGTGTCGTGGATATGTCACGGGACTGTGAATCACAAGGCCCGGGTTCGAGTCCCGCCGCGGCACTAATGTCTTTTTATACATAATACGTATGTATTTCATATTTTATCCAACTTATTTGCCCAACTAGTGTCTAATATGCTACACATTAAGGGGAGAATCGGGTAAAAGTTAGATATTTTCTTTTATCCAACACTGGGTAAATCATGCAAAGTCTTTAATTTACCCAACAGTTGGTTGGACACATAATCGCCCTCATGTTGGGTAAAATTGGTCAATTTTTGGCCCAATATTTTTTAGAGTGTACATTAATGCAAGGATAACATCATATCCATGTACATGTATTCTTACATTCGAGCACTCACCCACCCCCCCCCCCCCCCCAGACACGTGGAGCATCAGCGCCACTTCGTATTTTACTCCAATGATTGATTGATTGATTTGTATTTGTAAAGCTTCTAACATACAAGAATATACAAGAATAACAGATCAAAATTAAGTCAGCTTGAACAGGATAAGCCACGAAAGCTCGAGAGCTTATTGCCGTTGGGGTCCCCGACAGACATGTACACAATTAATAAGTTAAAATAGTAATATTTACAGACAGATAAGAAAAAAAACTTATTAAAGATAATAATAATAAAAACATTAAACTGATGATAGAAATGATAAAAAGTACAAGAAGAAAACAAGAAGGAGGAGAAGGGGGGTTTTGAGTAAAACAAAAATTAGTGCTCACCACCCCCCCCCCCCCTTTCGGCTGGTCGGATGAGTCGCCGCTAAATATTTTCTCACGAATTGGACCCCCTCCTTCGCCGCCGGCTGGATCCGCCCCTGACAACAACTGGTATTGGTATGTACTTGAAATACAAAATTAACTCTTGTCCTCCATGTCAGCAATTTTTTTGAGAGAACTCAACTTCTTTCACCACTAGACATAAAACAAAATGCTCGTTTCGCTCCTCCCTCTTTTCTTCTTCTTTCTCTCTTCCCTTTTCTTTCCCCCTCCCTTTAGTCCTTTTCTTCCTTTTCGTGTTCCCCTTTCCCCCTTTCCCCCTTTTTTACCGGGGGGCACGTGCTCCCTGTGCCCCCTGACCCCCCCCCCCCCCCCTGAATCCGTACTGTGTTAGGTACTTGTTATGTTTGTTTGTTTGTATTAAAGAGGGGTGAGCAATAGATTCAACTCATCGCGTGGCAGCAGCGACTGAATGTAATGGAGGTGGATCGTATCTTCGTCTGTAAAACGGCTTTAGGAGGGAGGACACTTTGTATAATTTGAGTGACTGATTTGGAATATCAACACTATTTCAAACTTTCACCACGTGTTATCATTGTGACCAACGCTCTACCAAATGTAACCAATGTAACAATGATAGACCAATACGTTAATGCACGGTTGGATACACAGACGGGATCTCTCTGAAAATACAATTGTCGATAGTTAGCCAGCATACTACTGTGCCCTTCTCTTCTTACCAGTGGAATTAACCAGTCAACACGATGGGATATATATAAAGAAACGGCTTATTATATATGTGTTCTGCATTGCTGCTACTACTACCATCTCTACTACTACCATCTACCATAACATATTCTCTACGTCTTATCAAGTAGAAAATGTAACCAAAGGAAGATTACCATCAAGAGCTGGTTTTTCAAATGGGAAAAACAGAAATGTCGACGCTGTTGGATATAATGTCACGGCACAAAATATGCCACCCGAACATACACTAAATCCGGCTCCTTTGCGCGGATGGATGAAAAATGTACACTGGGAACCAGGAGCTGAGCTGGATATATATGACTTTTGAATCAATCCTGTCGATAAGTGCAATGCTGGAAAAGGTAATATCACATTACTTGTCTTAGTCAAATCAGCCCCAGGACATACTGAACGCAGGGATGCTGCCAGACAGACGTATATCAGTGGGGCCGTAAAATATAATGTGTCAACGAGGTTGCTCTTTATCGTGGGAGTTTCCGAAACACAAGACGAAAGAGAAAACATCCAGGAAGAGGCCCGAATACATGGAGATATCCTGAAGTTGGGCTTCGACGATAGTTATTACAATCTTACCGTCAAGCTCGTTATGGGATTTAAATGGGCCTTACAATTTTGCAATAACAGTGAATTCTTGATGTCAATGGATGACGATGTCATGGTTGATATCGTGACCCTGGTCAACGACCTCGACGCGTTACCCTCGAAGAATCATTCTCACTTCGTGCTGGGATATACTGAAGAGGGGTGTAAACCATTTCGTAACGTAGATAGTAAATGGTACATACCAGAGGACATCTACCCTGGTAAGGCGTGGCCTCCATTTCCATTCGGGCATGGGTATGTTATGTCACATCAAGTAGTCGAAAAACTGTATCTGATATCCAGAGAGTATCCAGCGAGAATACCGTTTGACGATGTTTATTGCGGTATACTCTTGGACAAGTTAAGCATCAGAATCATTCACCGACGTAGATGGTTTAAAAATCGCCACCCGCAAAAAAGAGAGCTGGAATATTTAGAGATTGAGCTTTCAACGCAGCAAATGAAAAAAGTTTGGAAAAGGTTTGAAGGAGACTTTGAAAAATAGAATTTTCGGCCCCGTCTTATTCCATGGACCTACATGCTTATACAGAGTTGCAATTGATTCAAATCAGTCCCAAGTTTGCAGTACGTCTCGCTGCTAGTGATATCGTTAGAATATAGATTTTAAAATAGAATAAAATATAAAGAAAAATAAAGTACAGAATTGAGTAGAATATCAAATAGGAAAAAAATAGAACTTTAAAGTAGAATGCAAGATAAAATAAAGAATAGAATATAAAATAGACTAAAAAGGAGGTTATATCAGAGTATGTTATATAGCCTATGATGGTTGATGTAACATTTTTTTTTCTTCAAATTAAAGTTTAGCAATATTTCTTTATTATTTATTCGGCACTTTCAAGGAAGTTAACAATGAAAAAATAAAATCAATATAATATAATCCACCACTGCGATATTCTGAGTGCAAAAGATGGCGGCCAGGAAAGACGAAAGCAAAGTTAAATGCCCGATTTAAATTGATAAATTAGATTAAAGATATAGACGATCTACACATTTTGCGTTGTTAATGACTTGTCATGTATTGTTTATTTTCATCTTAGTTTCATTCAAAGTGTTTATTACAACTTAAGAATTACATGTTTCATTTCCCAGATATCTTGAAAAAAAACAAATGTAATATTTTGAATTATTCACCTATACAGTGTTTTTGCATATATATGTATATCATTGTATCATACTAGATTAAATTTGTTTAATGGTGATTTAATGAGTAAATTTAGTTCTATGAAGTTTGAATCCTTGGATTTGATAATAGATCGGACACAAACAATGATACTGAAAACCTTACATTCTTTTCAAATTTGGATTTGAAGTTGTACTATAGCGCAGCTACCGTGTTGTAATATAGGCCAGTAATTCAATTTCCAGATTATTGTGTATAGATGTATTACAAACACTACAAATGAAGCTTGGAAACATCAACCTGCTTTTGTGGAAAAAATAACTGCTGCTAGACACTA
Organism: Strongylocentrotus droebachiensis; assembly: GCA_035222895.1. Taxonomy (NCBI): domain Eukaryota; kingdom Metazoa; phylum Echinodermata; class Echinoidea; order Camarodonta; family Strongylocentrotidae; genus Strongylocentrotus; species Strongylocentrotus droebachiensis. The sequence continues at coordinate 48,296 of JAVYIG010003753.1, read as the reverse complement.
CAAAAAGAGAGTGGCTTCAAGTGTATATACCTATTACCATACATTTTGCACCCGTCCTCCTCAGGAGGTAGTCCAACTCTCCTGAATTTCAGATGTTATGTTGTTGTTTTTTAAACCACTTGTACTATTTCTACAGGGTTGGAGAAAGAGTATTACCGGGTGATGGCATTTTTATTCATATTAAGCATGAGCAGGTGTCCATGTGGACTTATTTCTCCACCAAAAAAAACTTGTTAAATAAAATTTTAAAATCCAAATTTCAATGGCCAAGTTTCGTTATTTCGCGGCATAATTTCGCGGTTTAGAATAAACTACAATATCTGTGCATTTTATCGTTTTCATCAATTATGAGGAGAAATGCAATGTATTTGGAATCTTCCATCTAGGCTATATTTAAATGTGTGTACCATTGTAAGGTGATTACAGAATTAGCATCAAATAATATTGAACGTTATTTGTATATCGCATAGCACTAACACAAAGAAAGATTATCCCTACCTTGGAGACCATGGTTTGTAAACCTAACACTCCCGTATTTGTTTGGTTATGAAATTACATCTTCATAAACGAAATTATCGCGTCACAGAAACAGGTGAAGCGTTAGTGATAGTTTTAGTCAAAATATCTGCGTGAAATTCACGTGGATATTACGAGGCTGACTTGATATCAATCATGTTCTTCATTCACGTAAAATTTACGTCGAAGAGGAAATATGTTACTGTAACCCGCGTTCAACCCAATAATTACGCAAATGTTACACAATAAATGAACCAAAATAATGACGTTCTCATCCCGTTTCTAAACATCGTGTTTAGGATCTTCCATAATTACGTCCAGGCGCGCCGGAAGCAGTTTGGGATTAGAGGGGTGAGGAGGGGGGGGGGGGGGGTGCAAACATCCCAGAAGAGAAAGCTAGTTGCAACTGATCCAGTTGATCCTAGCCTATCCGATATGCGTCGGGCTTTACAAGTACTCTAATCGCGTTTATATGGAGAGTAACATTCGGGCTGACGCCCGCGCCGACGTCAGTCTCCCAAACGCGATTAGTACACTTGCCATTTAGCCCGACGCCTATCGGATAGGCTAAGTTGATCCAGGACAGTTAGAATTAAACTGGTCTAGCTGAGCCATTAGAACCATTTGGTAAAACTTCCAACCAGTTGAACGGCAACAACACTTCAATACCGGTACGTCTTTATTTCCGATGTAAAGGCATTGGTAATAAGTAGACTTACATAGTCGAGGCCGCCATCCATTTCCAGCCTAACCGCTCACGATGGTGGTCTCCTGCGTTCCAAATTACCTCTCTAATTTATTGAAAATATTTCATATTTCTTATGTTATTGTATGCTTCGTACATGTTTTTCGAATGATATAATTGTACATGATTTTTCATTTAATTACTTTTGTAAACATTGTATTCATTGTATTTGTTATTGTTCGAAATTTTGTACTTTGACTTTGAATTTGTATATTTTTGAACGCAGAAATAAAATCAATCAAACAAAACAAAAACATAATTTAATTAATCGATTTTTTTTTCTTCATAAAGTTGTAATTTATTGAAATTATTTTAGTTCATAGTTAATGTTTCCCTTATTCATGTTTAATTAAATGTAATTTATACGAAGTAGCGAAATGTCCTAATAATTGGTAATTTATATTTGTAGTATATTCGAAATGAATTGCATATAACTAAATCATCAGCAATTAAGAAATATGCTATAAATTCAGATAAATTGTTAACAAAACATAGTTCTAAACGCACCCCATATTCAATATGCAAATTAATTGGTGTCAGCTGGTTCAACTGGAAATATGCCAACAGTCAGTCATCAACTGGTGCAACTGGAAATATGCACACAGACCCAGGCGCGGATCCAGGGGGGGGAGCGGGCCTTGCCCCCCCCCCCCCCCGCAAAAAAAAAAAAAAAAAAAAAAAGAGAGAAAGAAAGAAGAAAAGAAAAGGGTGAAGATAAAGGGAGAACAGTTGCTTTTTTTTTTTTTTTTTTTTCAATTTCATTTTATTGTTCATATATCACATTATTTGTTGGAGATGTAAATGTATGTAACACTGTAACACTCCATCCCATCACATGAAGCTTTCCTTCTTTCACATTTCTTCTACTTTTACCTATTAAGGCTGACCCCCCCCCCCCCCGTCACTCCTCAACAACTGGACCCTTCATACGCCACCACTTTCAAGTACAAAATATGGATGCTTATATGGATATAAAAAGAAAGACTTGCTTAAATCAATAGTCAAAATTTGGTCATCTGACCGTGATTAATTGCCTAAAACCCCTGAGTGAGTCCGGGAGCCCACATAGGGCCCTAAGGCGGGCACCTGGATGCTCATCTGACGATAATTTAATGCCTACAACCCGTGAGCTCCTAGGGGGTCCGCCCCCTGGACCCTACACCAATTAGTGACCTTCCAGTGTCACAAATAAGGTATCAAAATATGCTCATCTGACCGTTATTAGTGCCTAAAACCCCTATATTTTCCGGTGGTTGTGCCCCCTGGACCCCACCTAGGGCCCTAAGGTGGACTCCTGAATGCTAATCTGACGGTAATTCAATGCTAAAAGCTACTGAACTTCTGGGGTCTCCGCCCCCTGAACCTCACGCCAATTAGTGTCCTGCCAGTGTCACAAATAAGATATCAAAATATGTTCATCTGATCGTAATTAAATACCTAAAACCCCTGAGCTTCCGGGGGCTCCGCCCCTGGACCCCATGCAAATTCATGACCTGTCAGTGTCACAAATAAGGTATCAAAATATGCTCATCTGACGGTAATTTAGTAATTCTGACGGTAATTGAGGCTCCGCACCGTGAACCCCATCAGGAGCCCTAAGGCAAGCCCCTGGATGCTCATTTGATCGTAATATTGCCTAAAACCCCTGAGCTCTGGGGGCTCCGCCCCTGTACCCAAGAAAAGAGTAATCTCCAGGTGTTACAAGTAAGGTATTAAAAATGCTCATATGACCGTAATTAAATGCCTATACCCCCCTGAGCTTCTGGGGGCTCCACCCCTTGACCCCCCTTCGCCCCTAGGCCCCATGCCAATTAACGCAACGCTCTATCTGATCGTAATTACCTACCACCCCCCCCCCCCCCCACCTACTTGGAGAAACATTCAGCCGGGCCTGCATTTAAGAATGGGGTGTTGCGGATTTTTTTTTAGTCTACTCCCCCCCCCCCCCCCCCCCCGTCCCCAACCGTTTTTGCTCATTTCGCCAATGCCGGTGTCACCATGACGTACCAATATTTGGCTTGCATAACTTCAAATTTGCCCCTCCCCCCTAAGAAATCCTGGATACGCGCCTGGTCGGCGAAGCATTTGTATTTTACGGGGCACTTTGGGGGCGGAGCATTTGTCGGCGGAGCAAATGTCGCGGAGCAAATGTCGCGGAGCAATTGTCGAGTTTTGCGGAGTAAATGTCGGCGGAGCAATCGTCGGGGCATGTGTCGGGTAACCAAAGTTCATATCAACACATGCTTTATTATAAATGTACAACATTTAAGAGACTGATGGAAATCTCGTTTTTTTTTCCGGATCAAAATTAATTGAACCTTATATTGGGAAATGTAAATTTAGAAGCAATTCCACTCATGAGATATAATTTTTGAATCAGCAGTGATAGCAGACTTTTGTCCTAAAATTAATGTCTAAAAAATGAAAACTATCTAAGATGCAGTGGCGGATCCAGCCCCCTCTCCCCCCCCCCCCCCCCCGGGAAAAAAAGGGGGAAGGGAAAAAAGAAGGGAAAGAAAAAGGGGAAAGAATTTTTTTGTTGTTGAAAAAAGGTGTTCCTTTCCCACTTGTATCACAGAGAACAACAGTTTAGGTTAAGTCTTACGTTAACGTTAATTTGTTTAAAATGTAGAGAACAGCCCTTGGCCTTATGCCTAATTTAGGTCGTAACTGTTACTGTTTGAAATTCTAAAGTAAAATTCACGGTTAGACCAAGTAATTGAGAGAAAAAAGTTTACCAGTCACTCAGACAAGGTCAAGCAATCTTCTAGATCCATTATTAGGGTCTAACGTTATTAGTAGATATAAGGGAGATGCAGGCGCGGATCCAGGGGGCGAGCGCCCCCCCCCCCCCCCCTCCCCCCAATCAAAAACAAATAAGAGAGAAGGAAGGAAATGGAAAGAAAAAAGGAAAAGAGGAGATAAAGGGAAGGAAAATTGAGGAAGAAGAAAAGAAAGGAAAGGGGATATCAGTTGCAATTTTCCCGCCAACAAGTTACAGATGGGGATGGGGATGGGGCAAAAGGCCCTTGCCTTCTCCCCCTCACCCCTGCCCCCGCTCAAAAAAAAGAGAAAGAAGAAGAAAAAAAAGTGAGAAAAGAAGTAGAGATAGATCAGTTGCGGTTAATCCCGCCAGCAACGTGTAGAGAAGGGTGGGGGACAAAAGGACCTTCCCTCCCCCCCCCCCCCCCCAGCAAACCTTAAAGAGGAAGGGAAGGGAAAGGGAAAGAGGTCAGTTGCCAACAAAGTGTAGATGGGGGGGGGGGGCACTGGCGTACTGATCGAGGAGGGGGCTCGGGGAAATAAAATTCAAACTTGGTTTATTTCTAATTCCATAACGGTGGTTTACACATAATGCTGAAATGGCATAATTTTCCGAGATTTTTAGTATATTATACTTTTGTATGCGTTTGTTGTAAAATGGCAAATTCCTCAATATACAGCCAGGCAAGAAATGAGCTTCTTGAGATGCCTTCATGTCAGGGCCTGCGGAACGGCGGGGATAGGGAGCCTTGAGCTCCCCACCCCTCCCCCCCCCCCCTCCCCCCTCCACTTTTTTTGAAAAAGTATAAATAGAAAGAAAGAGAGCAAGAAAGAAAAAAAATCGTTAACTGCCAGTGTCACAACAAAATGAGCTTCCGGGGGGGTCCGCCCGCTGGACCTCACGCCCAGTGTCCTGCTAGTGTCACAAATAAGGTATAAAAATATGTTCATCAGACCGTAATCAAATGCCTAAAACCCCTGAGCTTTCGGGGGCTCCACACCTTCGACCCTACCAGGGGCCCTAAGGCAGACCCCTGAATGATTATCTGTCCGTAATTTATTGCCTTAAACCCTGAGTTTCCGGGGGCGGACAAGGTATCAAAATATGTACATGTGACCGCAGGCGCGTAGCCATGGGGCGGTGGGGGCGCCCCCCCCCCCCCAAAAAAAAAACCGCCGGCCAAAAAACGAGAGGAGATTTAAGAGGACGTAGGACGAAAAAGAAGCAGACAAAAAACATTTCTGAAATTCAAACAAGGATTATTTTCGAGAACGGTACAACGAATCGTCTTGTTTATTGAGATTAAAAAGCTTCCACGCTTCGCGCAGGAGGTGGCGGAACTGAATTTAGACAAGGATTAAAAGTCGAGAACGGTACAAAGAATCATCTTCTTTCTCTAATAATTGAATGAAACGTAGAAGCTTCCGCGCTTCGCGCGGGAGGGGGAAAACTGTATTCAGACGAGGATTATTTTCGAGATTGGTACAACGAATCGTCTTCTTTCTCTAATAATTTAATGAAATGTCAAAGCTTCGGCGCTTTGCGGAGGAGGGAGGGGTGAAATCGCCACTCCCTGCACACCCCCCCCCCCCATTACGTACCAATATTTGGCTCGCATAATTTCAAATTTGGGCCCCCCCCCCTAAGAAATCCTGGCTCCGCGCCTCGTTCCAGACCATCTAAATTTGAATGAACTTTCTGATATAAACACAATGAATCTGGCAATAGAAGTGGTCTTTATCGAAATAGTCTTACAAAACAAGAAAAATATCGTAGTTTGGACTATTTATCCCCCCCTCCCCCTTTCTTCAAATCACTACGAATTCTTAGTTGAAATGCAGCATTTACTTGTTCACCCCCTTCTTCAAAATAAACATTGCATCATTATGGCAGACTTCAACGTTGATTTGTTAAAATGTTATGATAATCAGTTCTCTCATGATTTTCTGGATACCTTGCTTTCGTATTCTTTTGTCCCAGTGATATCAAACCCACGCGGTTATCCACTCATTCGTATACTCTCATCGATAATATATTTGTAAATGTTGATCAATTACAAACTGAATCCGGCATCATACTGTCTGACATATCAGATCACTGTCCAGTTTATTGCATAATTCAAAGTTTATTAAATCTTGCTAAATCACCTCCCCCCTCAAAAAAGTAAGGAAATTTACAGCCTCCAAAATTGATAAATTAAAGGGAAAGCTGGGATCAATTGATTGGGCTGAAGTTTTGGCTCATACTGATGTAAATGTGTCTTACAACAATTTTATCCACGTTCTAAAAATAGCTCTTGATGAATGTATTCCTCTAGAGAGATGCCAATTTTCTAGTTATAGACATGAACCACGTAACCCTTTGGTCTCTACATCTTTATTAAGATCAATTAATACGAAAAATAATTTGTATTATAAATTTCGTGCGAATCCTAAACCAAAACTTCGTGAAAAATATGTTAAATATAAAAACACATTGACAAAGATTATGCGATTAGAGAAACAGAGATATTATTGTATCCAGTTTGAAAAAAAAGAAATCTAACATAAAGGAAACATGGGGAGTTATTAATGGCATTGAACAAAAAAATTGGGGAAAAAACTAAGACCATCAATGATGAAAAATATATTGCTAATCACTTTAATGCTTACCTCTCAAACATTGGACCCAATCTTGCCAAGAAAATTTCTGTTGTCGAGGAATCCTTTCATTCTTTTTTGAAGAACACAAATCAGAATTCTATATTTTAGTCCAACCAAATCATCTGAAATTTTAAAACTTGTTAAAAATTTCAAAGAAAAAAGAAGTGCGGGTCATGATGAAGTCAGTAACTTTTTATTGAAAACAATTATACACGAAATAGTTGTTCCTCTAAAATACATATTTAATCTTTCCATGTCCCAGGGTGCGGTTCCCGACGTCATGAAACTTGCCAAAGTTGTTCCAATTTTTTAAAAGGGTGACCCCTTAAGATTCAAGTAATTACAGGCCCATATCTCTCCTGTCTTCCATCTCTAAAGTGTTAGAAAAACTCATCTATGATCGCACAGTAGTTTTTTTAGTGAGTAATAATATATTCTCCGACTCACAGTTTGGCTTCAGACAAAAACATTCGACTGTTCATGCTATTTTACATTTCATTAATCATGTTACTTCTGCAATTGATAATCACTCTCATACCCTTGGGATGTTTCTGGACCTCTCCACGGCCTTTGACACAATCGACCACCAAATTCTACTATACAAACTTTCACACTATTGGTATACGTGGAAGGGCCTTGGAGTGGTTCGAAAGCTTCCTCAGGGGTAGGAAACAATACGTATCCATAAATAGAGTAGACTCAGCCTTTCAACAGTTAATTGGTGGAGTTCCACAAGGATCCCTTCTGGGGACTCTTTTATTTATATTGTATATGAATGACTTTCAAAACCTATCCAATGTTTTGTCGTTTATATTATTTGCTGATGATTCTTCTGTGTTTTTCTCACATAAAAACCCCAATACACTACTTGAAACCGTAAATCTTGAAATGAAACTTGTTGAAGAGTGGATCTGTGCTAACAAACTTTCCTTGAACTTAAATAAAACTCAATGTATGCTCTTCAGCAACTCTATTTCGGGACTGCCTGGCAATGTTTACATTAATAAAACAATTATAAACTTAGTTGATTCGTCAAAATTCCTTGGTTTTATCATTGACAATAAACTTTCTTGGAAAGAACACAACTTGTATTTAAGTAAAAAAGTATCAAGGAACATTGGAATAATCAATAAATTAAAAATGTCGTTTCCTAAGTATATTTTGAAAAGTTTGTACTCGACGCTTATCTTGCCTTATCTTAACTATAGCATACTTGCGTGGGGGGATTCGTTTAATTACCAGTTGGACAAATTATTGATACTTCAAAAACGCGTCATACGAATAATCTGCCACAATAGGTTAAGCCACACTAATAGTTTATTTTTAGAAAATAAAATATTGAAAGTTCATGAGTTGTATAATTTCTTTTTAGGCTGTTTTATGTTTCGATTAAATTCTAACAAACTTCCTCATGCCATCACGTCGACATTCCAAAAGAATCAACAACTTTATAATTATCCAACCCGACAGTCTTCCTTTTTTCACTTACACAAACTGAGAACCTTACTAAAAAAAAAAAAATTATACTGGTCCGGTGTACTGGAACTCATTGGACATTGCGCTCAAGCAGCTGCCAAGTTTAATTACTTTAAATATCACTTGAAACATAAACTTCTACTTCAGTATGAAAATGCTTAAGGTCATCATGATTAGAGACCATTGGTATTATCACACTTGTTGGCTGGCTACACCACACACCCGTTTTTATTCTTTTGTTTTGTTTTTTGTTTGATATATATTATGTAACAAACGTTTTATGTAAAGGGAACCTTAATTACAAGCAAAATGCTTCCAAGGTTTCCTTCTCATTACTGCAGATTATTGTTAGCATCATTTGTATTTAATGACTTGCCATTAAATCGTTTTTATTACTGTTGTATCAATCGAATATTATGTACATGTTTTGTTACCTTGTCTATGCCTTACTTTGGAAATTCTTTTCATATGCAGTTAATGTGGAAATAAAACCTTTAAAAAAAAATTTAAAAAGCATTTGATCCAATGCCATTTTATTTTGTCTATTATGGTCTAACATCATTTGGTCTATCAACATTTTATCCCTTCGTCCAATGACATATCAGTCTAGAGGGATACATCACCGGACTATGGATAATTATGGTTCGCAGTGGCATTAATTTCATTGGCAAGGTATTTTTGCCACTCTACACCCAGGTGTAGTAAATAGGTACCTGGTAGTAAGAAATTCCTTGAATGTTTGAAACGCCTTATCATAGCGCTCAGATACAGTCGGGGTAATAACATGATCTAATACCCATTCCCCATGTAATAAGTTCGTTTATATGAAATCATGATATAGATCGGATCAATAGTAAGAGAATTATGGATGTTTGAAATATGAGATCACTAAGTCCTTGCGAATCTCGAATTGCTAGTTTATTTAGTGGATGGCGACGAAGTCCCCCATTTGACGTGTACACAAATAATTAATAATTAGTAATAATTAATTTGTTTTTCTCCTAATGCCTTCTCCTTACTCAGATGTACTATGGATAGTACGTTATTGTAATTCCTCTAAACAGAACAACCCCTCCTGAGTCATAAATGATTCAAAAAATATCTAAAAAGTAAATTGTGCGTGTGGAACAAATGAGAAATATATCCGGCGCTACACCAATTACTGATTCTGCCAATTTTAAGAACACATAGGCCTAGCTATGGTGATTACAATTTTCAACAATTCATAAATGTCAATTTGTTTGTCCAATATCCTTTGAGTATGAACTTTCACCAGTCTACTTCTTCTTTTCCTGCTTTACTCTGGAGTAGTTTGCTATCAAGGTTGGATTTCCCTTTCAGTGCAGTGTATAATGTATAAGAGAGCTGCGCTATATATTTAAATTGATATATACTTGCCATAAAGGCTCTATACGTAACTGATCTCTACGAATAAAAAATTATAGAGTTCTACCCCCTCTTAAAATCAATAAAATATTTTAGTTTGTGAAGGCTTACTATTTGTATTTGATTTCACAATGGAAGGTGAACGATGATACTTTTTGAGTAAATTTTTAATGAAGAGACTGAACCATTTTGAACAAATAAATACTAAGAAGGAAACAAAAGAGAAAATAACAGAAAGAGAAAAAGATAATGACAAACAAAGAGGTCAATTCGTACTCTTTCTTGGATATGTGTTGGCTCTGAAAAGAGCCGTTTAAGCGTATCTAGACGACATGAGTTGACTTCTTAAGCAGAAGCAGCCTTGCTGGTCTTCTTGGGGAGGAGTACAGACTGGATGTTGGGGAGGACACCACCTTGGGCGATGGTAACTCCACCAAGAAGCTTGTTGAGCTCCTCGTCGTTGCGGACGGCGAGTTGAAGGTGACGGGGGATAATCCTGCTCTTCTTGTTGTCGCGGGCGGTGTTGCCAGCAAGCTCGAGGATCTCAGCGGTCAGGTACTCGAGCACGGCAGCAAGGTACACTGGGGCGCCAGCACCGCCGCGGCTACCATAGTTGCCCTTCCTCAAGAAACGGTGGACACGGCCAACAGGGAACTGAAGTCCTGCACGGGATGAGCAGCTCTTGGCCTTGCTCTTTGCCTTGCCTCCTTTACCACAAATCCTCTGGATGGCCATGCATTATGGCTCAAGGCATGGGCACCCAGAGGATTTCTTATGTTGGGAACCGGGGTAAAATGCAATAAATTATTGAAAAATTATTGCATTTTCTGTTTTTTTTTCTAATTTATGAAACCTGCCCCCTACCCTAGCCCCCGCTGCGTACAGTCATGGATCAGTGACAAAGCAATGGCCTCGTAACTGTGAGGCCCCAGGATCAAAACCGTGTCAATGTGCTATATTAGTGCCTATTTGTGGGGCATTACTCCTCATTACTGTCATTTATGACTTAAGGGCGTAGGTCCCCTATTTGATAAGCATAGAAGCATACACATGCTTTAGCAGTCACGCAAAACACACATTGTCAAATTATTATTCAATAAATTCTGAGAATGTATACTTTTATCTCGATCTATTATTTTTAAATTATTTTTTAAATAATTCCATAAATTTGGGTAAAACTAAAATATTCCACCTATATGAGCGACAGTGTACAAGGGAAATATGATTCAGTTGAATGCATAGGCTTAATAGCAAATTGCAGTTGAGTGATCAAGTTTGACCGTATTCTGGCCGTTGTTAGTGAGTGCGCATTCACCCCACGAATTCACCTACCAGCAACTTTGGTCTCGGCACTATGACTCGCGAAGGTACGTGTTAATTCTTGTGGGATTTTCCATCATTGAAAGCAACTTTAAGTATCAGTTTGGTGTGGTTTTTGAAATCTTATCTTCTCTACGCTACAGCTTGCTTTTTGGTACAGAACAGTCGCAGATTGGATTCAAGAGGTAAGAATTAAAAGACCCATCTGTGTAGATCGTGGCAGCAGTAGAGGTTGATCGCATATAGTGAACGTTACATGAATTCCCACAATGTAAATCAAGGTAAAGTTCAACGCCGTTGATGAAATCTTGTTAAACTGCTCTTCACTAAAGCTTTAATGATGTATGGTCACAACCCACCGTAAGCCTTTTGCACGTTATAGTCCCGAAGCTGTGTTCGGGTGGTATAGGACAACTCCAGCGATTCGTACACCATTCTTACACTTGTCTTACGATCCCTCATGGGCGGCTACAACCTCCTCACAAACATGACCCCCCCCCCCTTTTTTTTTTTTTTTTTTTTTTTTTTTTACCTGCAAGACTCTTTCAGGTGATGCCATAACCCCCCATGCAGGAGCCTTTGGCGGTGTACTGCGCCAGACGGATCTATAGACCACCGCAATTTACTGAGTATCCCGTTCAATGTCGCAAGAAGCCCTTGCGCTAGGTTTGCCATGAAGTACACTACCCTCCAAAATTTTGAACCATTTATCATCAGATTTGTGGCACTGTTATAATTTTGGTATCAAACATCAGCATTCGAAGTCATTGTAAAGCGTTTCAGCATGACTGTGTTCAAGGTGCAGTCAGGTGCAGGCGCGTACGCAGGGGGGGGGGGGGGGTTCGGGGTTAAACCCCCCCCCCCTTGAGTTTTTTTTTATGTGTATGTTTTTTGTGGAAACCCCCCCTCCCCCCCTGCGTACGCGCCTGCACCTGACTGCACCTTGAACACAGTCATGCTGAAACGCTTTACAATGACTTAGAATGCTGATGTTTGATACCCCCCCCTTTTGAGATTTTTTTTTTTTTTTTTTTTTTTTTTAAAGCGACTTTTCGGCTGGCTGAGTCGTTTCCGCTTTTTCAAATTTTCGGGAGCAAATTTTTCGGGCCCGATTTTAACCCCCCACCCCCCACCCCCCTTGAAAAAATCCTGCGTACGCCACTGGTCAGGTGTTAACAAAGGCAACCTACCCGGCCCCAATATATTTATCTTTCGTGGAGTGAGGAAATCCCTGCTTTCGGTTGGTTTGTGCATTCTACAAAACCAGACCCTTGTTTGTACCGATGAAATGTATTCACTAATAGGCAATAAGCATCCATTGGTCATACAGGAAACTAGTATTTTCATCTTAGAGACACATCAATATTTTGGAAACACCGCAATGCGTTTTTCTTCTCGTTTTCACGTGAATTCATATTTTAATGATACATTCTTTGCTTTTCGGATATTCTTACAAAGAAAAGAATGACTAATTGAATGTCCGTCTGTCATGAAATTCACATTTTTTGTATTTCCAAAGTTTTATTAAATCATAGCTCAAATCATAAAGACTTCTAATCAATGAATCTGCCACCGGCACATCCTTGGCAGCTTGTGAAGGTAGTCACTCGAAATATGACCCACCATAATCCTGTCCGATCACAAAAGTCAATGGCAAAATGCATTTTACCATTGTCTTTTCTGATTAGGAAATAATATTTGTTCATCGGTTAACTGTGTATTACTATATTGACCGGTAAATTACACACGAAATCCCATTGACTTTGCTGAGCGGTCAATAATATTTTTTCACCCGTAGTTTCGTTGGATTATCAATTAAACTTCGAGGGCAATAACATATGAAAATTGCCCTGCTTAGATGTCTGATACAGTTAATAATAAGTATTATATACCTCACTTAAGAAATCCAGCCATCTGATTGGTCGAAATTGCATTCATAAACTTTAACTGTTCCTGTAAAATTCCCGGTAACCATGGTTAAAATAGTTCTAAAATTCCAATAACCATGGTTACCGGGAAAATAGGTCAGTCTCCATGGTTACCCCATAGGTTTACATGTTAAAAATGGTTTGAGCGATCGAGGATACCGTACGTGTGCGAAGAATTGGTCGGTATTTTCATACAAGACAAGACAATTCCAAACAAGACAAAAATGGCTCAAGAATCTCTCCCAAGATTTCAACTTATCAAATGCAAGACTCGCTGACAGCAAGAACAACAAAAAGGGTACGTGAAATTATCCATAAACATGTTCGTTTAGTTGCTGAAAAAGCATAGACGTATAGACTCTAGACGAAAATAGATCTAGTTGTCAGGGTGTCTGATCGCGCACCCGATGTTGTGTGTTAAAATTATTCCCATAGAGATTGTACGCAATGCAGTCTCTATGCAGTCTACGTGCATTCCGCGACCATGCAAAAAAGGTCAAGTTTTTTTTTCAATTCGAG
>JAVYIG010003753.1:0-30000 GCA_035222895.1 Strongylocentrotus droebachiensis | reverse complement strand
TGTATTGAAGTTTATTCATGACAGTGATACAATTAAAGTTGTTCATGAAAAAAAATAAGTACAACGATATGATAGAGTATGATGGTAAAGGCTGTAATGAAGTGGAAAAATACATGAGCAAAGAAGAGTGAGGGAAGGTTGAGAGATACAGAGAGAAAGATAGATAGTGGGGAGGGAGAACGGATAAACAGAGAAGAGGAAAAGGAGAGAGAGTGAGTGGCGAACGAGGGGTGAGAGAAGTAAGAGAAAGATGAAAGGGAAAGAGAGGGAGAAAGAAAGAAAGAAATAACGAAGAAAGAGTGGGGAGAGAGGAGGACGGAAAAAGAGAGAGAGAGGGCGAGGGGATAAATATTTTACATTCCCAATTTAACCATTGTAAATTAAATTCATAAACTTGTATTCACGGGGGGGGGGGGGGACTATACTATTTAGTTATAGTAATGATAATACAAATAGTAATTATAATAAAAACGATAATAATAATAATAATGATAATAACTACTGTTATTGCTCCTGCTACTACGACTACTCCTTCTAATAATAATAGTAATGATAATGATAAAAGCAATAATCATCATCATCATCATCAACAATGATAAATACCACTACTAGTAATTCAAATAATGATAATAATAACAATAATATTAACTAATACTAATACTACTATTACTACTACTCCTTCTAATAATGATAATGATGATGACAATAAAAATAGTAGTAGTAATAATAATTTAATAATAATAACAGTTATGATCATAATGATAATGATAACAATTATAATAACGATAGTATTGATGGTAATATAACGACATCGTGGCATTGTTTTGATTTTATTCAATTCAGTAGAAATAAATCAACAAAGACTAATAAATGAATTATAGCAAAACAAACCAAAAGCCACTGACACGGAATGAAAGCCATATTAATTTGATATAACCCTGCGGCTTCTTGGCCTATAATCATCGGACATTTTGCCCTCCTTTGAGGCAATATTTGTCACACGTTGTAAAGACATTTTTGGTTTCCAACCTTTGTAAATATTGACTTTGTCAATATTCATTGTTGCGAGAGACGACAACGTCATCCAAAATCAGATCTGGATCTCAGGGACAATATTTTGTTCTGACTTTTTTTCAATAAAAAGATCGAGCACGCTGTGTGTATCTATTGGGTGCATGCAAGCCGACACTTGATTTACAACAATTGACCAAAAGCCACTGACACGGAATGAAAGCCATATTAATTTGATATAACCCTGCGGCTTCTTGGCCTATATTCATCGGACCTTTTGCCCTCATTTGAGGCAATATTTGTCACACGTTGTAAAGACATTTTTGGTTTCCAACCTTTGTAAATATTGACTTTGTCAATATTCATTGTTGCGAGAGACGACAACACAAATCAGATCTGGAGCTTCCAGAAAATATTTTGTTCTGACTTGCTTTCAATAACAGGATCGAGCATACTGTGTGTATCTACTGGGTGCAAGCCGACACTTGATTTACAACAATTGAAACTTCTCCCAGGAAGCATAACATTCAAACTATTTGTCAAGTCCAGTATACGAGTGTGACGTAGATGGTCACGTGTCTCGGTAACTAATTCTGCCCGTCATTACCTTCGAGTAATAGCGTGACGTTAACCTTATTGCTGATGTTATTTCTTTTTATATCAAATGAGAAGCTTCCTCAGATGGCACTCGGCTCGATCATCTGGAAAAGATCCAAACAAATATTACATCACTATCTATTATTAGATCATGACGTGTTGCACCCGCATAGAGACTTATAATGCGCTATAGAAAAACCTCGCAAATGTGCATTCAGGGTGCGCAGAAAATTTCAATGATTAGCGGCTCTGTGTGCTCGGTCAACATTGGCTGTAATATCTAAATATTAGCAATTACGCTCTAAAGAAAATAACTCATGTTTCTGATTACAGAATCAGCAGTTGTAAATATAGACTCGGTCTATATTCATCAACGAGAAACGACGACATCCAAAATCAGGAACTCAAAGACAACTTAAAGGGGAAATCCACCCTGATATTAAATTGCTTTTAAAGCCCCTCTGCACTAGTCTGGAATGGCGGGATTAGACCTCCCTGCAAGGTCACTGGCAGGTGGTTATCTCATCAAATCATCTCTCAATTAACATAAGAAAAAGGGCATCATGGGGATCAACGGGTACTGCTTAGGCATTGTTGGCTGTTTAGAGGGCGCAAGTAGCTATAAGTAGTGCAGTGGGGCTTTAATATAAGCAGAAACATGAGAGGAACAGTTCATTGAAAGTTTGAGCAAATTCCGAATGAAGATAGGAAAGTTATGATCTTTTTAAGTTGCGATTAATCAAACAACAAGTGCCAACTCTGTGACGTATCTTGTGAGCCGGCTCCCATCCCATTTGCTCTGTATACAAAAAAAAATTAAATCATACATTCGCCCTAAATATAATTATTGCAAATTCTTTCATACAACCACTATATGAAACAAATCTATTCCGTCATCCTTAACTACAGAGCAGAGCGTTGCAGCTTGTGCTCATTGGAAAATAGGAAATAAAGGGTGCCCCCCCCCCTAAAAAAAGGGGGGAGGGGCAAAGAGAAGAGAGTGACAAATATAGATAGAGGTGGATGCAGAGTGATAGGAGGGAAAGAAAGAAAGAAAGAAGGGATGAGAAGTTACTTCCACCGCAATCATAGGTAGGTCCCATTGAGACTGAATCGTAACCCTAACTCAGCCCCCCCCCCCCCCCCTCCCTCCCTCCATTTGAAAACGTTATGCTATTTTCATTAACTCTATGTTATACATACCGCACGTATACGTATAAATAGGTCTGTCGTTATGTTCGTATCGATATACATTTGCATTCATATTCAGTAGGACAAAATTGCACGTTAGACGTGATCGCAAAGGCTTTCAAGAAATTAAACGAAAACATCATGTGTTAAATTTGACAATTGAATTATTCATACCCCTTGTAAATTTGATCTTTTTGTGTTATTCTTCACTCAAGAATGACAAGTGAATCAATTTAGGGCCTTTGTTGAATACTTTTAGATGTAAGTTTCAATATGTCACATTCCCAAGAAATATCGATCGGGGAAAATCCATTTTTCACATACTTAAACAAAACTTGGTAAGGGCATGACTTACTTAGTTGTTAATTGTAGATAATACGTATTAAACTTTAATGTTCTTTACATGTTTTAATATCAATATGGCAACTAAAATTGCCTTCGCTTGAGTAATTTGAACAAGTCTTATTAAAGGCTCTTGGCGTAGTTCTTCCTTGACATCATAGTTCTAATTACTAGTATGTTGTTGACCTTTACATGGCATCATTCTCATCCTACTGTATAAGCAGCAGCAAGTTGTCAACAACAGCGCAATGTCTTGCAAAATAACAATGACGCAGGCGAAAATGGAAATGACCCTAGTTAGTTTGGAACTGACAAGGTCGTAAAATATTTGACTTGATCATTAATTTGTAAGAAAAAAAAGTCATCCTTAAAAGTTGTAAGCTAATCGATCTAATCTAAGAGCTGATGATGTTGAATTTAAGGGAAGTGTTAGGGGTAGGGTGGTATAGATGTTCAATTAGTACCGGGGTACGAATATAACTCAGAAATCAAAGATCATAACGACCATAACTTGGGGATTAAAGAAAAAGTAATTAGATTTGTAATACCCATTCGATCTTTCCTCCCACATGAAAGTTGACAGATTGTTTTTCAATATGTATTTTCAAATATCAAACTATACCCTAAACAAACTATGATGCTGTTTCTATTCATTTGATTTCAATGAGTAATTCTACCCCCCCCCCTTTTTTTTTCTCCCTGTCTCTCTCTCTCTCTCCATTTCTCCCTCTCTCTCTCTCTCTCTCTCCATCTCTCTCTCTCACACATTCTCCATCTATCTTTCTATCTTTCTGTCTCTCTATTTCTATCTCTATCCAAACCACTATCTCTATCTCTATCTCTCTCTCTCTCTCTCTCTCTGTCCCTCTCTCTCTCTCTCTCTCTGCCTCTGTTATTATTAACATTGTGTATTAGGCATTCCAAAGATACTATACAATGAAGACAGTACAAAATGATTCAGTACTTTCTGCACCTCCCAAGGTGACCTGGAAGGGGGAAAAAACGGAATGTTGAATTCCTTTGACCCTTGGGCCTTTCCCATCACTCCCGGCAGCGCACCAGGGGAAGATACGAACATTATAACAAAAAGGAAGAAAAAAAGGGAAGCCATAGAACATAAACAAGAAAGAAACAAATCAAAACAAGACAAAACACCACAAAATCAAAACAAAATCAAAACAAAATAGAACAAATATATGTCTTTCTTATCTTGCCTATACCTCTATTTCTATTTCTGTCTATATAGCTATCTCTCTCTCTCTCTCTCTAGCTCCTATTCTCTCTCTCTCTCTCAATCTATCGATCTATCCCATCCCTCCCGAACCCGTTTCTCATCCCTCTCTATCATCCTCTCTCTCTCTCTCTCTCTCTCTCTCTCTCTATCCGCCCCGTCATCCCTCATGATCGTCAGTTACTAGTATCTGACGTCGCATGCCGTTGGTGGTTACCATGGTAATTAAGTTGAGGGATTGCTTTAATTGGTGGTAACTTCAGGGCGGAGTGCTCGTCAAGGATTAGGAGCTGTTGATCACGTTATCATCCCTTCATGTTTTCGACCGCGTCTACATGACCCTTCCGGGCGCACATGAACACTCCATCCGCTCGCAATGCATTCTGGTCAGGCGGAACAAAGTGGATTGCTTTAGGAAATTTATTTAAAAATCGAGTAACTGTCCTCCGTAAATATTACAAACGTAAATGATGTTTGATATTCATTAACGTCTGGATTTTAGCCTTACCTGAATACGGCTTGTAGATGACGATGTGTACTTTGAAAGGGTTTATATCATCTCCGTGTCAATTTTGTTTATAATTTTGGTCGCACATCCATTCTATTCGGCCAAAGTTGTCTATAGCCGCTTTTGGGTCTTCACAAAGTTTGCTTGAACAGGGAAAATTCCTAAATATGGCACCTCATTCGTGAAATTTTTATATTTTGTCATTCATCTGATCATAAAAACGGATACCAAAGAAAGATTCTCAAAATATGTTCTTTATTCGGGGGGGGGGGGGACTTAACACTCAAATCGTGATCTCCTTTTGAGCTTCCATGAAAACGGAAGACGGCGCTCTTTTATAAACTATTGAATGCGATGTTGTAATAAATCAATATTTTGATACGCCTTTATTAACAGCCAGAGTACAATCCAGATAATGTTTTATTTTTACTAATTTATCATTTATTAGTTACCATTATCCTTATGATAAAATATATAATCAATATCAATATTATAATCGTTATAGTAGTAGTATAACAATTATTGTAATCATACTTTGATAGTATTGTTACTATACATATTATTGTAGACTAATATTCATAATATAATTTAGTAGTAATAGTAGTACTTGTAGTAGTACACTCTTATTTCCACGGAGTCAAATTTCACTCTAAATGGCGTCAGCTGGGAGTCAACTCTATTCCTAGTTAAAGTGACACGGATTCCGAATCAATTTGCCTCGGATTGTGTGGCATCAGCTGAGAATTGACTCAATTCAGAGTCAAGATGACTCCTTTTCCGTGTCACTTTAACTAGGAATAGAGTTGACTCCCAGCTGACGCCATTCAGAGTGAAATTTGACTCCGTGGAAATAAGAATGTATCATCATCATCATCATCATTTTAACCATTAATCATCATTATCAGTATGATAGTTATCGCAATTGCCTTTTTTTAGTCAGAAGTCATTCTATTTGTAAAATAATAATAACAGCAAAACAAAACTAACGACAAACACCGAAGAAACACAAACGTAAACCCAACTATCAATGTATCAAACAAAAAAATAAACTGTTTTATACCGTACGTCGAACTATTAAGCCAATGTGTGTATTTAGATGTTGAAATATCATAAGCAATGCAGTAGCGGTTTGAGATGGGGCTTGTGCTTGTGGTTCAAGCATCCTACCCCCTCCCCCTCCAAAAAATGTATTCACCATCCCTCTCAAATTGTCTTTATTATAAATGAATTTACGAGGCACGTGTAGAAAACGACTGCAAGAACCCTTTACTGCCCCCCTCCCTTCTCTTCACGAAAAAGGATATTCTCCATCTGTGCCTGGTCGTATGGAACGAATTTTATTTAGCATGGTTTAGGTGGACTTGATGTGTTCCTTTAAACGTCGTTATACCTGATGAGTCAATTGAGGAAAGGATCTTTGAGGAAGCTTTCAATCAGAGGAAGATCGGAAGCTAGATCTCACCGCTCCTACTTCTCCCAGTCTGAAGCACTTTAGTCTCCTCCCCTTAAAACCCCCCATTCTTGGACGTGTTCACATAGAGAGGCTGCGTTCATATACGAGTATACTTCCGCATCGGCTCATTGCAGAGAGCAAACTTGCCAATGAGTTTGGGCTGAGACTAGTCGTTTAATATATTTGTATACCTATTAACTAATTTTGTTGTTGTTGTATATTTCTTTATTCATCATAATCATCACGCATGCATTCATGCATTCATTATTTATCAATTCATTTATGTTTTCATTTATTTACTTATATATTTCTTATATATATTTATTTATGTATTCAATATAAAAACAAATAATTCAAGTTGGATAATCCTTCGTCGTGGTATTAAACAAGTAATTAAATTGTACAAACATATTCGAAATTTGTTTGAAGGAAATATTATGGAGGGGAGAAACTGAACTGTTAAATAGTATCACCTCTGGAAAAATATTAATTACGTTAAAAACGTTTTATTAAAGTTGTGATATAGGCCTGAATGTAATTCATATGCTTTTCTTTGTAATCATTACTAAATTTTTGTTTTTATGTAAGTATTATTCAATTAATAAACGATGAAAATTGTTGTTGTTGTCTATTTTAATAACGATTGAAATAATTAAAATAGAAATTTATAATCATCGAGAGTTCACTGCTTCTCTTTTACCGGTTTCAATTTATTTCATCAGACGGTGAATTTAAAATGAACATATATTATTATAATATAATAATATATCACGATCAAAATAATGCCGAAAAAGCGGAAGAGGCATAAAACAGGAGAGAGGGAAAGTGGGAAGAGAGAGAGAGAGAATGATACGACCCTCTCACCATCTATTATACATGAACTGAATTATAGTAATGGGGGAATTTTCTGTATCCAAGGATCTACTATCGAGAGTTATAACATTGTAATGATTGTATGAATTTAGGAAGGTCCTTCCCTGGCCGCGCCCTGGGCCAGAGTAAATCACTAAACTCAACTTTCCCAGTCAAGCGCCATCTACGTTGAGGTGGCTATGCGCCAAATTTGATTTGTATTATTTCTGCAGTAAATTTTTTTTTCACCTGTTGACGAAGCGGTAAGTAGAATCACAGAACATAACTATTTCCGGTAAAATTCATTATTATTCATTAGCTGGCTTTGGATATTATTTTTGAGCCCTTATTATTATTTTGTGTGAGATCATAGCCCGTAAAATGATTGAAATATGTGGTGGTCTAGATTGTGAACGGAATATTTATTTTCGTATTATTGTCCCATGTATTGACATTGATGTAAGCTGATATGAAATTCTTCATTATTTATAATCGACAACGCAATAGATCTACTATTAATACTATACTAATTGAAACGTTAACATCGATTTCTTTTTTGTTTAATATGTGAATTTTGTACATATTATATATATATATATGTAACATAGGATCTATCATGTGGTCCCATATTTTGAAAAATAACCTTTTAAGTTTTAAGATTTCTAGTAATTTTTCTGTTTCCTCAATGCAATGTTCACTTTCACTTTCAGTTTTTTAGAAGTGGCCGCCATGTCGGAAAGCAGAGACGAGGTAGCAAAGAGGCTTCATCTGTGGGCTTCGAAGGAGATGCACTTCATCCCACAGGGGAAGTATGTCAGCACCCCAATGCCCTCAGCTGAGGACTTTAGAGAGTAAGTCGGTGCAAAACTAAAGCTTCTTCTTCTTGGGTGTCTGAACGATTTTTCAATTTTCAATTTGGGATTGTTTTTCACCATTGTTGTTGCATATTTGAATAAAAAATGTAATCAGAATAATACATTTCAAATTTCAAGACTCACCGATGCAGGGGACTTGTTAATTATTTTTGAAGGAGGTAATTTGAATTTTATAGGAGGTACCATCACTGCGAGGGAGCGAAGCGACCAAGCCCGAGGGAGGGAAGCGACCGAGGGGGGGAGGGTGTGGGAGGGGGGTGTCCCCCCTCCCACGGTAGGGACCTTTTGGGATTTTCCACTTGAAATCGTGCAATCTGGTGCATACCTAAGAAGAAAATTTGTAGTTATCTTTCCTACCTTGTATTACACATATATTGTAATAAACACACATATTGTTCATGTTTAATATTACATGAACAATCATAACTCATAAGAAAAGTTATTAAGTTGATAATTATTTATCACTTTGTACCATTACTTTGTAATTTTTTAATTAAACTGAGATGATGCACCATACTCAATCTTTTTTTTTTTTTTTTTTTTTTTATTATAGCCGGTAAAAAACGAGTGAATAGGCGGCAAGTTTTACCGGTTACCGGCTTTAAACGACAGCCCTGCTCACCGATGTTTCTATCAAAAGATACAGCCCCTCATAAACTCTGTATATTTATAGCATTTTGGTCAGAATGGACAAAAAAGTGGTGGAAGGGTATTTTCAAACTTAAATCGTATGTAATCCCTAGGGGCTAGCAAAAAAAAAGAACATCAACATGTACATGTATTCCTTACGACTTGAACTAATTATCCCTCGGGGTCAATTTTAAAAAGTGGGAAATCTACAGAGTTTCCATGGAAACCACATTTAAATCGCTGTTTTGACAAGATATTTTTAGAAATCTGAAATGACACCCCTTTGGAAATATGGGGATTAATCTGCCCTTTCATATGACACCTCATTTATTGAGTATCACCTTCAGGATCACAAAAGATAAAGGTTTGAATCTAAATTTATTTTAAAAAATTGTGACCAATTTTGCAATGCACATAGACTGCAAAGGGATGTGTGCAATGTCTATGGGAAGGGTTTTAGCACACAAAACCTGGTGCGCGATCAGACACCCTATCTTTATTTCTTTTTCTTCTACTTCCTCTTCTTTTCTTTCTTCTTCTTCTTTCACTTTTACTTCTCGTTTTACTTTTACTTTTCTTCTATCTCCTCCTCCTCTTTCTGCTTTTTCTCCTCTTTCTTCCTTTTCTCCTCTTTCCTCCTCTTTCCTCCCCTTTCCACATCTTCCTCCTCCTCCTCCTCCTCCTTCTCCTCCTCCTCCTCCTCCTCTTCTTCTTCTTCCTTTAAAAGTTGATAAAATATGTCAAATTTGTCCAATGATACTTCATGTTCTCTGAAAGCAATCGCTCTGGACCTTTTTTTTTCTCCTTGGAGATATTGAGTCAGGGTTATGCTAATTGTGATTGAGTATCAGGTTATATGTGTAGGGTTAGGGTTCAGTATGTTGTTTGATCATGGTTGAAGTTCAGAATTCGGCCAATATCAGAAGTTCCCCAAGGATTAATTGTCACAGAGCATGTTTCGTACTACCAGTTTGTATTGTGTAATAGGGTTTGGTGTAACATTTTGATCAAGAGTAAAGTTGGAAGTTGGTAATTTGGTAATTTAGCATCGATCCGATATGACCCAAAACAATTTTTTTTTTGTAGCACGCCCAAAAAAATGTTTGCTTTCTAAAAATCTTTAAAATTTGTAATCCATGGATCCCAGAAAATAATACCTTTTTTCATGAAATTTACAAGTACCTTGCATTATTGCATACTCATAGTCAATATTAAGTGACACTTCCAGGCATTAATGTTGTTCAATTCTTTTTCTTGCAGGGTCTGTCGTGGTAATCTGCTCCCAGTCTGGAAGTACGTCCTCACGCATGTCCATTCCGCTCAGAAAGTTCATAAGGTCAAAGGAAACCTCACACTGTATCCTTAATCCTTATGTCATGAATATGCAAATTCACCCTATTTAAATATTTGTGTTTCTTGTCTTTGTCAGTGCTTCACGATATGCTCAACATACATTTGTTTTGGTTTAGAGTAACTTTTGATTAATTAAGAGCCCAAAAATATTATACTAGGTGCTTGAGTAGAAAGGGCAGACATTTCTTCACACATTGTGTCCATATTTTTGTTGTGTGACCAATTGCATTTGGTGCCATAAATAAAAAAAAGGACAATAAACTTTAAAGTCTTTAAATTGGCAATATGTTGTGATATACAATTTGCGCGTGTACAATTTTTATAATTCAATAGTTATGCTGCTAATTCTCCCGAGGCCGCCATTGATTTCAAGCTTATCGTTCATGATGGCGTCTCCTGCGTTTTTTGTAATTCATCTTTCTTTTTAATTGAAAAATATTTGTGTTTGTATGCATCTTATTTAATGTACTAAAAACTGTATAATTATATGTATAATGAAGAATAATTGTTAATCTATGTATATGATTATGTTCTATTTTTGGAAATGCAAAATAAACACAAAACAAATATACAAATAAAAAATTCCCCCATCTGATTTGGAAATTTTAAATGTTTTGACATAGATGTAGTTCCTATCAGACATACATGTAGTTCCCCCTGTCATGTCAACAAAATAATGAAACAAAATCTACTGACCTAATGTAGCTTATGGAAAGCTGTGTCTTTTCATGTTCAGCTTCGTTTATAATACATGTATCTGTACACCCCTTGACTGAATGGAACCTCCCAGAAAAAGCCTGCTTAGCAAGAGTTCAGCCTACAGGGTCAAATATCAGGGAGATACCAAGTTCTCAGCAGAAAGGGAGGGGCAGGTCAAGAGATGGAGGGAACTGAATGCCAAGGTGGCTGGGGTCAAGGCAGATATTCATCACTTAGACCAGTTCTTGCAGAATCTAGAGAAACAGATTATTTCAGCAGGTATTGGCAGACTTTACAATTAGTATTGATTTTTCTTAATTTTAAGGCACACTGTCCTACTTGTAGCTACTTGCTCCCTCTATATAGAAAACTTCCCCAATCGGTGCCTGTTGGTCCCCCATGATCCTCTTTTTTTTAATGTTAAATGAAAGCTGAGTTAATGAGATAGCCACCTGTCACAGTGACCTCGCTGGGTGGTCTAATCCCTTCTAGCTGAAGTAGTAAAGCCTGCATGTAATTCACAGATTTTAGAAAAATGCTAACGGTTTCCTTCATCTACTTTGTATAAGAAGACTAAATTCTATTTTAGCTGTGTTGTCTGCAATTGTTATTTTATGTCCTTGAAAGAGATATCACTTTATTAGCTGAGAAATGATTATCAGATTTGAGGTGTAACCTGTTTAGGTAGGCTTCCCTCGCCTTGCTGTAGATGGCACTGTTGTTTTTGCTGTACATCAATATAGGAGAGGGGGATGGTAGGTTGAAGAAAGTGTATATTACTTAGCCTTTGGAGTCCCCATTTATCAATGTGTTAGCTACAACAAAAATTCTGAAGAATCTTGCTGCACAGCAAGTGAAAACTGGTAATTTTTCCACTGACTTTTTAAGAGCGATCACTGTCATATATATGCGCACATGAACATTGGAGCCTTTCTGTTAAGAAAAATCAAGGAAATCATCTTTTTTAGCTTTTTTTAGAATAATCAGATTTTCTACATTTAATGCAAAATGCATTCATAGACTTGAATTGATATTCTACTTTTCTTTATTCTTAATTGACAGAGGAACAGTATCAACAAAGTTGTGACAAACTGTCAAGTATTCACCACAAGAGGGCACTGTTAAAACAGTACTCGACAGATTGTAAAGCTGATGCAGCCCGTTACAAGGAATGTCAGAAACGGCTGGAGGGAAGACTAGAGCAGATCCAACCATCAGGAAGGTTTGTCATAGTTTCTTGATTCTGCTTTAACTCTTTATATGACATACAAGTAATCTCCCAGTGCCACATTTTATTTTTCTTGGGATAGTTATCCCAAAGGGTTTCAAAAGATAAAGATCAGTTATGGTCATGCGATTGCATTGTGAAAGAAACGTTGTGGAATCGATCAGAAAAGGTTGATCATCTAGCATCGTATTGGTGTGTACTGCAAGGTTCTGGAATCATCAAAATGATAAGAAATTTGGCCTAGTCTTCGTAAAGTTACAAGCACTGTACACAGAAAGATGTATATGGGACTAAGCACACGTGCGTGACACGTGCGTGACACGTGCGTTTATCTCTCACACACCAATAGATAAACTAATTTACCAAATATATCAATTAGTAGGCGGTTTCCCGGCAAAATTGTTATCATCATGTATTAGTCAAAACATATTCTTTCACATGATTGGTAATGAGAGCTTCCATTTCATTTTTTGAAATTGGGGCATTTCCAATACTGGTCTTTACTTTTAACTCTTTATATGACACACAAGTAATCTCCCAGTGCCACATTTTATTTTTTATGGGAAAGTTATCCCAAAGGCTTCAAGATTATTTAACTGTTTCCAGCGCAAGACCAATATATACTGGGGGGTGTTTCACAAAGATCCTAAGTTGAACTTATCTCTAAGTTGGACTTAAAAGTTATGGAAAGCCATTAGCATCTTTGAAAATATTTTGTAAAAGTTATATTGAAAGGCATTAATTGTTTATTCAAATCATTCATATTTTCTATCATCAAGGAGATTTCATGTTCCGGATGTGGAATTTATAAAAAGTCTAAAATACTTGAATTTCTGCTTTTGAATATATTTCATTTTAAGACTCCAATGGCTGTCCATAATTTTTAAGTCCAACTTAGAGTTAAGTTCTACTTAGAATCTTTGTGAAACACCCCCCAGGTGTTCGAAGGGTTGTCATGGAGCTAATCAAGACTGTTAATGGTTTATTTTGCACAGCCATTCATTGTGTTGTACAAAGCAATCCTTCTGTCAATTGATGTCTATTGTTTTGTGCAAAACGGCATGTGTGGCAAACGAGCGACCACGTAGAGACAAAGAAGGCAACCAAAGTGTTAAAGATGAATTGTCTGAGACTGAAGCTATTAATCTTTGAACATGGTATATAAAGGCTTGTCCGCATATGACATGATCACAACCCGGGAAACTTGATTGATTGATCTTTAACTCTTGCAGTGCCAGAGGTGCAAATATGCACCAATTAATACACACAATGCCCATAGACCTCCAATCTCCTTGGCATCAATCAATGTCCCTGCAATGTACCGACTACCGGTATGCATTTATTTGAAGTATAGCAAATATATGCAGCTATTTGCTGAATAGATACTGGAGGTGACAGATATGAGGATGTTACTAAGGATACTAGGGGTAACGTTAAGAGACAGGAGACGAAATGAGGAAGTAAGAAAGGGGCTGATGGTAGGTAGCATCCTGGAGAAGGTTAGGGAGATGAGACCGAGATGGTTTGGATACTTGGAGAATACTGATGAAGAAAAACCACCAAAGGGGGGTATGACGTGAGCTGTTGAAGGAAGAAGAGGAAGGCTGAGAACTTGTTGGAAGGATAACATTAACAAAAGATATGAGGGAGCTAAATTTGACACAGTAGAGACAGAGAATTGGGAAACCAACCCCTGCTAAAGGAAAATGGTTCCTGGAGAAATAGAACTAGAAGTAGTATTTGCTGACCCATTGACTTTTGATTGTCTTTTATATGGATGACATAAACAGGGATGCCAATTTTCAGGCAATAGCCTGAATTCTGCCTGGTGAGTTATTTTCAGGCCATAGTTTAGGCTTTTTTGTGTTCAAACTAGCTCATTCTAGGTGATTTTCAGGCCCTCTGACCAATTCTAACTGGCATCCCTACATAAAGTACACCACTTAGAAACACTAGTATGAAGTGATATATCAATATTGCTGTTGTTAATATTGTGCACCATGAAATATTCTCTTTTATACAGCAATGAAGGCAGGACAGATCAGAGATATTTCAGCCGCCATGGTGCAAGGAGAGGAGAGAGAACAGACTCGCCAACTTTAGAGACCGCATGTACCGTAAGTCTGATACAACCTTAAATAAGAGTATCGGTTATTTTTAATTTTATATAGCGCACATATCCACCACACAAGTTGCTCAAGGCACTTCAATACTACTCAGGTTCTGCTAGGCTACCAATTTTGGTGTTCACATCATTCAGGGAATTCCTTCCTAAAATTACCCATTTAACAACAAGTAAAGAGAAGGTTGAGTTCTGGTATAGAAAAAAATAAATAGCAAGCTTTCTAATGTTATATCTGTTTGGAAGAATATCATAGTAGATCTGAAAAGGATTGCTCATCAAAAGTGTAGAAAAGACATTAATGGCTCCATTATTTGATCAAATTTGTTAGGATTTTATCATTTTATCTAAATTATTATTTTACTATGTATTTTACCTTTTATCAATTATGTTGTGGTGTTCAATGTTTAATTCTTAGATACACAACCCTCCTTTTAAACAGCCCTTTAAGCTCCATCAATAAAGAAGATGAATTATACTGAAAATTTGATTTCAGGAAGGGGTTGTTAACTGGATTTTTGTTGTTGACAATTTGCATTAAAGGTTTAGCAGGGTGTAATATTTCTCGCAACTTGTGATGTACGTTGTTTTGTTGTCTTTGTAAGTTGGTATAATTTCTTGTTTTCTCAATTAAAAAATTGTCATTTTAATGATAATACCTTTTTTATCCATTTTGTTTCTTGTTACAGAAAACTGTTAGGGACGCCTGCGGAGAAATAACTGTATTTCTGAGCCAGATGCTACAGGGACAGTTCAACAATAATCAACAGTCTTTGTAAGTTAATCAAAAATGTACACAAAATATCTATAAAGTTCATCTCTCACCTTTGCCATGCAGTTTAAAAACGGATACTGTAAAAACCTTTTCCCCATAGGAAGGGGGGGGGGGGGGGGGACAAGAAACTTAAACATTTATTTTAAATTCAGTTTTAAGATCTGTGTGTTGTTGTTATTGTTTTTTTCCTGCATAGAACTTGGAATCTGGTCTACTTGTAAAGTTGTTTTGGTTTTATATTACTCCAAATGAAATTTCAGTTGATGTTTTTGGCATTTTCCTCAGACATCAATATATAGTCTAGGGCTCATATTCATAAAACCATATCAAGCCCAGTTATCTATGTAATTGGATGACAACTAGCTTAGTGAGGTTATATAAATATGGGCCCAGTCCTCTGATCGATCTATGTAGGCATGACATTGACTTTTGACTGCTTCATTACAAGCACAGGGCAATAGGGAAAACTTACGCCTGGGTAGTAGGTTGTTTGCAGTGCTCAATTGCTAAATCCCTCTGTTGTTAACAATAAATCACAACCTTCATCTCGTTCCTATGTCCCTATCGCCTTTAGACAATCCACGAAAGACAAGATCTGGACTGAAATTGAGAAGGTCATGGCTGAGAACCCGCCACAGGATGTCCTCCAGTCCCTAGCAACCATCACCTTGGAAACGACCCATGACCTGAGACAGACCACGGCAAGCATCGACATCAAGGAAGATGCTAAGGAACTCAGGTGGGCTAACTTTTCTTTCTCGTTTTCTCTGTCAAAATTGTTTTACAATCAGATTATTTATCAAGCATAGTGCGTTATGATACATTGAAACCTGTATATAAAGATCACTGAAGAGTGACGAAAAAACGCAGTCATTATAGACAGATGGTCTTTCTAATCTGGGCCCTGTGTCATAAAACTTGATATCAATAACAATAACAAGTTACAAGCTACTGAAATCATGGCATCTGATTGGCTGAGAAAAATTTGTCATTGAAATGTAGCATTGTTATTGAAAACAAGTTTTATGAAACAGGCCCCTGGTGGTCACTATTAAGCAGATTTCATTGTATTATACTTGTGCATTCCCAAAGTGCTTTCGTAATTACTACTTTGCCTTTGGGCTAGGCAGTGAATATCAGCACATACATGTTTTATACTGCAAGGAATAAATCGTTTCAAGGACCCATTTGCTTCACCTTGGTTGAGAGTGGCAAATGAAGGTTAATGTCTTACCAAGGGACATTGATGCTGCCTTCTCTCGTTCTGTCTGTCACTCTTCCACAAGTGTTGTGTTTTATGTAGAAATGTTGTAAGCTTGAAACTTGTTAGGTTATTGTACCTTATCATATCTTGGACCAATTCTCTGGAAGAGTCTTCTTATAATAATAATAATAATGATGATGATGATGATAATAATATGTCTTGTTTATCCAGGGTAGCATCATCAGTATTAATATTGTTCTCAGTGAGGGCCCTGCAATCATATAGTATTACCAAGGCTTTAGCCGAGCTGCCATGTAAAGGCGCTCAAGCATGCAGGGAATTTCTTCCTACTGGATACCCATTTCCCTCACCTGGGTGGAGGGTGGCGAATGTAGATTAATATCTTGCCAAAAGAAATTAGTGCCGCTGCGGGACTCCATACCCGAACCATGCTTTCCAAAGGCCGGTGACATATCCACTAGACTACGATACCGATCTGAATTCAAGAGACCTCCATTGTAGACTCACTAAACTTATCTCTTTGAGCTGTCTTTGCATATTGTTCTTCCATATACCTTCTCTCTCTCTCTCTCTCTCTCTCTCTCTCTTTCCCCTCTTCTCTCTCTTTCTCTTTTCTCTCTCTTTCTCTCCCTCTCTCTCTCTCTCTCTCTGTCTCTCTATCTATCTATTTCTCTTCCTCCTTTGAAATTCTTTCATTCTCTAGAAACATTGCCGAAATTTAAGTAGCACAGTGTAAATGCTATGTATTATTACGACTTTTATTAATGTTATTCTTTATTCTCTGTCCAGATTTAGATACGAGTCCGGGTCATTATACCAAGACACATCAACGGGAACCAATCAGCTACAGAGCGTGCACCAAATGATTGAAGTAAGCAAAATAATTTGACAATATTTCTTGGGATTTACGGTCTTTAAAAGATTGTCACTAATTTAAATTTAAGTAAAATTTAATTAAACAATAAATTATGACTAAATATAAATCAAATCACACCTATCATCATCATCATTATCTTACGAGGGTAACTTGGTTCAAATGAAATGTTTTTTAAAGTTTTAACAAAGAATTATTTAATAGAAAAACTAATTATTTAATAGAAATCTAATCACATTCATCATCATCATCGTCATTTATTAAAGTCAGCATTTTCCCTCTCATGAGGGTTTACTGACTTTCACCCCGTGATGGCTGTCATTCCCTCAGCTTCATGTTGTCTTGAGCATCCTCATTTAGACCAAAGTTGCTGCTTTCTTTCTACACCATATCTTTCCATGAAATCTTCAGGCTTTGAGGGATCTGCAATCATATCATTACGCACCAGTTTTAGCCGAGCTTCCATGATAAGGCGCTCAAACATTCAAGAAACTTCCACCTAACGGGTACCCATTTACTACACCTGGGTGGAGAGTGGCAAATGTAGATCAATGTCCTGCCAAAGGACATTAGTGCTGCCGTTGGGTTATCACAGAAGCGGGGGGGGGGGGGGGGGGTTTCAACTTGTTCTCATATTCTATCCTGAATTTTTTTTTTTTTTTTTTTTAAGGGATCCGGTAACTTTGTCTCAGATTCTGAAACAGAATCCTGGATTTAGCTCATACTGCAAAGGTCAGCTAGGAACTCCATGACTTTTACAAGCTGATCGCCTGTCTGATTATCAAGATATTTATGATTGGAAATCGAAATCAAATTCGCGTTTGCCAAACGGTTTTCATAACACTAAGTATTGGGGAAAATGAGTATGGTAAAACCGGTCACTCAAACATTTTTACTTTTTGGGGCACTTAATCATTAAGAAGCCCAATTTTTGTAGGGGTTCAATGTTACACCATATCACAGACACTGCTTACATGTACATGTAGGGCCATGCATCTCAGAGTTAACATTGTTAAACGATGCCTTTAATGTGTATTATGTTCTTTTCAGGAGAAGCAAGCAGCCCACATCCATACCTTCAAAGAAGCAGAGAAGTGCAGGAATCGAGCCTGGAAGGTAGACAAGCAGTTGATGGACACAGCGGCAGCTGTGGATGGAAAACTAGCCGCTATGTTCAGCAACAATCCAGGTGCTCTGGAACTAGCCAGGTAACTTCAGCAGATTTGCTGAGCCATCATTAGCATCATCATCTTTATCATCATCATCATCATCATCATCTCATCTGCATTGTCATTATCACCATCATCAAAATTTGTATTTTAAATTACCTATCCGTTTCTGCTAATAAATGTGTTAATACATTTCATGAGTTTTGTCTGGGGCTGTAGTATTATCAAGCAATCTGCTTACAACAACAGTCCTTCTTCCTCAAATAATTGTTACGTTTTATAATGTTTGAGGAAATTTAGTGTTTATGACAGTTTATCATTTCGTTTTTGAAAATAACAATTTATATATCAATTAGAAAGTTACCGTTATCATTGTCATTGAACCATATGAGTCATACATGTACACTTGCATCTTCTTGTTAAATATTTGGTTCTTTGCTATATCTACTAGAATAATTGATGCATTATACATATAAATGTAATAGCTATGTGTATTTAAATGTAGGGAGATATATTTTTGGGGTCTTGTATTAAACAGCATGCACTTTATATAATTCATAAAATGGAAATGGTCATCTTTTTTATGTGCAAAATGTTATGGTTGTACAGACTAATTCTTTATAATACTGCAAATTTTAATGCAAACTGGGGGGTGTTTCACAAAGATCCTAAGTTGGACTTATTAAAATGATGGAAAGCCATTGGCATCTTTGAAAATAATTTGTAAAAGTTATTTAAAAAAGCATAAAATGTTGATTCAAATCATTCATATTTTCTATTTTATGGGAGATTTCATGTTATTGATGTGGAATTTATAAAAAGTCTAAAATACTTGCTTTTTTGCTTTTTTAATATATTTCATTTTAAGGCTACAAATGGCTCTCCATAATTGTGAAGTCCAACTTAGAGTTAAGTTTGACCTAGGATCTTTGTGAAACACCCCCCTGGATAGAATGACCAACATGAATTATAAATATCCATGTCATCGTTATTTTGGTTTGCCAGAAAATTGTTCAGTACTGAGCTAGAAACATTATCAGCCAATGCTGCCCTCCAGTGTCTGCGAAGCCTCAAGGGTGACCTTTCAGAGGTCGCTGCTACCGAAGGGAAAGCAAAGGAGGCCCTCTATGCCAGGTATCAGAAGATACAAGATTTTAAAGGACTGAGTGTAAGTGGAAATACAAACCAGGCCCCTGTTTCATGAAACATCTTAGCGATAACAAATTCCAAAGTTCTATAACGACTTTGCTCTCAACCAATCAAATGCAAGGATTTCAATAGCTTATAACGGTTATTATAACCTGTCATTGTTAACAAGTTTCATGAAGCAGGGCCATGATTTGTCAGGTCACCATAATCCAAATATGGTATTGGAGATAAAAGTAGAACATGGCATCTCCAAGTCTGATTTGTTTTAATATTTTTTTTTCACTCATAGCCTGCCATAAGGCTGCATGCACGCTATCGCTATGCTGCTTCGTACATGCAAGAGAGCTACCTATTGACTGCCATGTGCGCGCAAGGGCGCTTTCGTAATAGCAGTTATTGTTCATGCTCATTGGACTGTGCTGTGTGTTAACCATCGCGTTAATCAGATTATCTCCAAAACAACCTGGCACGGGGGGATTTGGGGCTTGGCACACTGGGGATTAGCCATGTGGCATGATAAGAGTTAATCATGACTTTTCTCTTCAAAAAATTGATAGTTCCTGAGATCAATGTAAATCCTGTTTAAAATTAAGGAGGTTGAGGTGCTGTTTTTTATGACTAGCTTAAACACCTTGAAAAAGCGCCCAGCACTAGCTTGGATTTCTAAAACTAAAACCTTCTTCCTCTTTTTTTTCTCACTATTACCCAAGTTTCACAAGTTTCCACCACTTCACGGCTAGGATCAGGGGAGGGGGAGGGGGGTTGAATCCACTGGTTGAGAGAGCACCAAAATAACATGGTTAAACTAGGGCAAAGGCACATTATGAGCTAGCTGTGTTGGGTGTTGAGTATTGTGGTTGTGTCATAAGAGTATGGTCAATCAAATATACCACCATCATCATCCCGTTACCACTATCCATCTGGTGGTATGATCTACCAAATGTATACTGGGAAGTGTTTCACAAAGATCCTAAGTTGAACTTATCTCTAATTTGGACTTAACAATTATGGAAAGCCGTTGGCATCTATGAACATCTTTTGTAAAGGTTATTTGAATAGACATAAAATGTTGATCCAAATCTTTAATATTTTCTATTACCAACAGGAAATTCATGTTCATGATGCGGAATTTATAAAAAGTCTAAAATACTTCAATTTTTGCTTTTGAATATATTTTTTTTCAAGGCTACAAATGGCTCTCCATAACATTTAAGTCCAACTTAGAGTTAAGTTTGATTTAGGATCTTTGTGAAACACCCCCTTGTATGTATATTTGCAGGATCAGAAACAGAACCTCATTAGAGTCCTGGTCAGACAGAATATGGATGGAAGAAAGAAGCTGGAGGAAAAACAGAAGGAGGTATGTTTTATCTAGCTTTATTAAATACCATCTTCTCACTGTTTGTTTATGCCCTGTTAGTCGATCAGATCACGAGCTAAACAGCCATAGTTGTCATTTGATTCAAGATTCAAGTTTTAGTGTCCATATACAGTCAAACCTGCTCTAGTGACCACCTGTCTGCAAGACCACATTTTTGGTTTCCCTTGGAAATGGTTTCTCATTGAGACATGTACTAAAGGAACCTGAACATAAAGACCATTTTTCTTGTCTCCCCTGTGTGGTCTTTAAAGACAGGTTTTTCTGTATAATAATACAGAAACCTGGTCCAAACATTGAGGAACCGTGTACTTATCCCTCAGTGGTAGCCATGCCTCATCACTTTAATTCGCTTACTAAATATTACTATTCATATCGTAACTTATACTATCTTTGTGGACATCTTTGAGGGCAGTCCACACTGTCATTTTTGTTTTCTTTCTTTTTTCTTTCATGATGGCCTTCATGCTAGAATCGCAGATAAGAAAATTAATTAAGACTATACCATTGCACAAAAAGACAACAGTTCTATGACTAATATTCTCTTCATCTGTTTTGTTCTCTCTCTCTCTCTCTCTCTCTGTCTTTCTTGTCCTCCACTCTCTTGTATTTATTCCTAATTTTATCTTATCTTTATACCTCTATTTCTCTCCGATTCCCCTTTCGCCATATCTCTTTTATTCTTCATTCTCTCTCTCTCCTCCTGCTTATCCTTTTCTATATTGTTGTTCTTCCCACAACAATTTCATATCTGTATTTCTGTTTCTCTCTATTTTGTTGTGTATATGTGTTCCTGTGTGCCCCTCTTTCTCTCTGTCTCTCTCCTTCTTCCCGTTCTCTCTTGCTTTCTCTCTCTCTCTCCCTTGCTCTCTCTCTCTCTCTCCCTCTCCCTTGTTTTCTCTTTCTCCATTCTCTTGTACCTTCCTCTGGCCTTACCCCCACCCCGCCCCACCCCACCCCACCCCACCCCACCCCAACATCCCTTCTTTTCAACCCCCTCTCTTTAAACCCATATTGACCCATGTAGTTAGGGAGGTACATAGAGAACAAGCTCAATGCACACACAGCTGGGTCTACCGCCATGACAACCAAGCTCAAGGATCGCATCACGAGGGAGGTTCAACTATTTGCATCTCTTCCTCTTCATCTTCTCCAGATTTCTGCTCTTGACAGGTGAGCCCAGCAAATTCTGATATACCATAATCAGGCCTAATAATTACCTGATTTAAATTGGTTTCCCAATTTATTTTATTTTTTTTTCCCCCAATTTTTTCCTGATTTTTTTTTTTTTTTTTTTTCACAGATTTTTTTTTCCCAATGTTTTCCTGATTTTTCTCAATTTTTCCCCATTTTCCCCCATTTTTTGTTCCTGAAACCTTTTTTTTCTTTTTACTCAAAGGGGTGCATAATATACACATTTTTTTATTGTTTTATTTTATTTAAACAGAGTAGCTCTCTCCGCATTAAAACTGTTTTCCTGAGAGGTTCTGTACAAATTGAAGATAAAAAATACAGAGGAAATTGAACAGAAATTTAATTCATACATGACAGATCAATGTTTTGGTTTTGTTTTACAGCATGATACAAACAAAAAAAAAAGGGAGAAAAAAAAAAATATTTTATCCAGCTTTTACAATACCAGTCCTATCAGGAAGTGGAATGCCTGTTTGGTTTGTTATTACAAAAAAAGGGACAGACTTAGGGATTCTAAAACATTCAAATTTAAATAAATTATTAGGAACTATTCTTACAAAATGAGATATGGTTACATGATTCATGCAAATGAGTTCATTAAACAGGGTGTGCCCCACCCCTTTCCCCCCCCCCCCCCCCTCAAAAAGGCTAGCATTTTTCCATTAATGCAGTGCAAATTTCACCGGTACCAGTAGATGGGGAATTCTTTTTCAAGAAAAATGATACCAAATGCCAACAGTGGCTCATTATTTATTTTCTAGATGCATTTTTAAAATTCTAATTCCCTCTGATTGCTCTCATGATAGTGGAGATGATGTGCCTGTTTATCAGCTGTCAATCAATCGCCTGACTAACCAATCACCATCGGCAGGAGGCGGAGTCTTACAGGAGGTTCTGAGAGCTTTGAACTACCCCATGTACAAGGTGAGCTATGGGGGCATACTTGTTGCTCTGACGTTTGCTTCAGATTTTAGGTTTTAATTGGTTGATAAGTATTTTACCTGACTGCAAAGAAAGCATGCATATGCTTGTAAGTAACAGGCCTGATAAGTACCCAATTTTTTTCTTCTATTTTTACCCCCTGATTTTATCCTGATTTTCTCCCAATTTTCTTACTCAAAAGGGGGGAAATGTTTGTTTTTTTCCTACAAAGTCTCTTCTTCTTTTTTTTCCTCAAGGGGCGCATGGTAGAGGGATTTTTTTTTTTTTTTTTTTTTTTTTTTTTTTTTTTTTTAATGCTCACTATCGCAAGTAAGCAACCAGGGGACAGGCAGCTTTAAGTCCTCTCCGAGGGACTTGGTAATGAGAAATAAAGCCTTCCTCAGAGGACGAGATTGCTCAGATGCAGAGGTGATAATAGTACAGCGCCTGGAAACATTAATATTAATACATGTATAAATGTTATTATCATCTTTGATCTCCAAAGATATGATGATAATGATGATGATAATGATTTGTAGATATGTAAAGCCCACATAACTGCCTAAAATGACACTTAGGCATGCATAACAATCAAGAATTGTGATGTGAATATACACTGTTGGTCATAATGGTGGAATCATTATTTGTACCCCAATTCATTGAATGATTGTGACAATGATTTATTCCTAATAGATCTAGATAATAGTATACATTCTCAGATTTTATTGAATGGCAATTGGGGAGTGTTTGTTTTGCGTGACTGCTATGTGTGTGCTACTATGCTAATCAACTAGGGGACCTACGTCCCTAAGTCATAAATGACAGTAATGGGGATTAATGCCGTCAGAAACCCCATGACTTTTACAAGCCGATCGTCTGTCTGATTGTCAAGATATTTATGATCGAAACCAAATTTTGCGTTTTCCTAAGGTTTTCATAACACTACAGTCTACTGGGGAAAACGGTCACTCAAAGATTTTTACTTCTTTGAGGCACTTCTTGATTTTTTTGAAGCGGTTAGGGCTTCAAAATAACACCATATCACAGACACTGATAACACGTACGGCCATGCATCTCAGTTTTAACTTTGTTAAACAATCCCTTTAAGCGTTTTATAAATATAATATATTATTATTATTTTCATAATTATGTTTGCTTGCTCTTTCTGCTCTTCCCTATCCAGGCACCTGAATGTCTCTTCGCCTATCTGTCGGAACTGAAAATTGAGATGGCTGACATAGAGGGCATCCTTGATTTCCAGAACGTCCTTGGTTACTATGGCGACAGCGAGGAATCGGGTCACGACATCATCGCACATATCCAAGGTGACATTGATTGACAGAGCAATCGTGATTAATCAAATACAGTTTGTTTCTTGTTTCCTTACAGAGTTTTTGATCCCTGATGAAATTTGTGCTCTGATTGCACTGACCTGCCTAATTGAATCATGTTCCGCATATTTGACGGCATGCTTTTTCATGGTATCAATTTTCTCTCTTTTACTCTCCAGTTGTCTGTCTCTCTTTGAAACTGTTTTTTGTGCCAACATTTCTCATTCATTTTCCATCTGACATTTACCAAATATTTGACATAATTTTTAAGAGGGTCTTGTAAGGAGGTGTTATAAGATGATGACGTGGATCCTAATCAAATGATTGGTTGAAAGCATACACGTGACCAGGCATTTATTTTGCCTAACGCGTAATTTGGATAATGACCGGTCATTAGTAAAATCATGTTATAAAACAAATAAAACATAATCTTATAAAACAATACACATAATTTTGTTCGGGCATTTACCCACACAAGTTACCTTTGGAAACGTCTAACACGCCCGAGGCGATAATGCCCTCACTGCTGTGTATTATTTGTATATTATCTCACCATGAATAACAGACAAAAAGAGTTCTGCCCGTATTCCAAAAGAAATTCTTAAAAATCAATATCTTTAAATCTTCTTCCCTCCTACCCTCTTTTTCGACCCCCCCCCCCCCTCCCCCACATCTCCCTTTCTCTCTCTCTCTCTCTCTCTCTCTTTTTCTCTCTTTCTATCTCTCTCTCGCTCACCATCTCTTTCTATGTACCTCTCCCTCTTACCCACCTGTGTTTCCTCTTTTTCTACTTTGCTCCAATAATTACCAAATATGCATATTACTTTTTTTACAGGGTTATGTAGGGAGATAGGGACTCATGATGAAGAACAGACTAGAAGACTCCTACCTGTCTTACAGAAAAGACTAGCTGAGTCTACCAGTGCTATGAGTCATTGCATGAAATCTAGAGAACATGTGGCTGCTTGGTGAGTAGTTGGATGATAGTCATGGTTATGATGAGGATGATGATGATGAAGATGATTATTAGGATTATGATGGTAGTGGTGATGATGATGATGATGATTATTATTATGATGATTATTACGATGAAGATGATGATGATGATGATGATGATGGATGATGATGATGATGATGATGGATGATGATGATGGTGAGGATGATGATGATGAAGATGATTATGATGATGGTGATGATGATGGTGATAATACTAATCCTTCTACTACTAATAATGATCATAATAATGCTTATACTAATAATTTTTGATGATAATAAGTCTAAATAAAGTGTTAAATCCTCATATTCTTTGCAAGCAAATTCAGAATTAAAGGGCTTTTCATCAAATAATAATGGAGTTATTTTTTGCACTTCTGACTGCACAAAACCTTTTATTTGGTTTGATACTGATAAATCTAATGAGAGAATTCAACCCTTGCAATGCTTGCATAGTTGTATTTATAAGGATTGAACCTGTGGCTCTCCTGGAGTTGAGTGAATAAACACTTAAATCCAATAATGAACTGTTAACCCAACACAAGCAAATCTACAAATACAAATGCACCTGTCGACATTTACAAACAAAGTCAAATCCAATTAGATCAACTATGTGTCACTATGAACAACTCTACATCAGTTGGATCTAATAGTAGGGACTTTTAGAATTGCACGACGGGAACGTAGACTGCTCATGTGATGTCACTGCCAGTGCCTTAAAAGGAGTCCACGTTCTCGTCGTGCAAATCTAAAAGTCCCTAGTATCACTGTATGGATAGTGGGTCTTTGATCAACATAAAAACATAACTTAGGGGCAATAAATGGTTATATCATTTCTTAGCCCTGCCGGGACAGAATTAATTTTTAGAGCTTGATTGATCATGTATTGTCCCTCAAAATGGGAACAATAATAGTTTTCTTTTATTCAGTTGCTAAAGTATGCAATATCTCTGATGGCAATATACATGTACATGGGTGAGAATGTCAAAAATTACAAATATTACACAAATTGAAAAACCTGTGATTTTTAATATGTTAATGTGTTGCTAATGTTGCCAAAGCTTTTTTTATTTTTTTTAATTCCTGGCATCAAATGGTATACCATAGCCATTAAAAAGTATATGGATTTTGTTTTGCCTTCTTCTACTCATACATCTTGCATGTTTTTTAATAGAAATGTATCGAGCCAAACCACAAAAATGTTTGTAAAATCGCTCCATGGCGGAGGCATAATTTACAACTCCGCGCAGTCAAAGATCTATCTAGTTTCTGGTTTGCGAAGGTTTCCACTCATTACCCCTCAGGGTTCACACAAAAATGGATAACTGATAGTTTGAATCCTGTATTGAAGTAATTCTTTGAGGTAGTTGATGATTTAAATCAAACTTTGATGAAATTCAGTGAAATTTTTCTTTTAATCTAAAATATGGAGAAAAAAACAATACCAGTAATCTTGAACAAAACTTTTTGTTCTTCTTCATTATCATGTCATTCACAACATTTTGGACAAAGTTTGTCTCACGGTTACCCCCCATAAAAGAAAATAAAACTGCACTGTTACTTATCAGTACAAGTTCAGTTTAATGCACAAGAAGTGATAAATCAACTCATTTCGAATCACACTGTTTTCTGCTTTTGTATTTAAAGGTGGGACCAGCCAGCGCAACATTTGACCCCATGGGTCAAGGTCGAAGGTCAAACCATGCAGCAGTGGCAAGACAAATGGACGATGATCGCTACTCGGATCAGACAGCTGGTCAAATGAACGTAAAATACCCTTTAGAAGATGACCTTTAAAGAGAGAGTCGGGTTCTGGTCAAGGGGTGAAAATAATTTGTGAGCATTCTCATTCTTTTTAAGTCAGTTTGGAAGAATATCGTTAAAAAATGTTCCCTTACAAGGATTGCTTTTCAAATGCCTTTAAATGCTCTTAAAAGCATCGTTTAACAATGTTAAATCGGAGATGCACGGCCCTACATGTTATCAGTGTCTGTGATATGGTGTAATATTGAAGCCCTAACAAAATTGCGCTTCAAAATGATCAAGAAGTGCCTCAAAAAAGTAACAATCTTTAATTGACTGGTTTTACCATACTTGTTTTTCCCAATAAACTGTAGTATTAGGAAAACCATTAGGAAAACACACAATTTTGATTAGATTTCCAATCATTAATATCTTGATAATCAGACAGACAATCGGCTAGTAAAAGACATGGGGTTCCTGACTGACCTATAGGTTTATTCTTATCATTGCAGCATGAGCTAAATCCACGATTTAGTTTCAGAATCTGAGAAAAAGTTACCAGATCCCTTTAAATATCACACAAAAATAGCTGATGATATGTGTGGACCAAAATTTCATGCCACATGAATGTTTTGCCTCATAGACACTGCTCTGTGTGCAGTGCTGTTCACATGTTTAAATCATTCTCAGAAATTTAGTCATTTTGACTGTGAATGTGGCTATTCGGAGGCTGTTTTTTTTTACAAATACACATACACCATTCAATTCAGATATGATTTCCGATGAATATATAAACTAACATTGTGAGCTTGTATCAGGTGAGTTACTATTTGCCATACGTTGAAGAAAAAATGGAAATGATATGACATATTTGATAATCGTGATATGACATTTTGATAATCAATATTTTAGAAGTTTTAATTTTTCTGGAAGACTCGACAGTGACTGAAACAACAAGATTTGACAGAAGAGTTTTTCATAACCGAATTTAGATTGCCCTTTATTGTTGTGTTGTGGCCCATGCTATGCCACTGTACACGAATGTATAATCTCCCAACTTGCAGTGGTTGATAGGATTCTCACTTGTATTCTTTTGGCCCATCGTTGGTATTATGCAGAAAAGATACAAAAAATGATATTTTTACATGTATTTCTTATCACTAGTACTGATAAAGAAAAAAATATATTTTGGATGCATTGATAGCGTAAAATACACTGTTGTAGATATACATTTAACATTCTACAATGTATACAAAAGTATGTTGCACATTTTTCTTGCAAGAACCATGTTAAAAAGAAGTGTATTGCATTGTATTGTGCTGGTGTGGAGAGAGTGTTTGTTTCTTTTCATAAATTTATTCACTTGACATTTTGTTATACATTGTTTCTCACTACAAATCATGAATTCCTGGACACGCATTTTAAGAGGTGCTTTTTATTTGGGATAATCTATTTTATTTGTTGGTTTACACAACTAATTGTTCTCAACATGCACAAATATTTCAGAATGATTGTTGAACAATTCAT
Organism: Strongylocentrotus droebachiensis; assembly: GCA_035222895.1. NCBI lineage: Eukaryota > Metazoa > Echinodermata > Echinoidea > Camarodonta > Strongylocentrotidae > Strongylocentrotus > Strongylocentrotus droebachiensis. The sequence goes on along the minus strand of JAVYIG010003753.1, from coordinate 1,629 downwards.
CTAAATGTTGAGTTTATAATTAGAAACAAAATTATTTTTTTCTAGATATATTCAAGAATAGATCTCTAATGACAAATTTTCAGCGAAATGAAGGGAAAAGAAATTGACAATTTGTGAGCTTAATATCTTGGTTTCTGGTAAGAGAATCTAAATTTCTAAACTAATTTGTAGATATGATTTAAAGCATGTTCAATGTGCCGATATTGTAGATATGAGCTTGTATATATAAATAAAAGTTTAATATTATCAACGACACTTGAGTCTCATTTGCTTCTTACTGTGTACACGTTTCTAGACATATGCCTCTTAAAGGGGGTGTAGCGTGACATACAGTATTCACGTGCCTGCAACATATGTGAAACCGAGCATTTAAAGCATTTGGGCAGTCTTTTTTTACTGCTTAATGCTCTTTGCAATCTGTATCTGTTTGAAAAATATGCAAACTTTATGTACCATGAAATGGGACCTTTGCCTCACACTGAAATATCTCATTGCTCTGACAAACCGTCATCGAAGCAAAAGCAAAAAAATTATGAGTTATAAACATTCTGTAATATCCATACTGCTAGAGAATAAAGTGAAACTGGAAGAGAAGATTAGAAAGATAAGAAATAAAGAAAATATGATTAAAATAAAAATGAAACTTTAAAAATGAAAATTGAATCATATAATTTAAAACAGTGACAAAAAGCAAATATGACGTTAACAAATTCCTGTAAGAATAACATAGAACTACAAAACTTGTTTAAGTTAATTTAATTTGAACGTTCAAAGTGCGAAGGTGTGTTCCTATAATTGAAATTAAAAGTATTATTAAGGACGAAATTGAACATATATCCAGCTGGCGCGAAATGAATAAAAGCGTTACGTCAATAGATCGAATGGATTTCTCTCTAAATCGGATGAAATAACATTTTAAAGGAGTGATATAAAAAGGAAATCAAATTGAATGCTCAAAGAATGAAAATGAACCATGAGAGCAGAGAGTTGACGAAAATCATTCGAACTTGAACGCCTATTCATGAAATGGAATGAAACTACTCTGATGCAATTGGCCGGGAAAACCTATATTACCCCAGTCATCGGATTCAGGCTTACCCGCACACAATGTATACACATTCTCTAGTCTCTTACTCCCTGGGGAGCATTCCGGCGCGGCGGCGAAATTTTTATTCCCAAACAGGTTTGCAATTTCTTATATTTCCGTTCTTTTGATTGGCTGATATGTTCTACGTCATTAGCAGTTTGGAAAGAGGTCACAAACAATTGGACTTTGATTTTGTATTGCTTTGCCTCACTATTTATAAAGGCAAAAATAGGACAGAAAATTACTGGGATTCGAACCCACGACTCCAAGATTGTATTACGCTGACCTTACCGATTGAGCCAACGATCGGTGGGTTATTGAAAAGTGATTCTGCATTATTTCTATAACCCTATCACTCACCCTAAAGGTTACGTCATTGTTAAGAGGACACTTTTTTTAATTGAAAATTGTAAAGTTACCATGGTTACTATGTTATTAATCTGCTATTCATAACAGCACAGATGAAATCCACTTAGCATGCATTATTTGTTACCATGCCTGGCGACCTTTATATCTAGAGTGGCCCAGAGTACATTCTGTTA
>JAVYIG010003752.1:47500-183756 GCA_035222895.1 Strongylocentrotus droebachiensis | reverse complement strand
CCTATAAATGAGTTCACCTAGAACTAATAAATTACCTAGAAATTACCTCTTTACCATGCTAGAAAAAAAATACCCTAAAAATGAGTTCACCTAGAATAACCTAGAAATGAGATTAGCATATTAGACAGCTCAAAGCAAGTAAGCCCTGTACAATAACAACAGTTGCAAAAATTCACTCTTAAATGATATGCAGAGCCCCTTCTTTTTGACGGATATAGGAAGCGTGAGTGCGTGTAGTGGCTTGATAAAGGGAAACATACTCTAGAAAGGTCGGGTTGTGTAATGCAATAGCAATGAATTGTCATAGCCATGGACTATTAAGACTGTAAATGTGCTCGAGGGATTTCGGTTTGCGTCAAAAACTTCCTGGAAAAAGAAAATCAATACTGTGGGGAGCCGTATGATAAGAGGGGATGCATCTTTCTTCTTTCCTTGTGAAGCAGAGCTGTTCTAAAAGCAAATTGGATACACTGAAAGTTATCCAGTTCTGTTATGCACTTAATTTCCACAGATGTATGTTTACATACTTTATAGAAGAAAAAAATAGTTATTAATTACATGACTCTGAGAGCACTTTTTAATTTTGCTTTTAAAATATCAACATCAATAGGAAAAACCATGTTTGGAGAAACCCTGTCTTTTTTAAAGTACCGGTAATGTCAAAGGAGATCCTGTTTCACTTATTGAACTGTGATTTTCACTAGAATATTCTTTTTTATCCATCGTAATTCATTGCAAGTACTGCTTATATAATGAATAAGATTATATTAACACAGACTACATTGTATTCCTAAATGTGTACGGGTATGTACATTAAAATAAATAAAGAATCCCTAACAAACACCCATATCGTATTGATTTTACCATTTTTTAAATAAAACATGTATGCGTATGTAAATCTAATCCTGTACTATTGAATCGTATCATTTGCTACACATCATACAAACATCAGGGACGCTGTATATTTTTTGAGTATATGCATATAATTGCACATTCAGTCACTTAGACTCGGCCTTCAATCAATAACCAGAGCATCCATTAATGATTCATTCCGAGGCAAACATATCCTGGGTACATACATAATAAGTACCGGTAAATCTCTCCATCCTTGCCTTTCATTATGATTTTCATGCGCTTTTATTAAGGAAAATATAGAAAGCTACCGTACATGTTTGTTGGCATACTTTATTAATGAATCTATGCATTTTGGAAAGGTCATTATAGAGTAATGATTTTGTGTAGTTTTGTTAGTTTGTTAAAAAAATAGCTGACAACTTAGTGTGTATGTGAAATGTACATGATTATGTACATGCACAGGTGATGGGGTTGTTCAGATATGAAAAAAGTCATAACCTTTTTTTTGATGTGTAAAATAAATGGCAACTGCGCAACAAAGCACTGAGCCCCAAGCAGATACACTTTATGTCATCGTTGAAAAAACACTGTGGTTTTGCTGCGTCTTATCTCACCGGGCCTTTAACGATCTAAAAAATATTTGACATTACAGCTATCACCAGCTTTGCAACGTTATATTGAAAAAGAATGACTCATTGATTATTACCTGATTTAAATTATCACCCGATTTAAATTATCAATATAATTTAACAACAACAATAACATTAGGGAATCCAAACTGTTCTCTGTGCATAGTTCACCCATTTCTCACCTCCCCATCGCATGATGATGATGATGGATGCTATATTTCCCTTTGAGCGATTGACCTTCGGGAGCTCCGTTCAATCCACATGGTAAATTATAAATCTATCGCCCTTTATCGGTTTACGGTCATCCATTACAGGTGCTCAATCTAAATCGTTGATACCATATATGTATATTAAAGGGATTTGCTTGAAAGGTTTTGAGGTACATGTACATGTGTTGGTTGGATTGTTAATGGAGTGATATCTAAAGTAGATGTGGGATTAGTACATGTACATACATTACAGTCATTTATTAATTTGAAATTGTTCATCATAAAAATCATTCATGAACAGTAAACTGCATTCATGCTTTATTTCACAAAGTATATGCTTTAAAAAAATATATTAAAAGATGTACCATAAACAGTAATTATGGTAATGTTTTATGTACATGTACATCGATCATGACAAATATTGGAATGTAATTCTGCATTGTTGTATATTTTCAACAGGAAATAATTTCCATTTGTAGTATTTTGGAGTCAGTGTATATAACTTTAAAGAAGGAAAAACCTGGTAAGTTCAATTTCCTCCTTTAAAGTACTTTTTCAGAGAGTACAATGAAGAAATTGTCACTATCAGTCAGCACATACATTATATTTCTCTTTTGGGGTTCTATCTGGAGTAACACACAATATGTAGGCCTATCTCTTGCTTATAATACATGTACATCTGTTTGAACTATCTAAATAGGAGTTTTGTTTACTTTATTTATTATGGTTCTTCAAAAAGTCAGAAAATTATAGACAGGAGCCTTTTACCATTATGATATATATTACATGCATAAACTTGAACTTTACATCAGTTTATTATAATTCCCATGTATAATGTTGATTATGAATCAATAATGGCTTTTTAGTAATTTGACGTTTTCAAAGGAAAAAATATGTAATCAGCAATCTGCTGAGTGGATTCAATACGTCCCAAAGGAAATTTGCAATTAACTATAATCAAAGAAATTGTAGAGGGTTTGTAAGGTTCAACACTGTAGAGTTTAAGCTCATAAAACACTTTGCTTGGGGATATATTTACAATTTGTGTATATTCTGCATAGCGGTACATGTGTTCTCAAGTACTCAGTACGGCATGTAGTGAATGTACAGGCACATTTAGGTCATATTCTGTGTAGATTCTGTCAATTTGAAGGTTACAAATCTTAAGCTCTGCCTTCAAGCCTGAACCCGACCGTTCGCAGATGTGTCCATAATAATCAGTGCTTGTGTCTTAACCGGCACTGCGCCCGCACTCCTCCAGACGTTGCCAATTAAGCCTCGCATAAATTACCCATCTCCCCACTGCCAGCGCTAGCTGACAGCTCGATCTGCTCCCTAGCTCTCTCTCTATCATGCGCTGGGTACATAATCACAACCACCGCGATCAACAGAGCGTGTATGCTGGGTGCATGTTATGATCCAGTGCTGTTTATGAATATGCTTTGACCGTCCGTCCGGTAGCGTGCATCTTCTTAACGAGCGTATAAGGATTTAGGGCAGGTGGATTATTAGATATACTGTGATATTGGAGTACCAAATTGGTACATGCGCGTACATGAAGAGGTTCTCCATGTATTAAACCAACTGTTTAAGGATAAAGGTGATATAACAAGAGTGATATTTGGTGAGTAGACCTGTTTTTGCTGAGGTTTTAGGTTTTTATTTGATTCTGGTTGATGACTGTAATGAATCCGAGGATATTGTACAAGAATGTCGTCCTGGATATATTAGAAAAGTGTTTTACTTTTTTGAAAAAATTGACACAAATTCATCAGTGTATTGTATCTAGGTTTGCAAGCCCGTACATGTACTGAGTGAAGCTGGTTGTTCAGTACTTATTTTCATCTGGGTATGTTAAATACATCAGATTTCAAAAGAGCAGTTCAATCAAAGTGTTATAAAAAAGTTGATTAAAATTACTGATCATAACAAGTGATGTTTTAATCAGTGATTTAGTCTTAGATGAGTGTTGACATTTCATGCCTGTTTACCAAATTTTCATGTACATGTAGCATTCATGATTATAACTTCCTGTATGAGATTGAAAATTATTTTGAAATGCAATAACATTACCGGTACATGTATGTATATTTAACTAAATTAATACCTGAAATAACCATTCTTCAATGAAGGGTTGTTGAATAAAATTGATTATGAATCATTGATGTTTGATTTTCTTTGTTATTTATATAATTTGTAAGTCAAAAAAAAAATACAACCCAGTGATAAATCTCTCAAAATAAAAGATGTAGGAAAATAAACAAATCTGGTGACCTACTTTTTTTCTGTGATCGATCATATTGTCCTTGATATGTAAAATCTGATATTTCCTAGTATACCAGCACAATAAACAGAAATCCACCCACATCAGTTTCACTTTTCAATGGCAAAGGTTAAATTTCAGGTCTTTTTCTAGGAGAATATTGAATATATCCTTCTTCTACACTATGGTGGCCACTAGTACTAACATCCTTTGGACCCATTTGCAACCATTTTGGATTTATAATATTTGGAGGTTTAAATGATCTATAAACCTATACGTCACATATTTAGACAGAAGAAGCTGCTTTGCCAGGATGTGTTTGTATTCATGGAGTGTACATGTACAGATGTAATTCTTGATGGAAACAAGATATTGGTTTCATTAAACGAACCTTGAGGCTCGTTAGGAGGCAAATTGATCTATATTGATTATGCAGTTTACAAGTAATTATACGGGTTGACTGAGGTCGGGCATGAAGATTTGCAAATGCCCTATGTACATGTACATGTATGTAAACTTTACATGTACAGTATATAGGCTCGTTGGAAAGGGGAGGGGGAGTTGCAATGGCTTTAGTTGCACAGGACCCCCCGTTTTTCTAGGATCAAAACACATCTGCCAAATGCTAATTAATTTTTTTATCATATTTTTTTATAACATATTTTTATCTTTAACTTAACAAAATAAAATGTTTTGCTTCTGTAACAGGGAATTTTGAATAGTGTGCCCCTGTCACATCAAAAGATAGATTACCAATCATAAAATATTTCTGTGAATGAAACCCAAGGAGCTTTGTGTGGAAGTGATATCATATATACATGTAGGGCCTACACGCAGCTTTTGATATGTGTTCATCAGTGCCTGTTATGCTATTTGGTTTGAAGAATATTATTGATTTTATTAATGAGGCAATATAATATGGTAGTGAGTTAATTACTTTGACGCTTATTCGTCCATTGTTTGGTGAATCATACCCAATATCCCAAAGTGTCAGGGCCCTCTTGTAAAACAGAGATAGGATTATATTGATGGAAGCCACCTTGGTAGAATAAGACTTACTGAATAAATATATCAATAATTAAATAAGTTCATTAATCAGGTTATAGAATCTGACAAGCTGGTCACTCATCACCATTAACAACACCTATAACTATGAAATAAGATGATGTAGAAAAATGTAAATTGTACATCAATGTTGTTTACTGATGTTCGCTAATGAGTCTTTTTACCCATTTAAAAAAAATCCAATACCTTTATTAGATACAAGTAGACAGATGTTCAATTGGTAGTATATATGGGACCAGGCAAGCCCTTTTGGAAACCCTTTATCCAGTGACGTGAGGAAGAAAAAAGAAGAAATTGAATATTAAACCATAGATTTAAAACAAAGCAAAATGTTAAAGTATGACTTGATCCTTCTGATAAAATGACATAATTTAATTTTTAATTTCTAATCTCCCTGGTCTACATAATCTCGTACATGCATGTACATGTATTTGTACATATAGATAATATGGACCCCCGATAAATCCCAGATCCCTGGGGACCAAAGAAATTACCTCGCTGTGTATTGAAACTTTGTTATAATCAGGGCTTTAAAAAATCCCATTAAATCTTGATGTATATATAGCACTAATATGAATACTGTTTCTGAGTATTCACAGATATTACACAGCAAATAACACAGAGAAGCAAATTGTTCTATGTTTATGTAAAATATATATTTTCTTAATTACGATGATCAGGTTCATTGTAAATTATTTGTGCATGCAATTAGCTTGATGATTTTCTCTATTTTACCTTTGGGACATAACATGTATTAACTTACAATTAAACCCAGGCATGGGATTGTATACACGTGTAGGAACAAGCTATTAGCATCTTTCTTGTTGACACTGTGTCAGTGCAAATATTGACAGTTGGAAATGGAAAAACTACCCTGGTGGCAAACAGTCGTAATGGTTGTAAACAACAAGAGCAAATTACTAATTTAAATCAAATTATATTTCCAGCCAATCGATTATTGAATAGACATTTGCATATTTATACATTATAAAAGGTTACTCACTGAATGCAGTTACTTGAAATGAAATGAAATTAGGGGTTGAGAATTACTGTAATAATGGTCTGTTTATTTAGAAATATGCAGTACAGCTAGGGGGCTGAATTGTACATTTTTCAAGAATATTTACATGATGAATTAATACACTAAATTGAATTATAGCAATACATATGAACATAAATTTATATATCTCTACATGCAATTATGGATGATCAACACATGACCATGATACACGTGTGTATACCATTGAAAAATTTGCAATTTTTAACTCATATACCGGTAGTTGAAATGTCCGATAGTGTTTGCAAAGGATGACTGCGCAAGTATAGAGTGAGACATGGTACATGCTCCTTTATGAAAGAGTGAGAGAGAGAGAGAGAAAAAGAGAGAGAGAAAAATAAAGAGAAAAAATAAAAAGAGAGAGAGACAGAGAGAGAGAGAGAGAGATAGAGAGAGAGAGAGAGAGAGAGAGGGGGGGGGGGGTGTGAGTAAGAGAGAGCTTGATTAGGTTTGCAATTAATTTACAAATATAATCAATCACAAGCAGAACTTGATTAACAGTTAACAATGCAAAATAGAATGCTAATGAAAAGACTCATGATGATTTCCAGTCTGCCTCTTGATAGTGTTTTTTCCCTCTTTTTTTTGGTAGAAAAATGTATCATTGCTTCTTGATCTACAGGGCATGGCTATAACAACCATAATACAACCATAATTACAGGTGCAATTAAAAATCACACGCTAGATGAATTTGTATGTTATCTTGTTTCTATATCTTCAAGATATAGAAATAAGATAACATACAATTCCATTTGCAAATTTCAACACCCACCAAGGTTTATGCACCTTCTGCAGTACTGTAAATGTCAATATGATAAATCATATGACAAGTATAATTCTAAATGTCAAGTGAGGTAAACACTTCATATTCATCATTATTGACATTATTTTTAGATGAGTGGATAAAATCACACCTTACCTTAGTGGTGTAGCATTGCTGCATGTCCCCATGACAAAAATGCACAGGTGCCAGTGAGCACTTTGGGGACTGGACATTATAAGGTCCAGAAGAATTGTGCAAACTCAACAGAGTGGTTTGAAAAACAAAAGATATTAAATAAAAAGTGCAAGGATACCTCGATTCCTTTCCCCTTACCTCAGACAACAACACATGCATTAGTGATAATTGCTATGTAAATTTTGTACACTTACCAAATTCCTAACTGTATACTGGACCAAACTTTATACCTGAACCTAACCCGAACCCTATTTGATCCTAACCCTTAACCTAAAACCTAATTACAATACAAACTTAATCCTAAGATTACCCTTTGTAGGTGCCCCTTTTTTGTTGGTGCTCCTCCCCTGTTTTAAAAGATACTCTGCCTCCCCTGCTCATATAAACTTTCAGGATTTTAAAAGGTAAAATTGAGGCTAAAACGTCAAACAGACCCCCCTTATGTCCATCAACTTAGGGTGTATTATGATTAAATCAAGGGAAGTAAAAAATCACTGAAATTCCCTAAAAGCAAGGCTCGCATCCTTTGAGTTTATTACAGGTCGTAGCAACACCTCGATATGTATGTATACCATGGCTATTCCTTAAATTACACAGTTGACATTTCAGCGGAGGGTAAACTTGTGGTCCATCATACATATTTATACCCCACTGCCTGATGTCCCGTGTGAAATGATCAATTTAGAGTGTGAGGGTTCATGCTCCGTACATGCCTACATGGCTGCATGCAAAATGGTGATTTATTACAAGGATGACATTTTGTTTTCTGTGACACTGAGAGTCAAATTTTACTGTTATGGGGTGAGGTTTAGTCCATTAATTGTTTTAGGTTGTCTAACTTTGTTGTTGGATTGAATTTGTATAATCTTCTAAAAGGTTAATTGGTAATTAATGAAAGAAAAATAAGAAGATTTACCATAAATTTGGCATCTTATTTTTGTTTGGATGACAAGAATTGTGATTAATTTAGATCTGTCCAAGGAGCTAAGTAAATAAATAGTTTAATCTGCCTAGAATTTGTTTAATTTGAAGTTGAATTCATGTCATTATTGGGCAGATAATCTTTCTAATGGATGAATAATAAACTAATGCACAAATCATTGGACAAGTCACAACATTTACTTTTTCAAAGACTTGATGCAGGAATCCTTATAGCTTGGGAATAGACTTCATCCTATTACAAGATGAAGAGTTACAATGAGAATCTATGAGAATGTACAGTGCTTTGTTCTTTTGTCTTCAGTATTTTGGTATATCATGTTTTATTTATCATTTTCATTTCCAATGAAGCATCACATATAGTAACAACATAAATTATGGTGGATCATATAATAACATATAAATGATGTGAATTGTGAAATGTACACATGTCTAACATACATTAAAAACAACAACAATAAAATGGCTAGTTGTCAATTACTGATATACATTACATAAGATTACAAGAGACAAAGAAGGAAAAACAATGTTTATCAGAAAGAAAAAATAATACAAATAGCAGGCACCTAGTTAAATGGAAGAAAACATACATGTAAAACACAACCTCTCATTCCTAGTGACATTTTATACTAGAGTGCTCTTGTGGTGTCTTAAATTGCAAACAGTATACATGTACTTGTAGATTTGGTTGCTCTGTGGTTGCTGTGAAGCATTGATATATGGTCTTTATCAGTATATGCAAACAAGATTATCAATGAGTAGGACAGTGCTACACAGCATTGATGGCATCTGCTTCCAAATCTGTATTTATTTGCAACTATAAAACTTTAATTGTAGATAATTCCACACTTGTACTTTTTTGAGAGGTCAGCTAGAGCGTAATATAGTAATTAGAACTCGGTGATAAAGGATACGAGTGAACCCATTGATTTAATACTGAATGCTCTTCTTCCCATGCAAATTAAGCTCGCTTCGCATTGGCAATATGTCGATATGTCAATGACCCTGTAAAGCACGCTCCTCATTTTTTCACCTTCGTGTATTGTTGTAAGTTTCGTAAATTTTAATTAGGCCTCAAACAAAAAAAGATGTTGTATTGCCCTTTAGGTGCCAAAACATGGGTCGGTCGGTCGGTCAGAAATCTTTTCTTTAAAAAAAAAACTTTTTTAAACTCCCTCTTTGGGCTGATATTTCTCAGTTTTGAATGCCTAAATACATTTTTTTCTTCTAAAAAACGTTTGAAAAAACAGAACTTTTTTTTGTAAAGCTGACCATAGATTTCAAGATTTGTGGGTGGATAGCAAAGGGCAATACAACATCTTTTTTTTAGGCCTTATAACATTGCTGTATGTACACTAAAATCTTTATACACCTATATTTTGATTTCTTAATTTTTTTTCTCCATCCAGCTCAGCATCCTGAACAACCTCACCCTGGGCTGAGAGGCGCAACGAGAGGTCCTCCACTGTATCACCTTGATGGACCGCCCTCTGTCATCCGTTACCAAGGCAACCGCTTCCAAGTAGGGTCACTGATCGGAGCAAACGGGATCAAATAAGTACTTGATAACCTTGGCAAGATCCCTGACACACACTACTCCATAGTGGACGCTTAGACGACTAGAAGTAGAGATATTTCAACTGCCTGTACCGTTACTACTGCCGCTACTACCACTTCCACCACAATAAGGATGGGGGAGTTTGCAGGGGGAAATGCTGTGGATAGATGGACCTGTCCGAATGATAGACAACTGGCTCTCAGAGCAAAGTAAGTTACAGCATTAGGCCATGTAAAAAAAATATACATGTTTAGCGTCCCCGCCCGCTTCCTTTTTGGGGGCCGCCTCCTATTTTTTATATATATTTTTTTTAATTTTTTTAAATTTAAAAAAAAATTAGATTTTTTTTTTTTTTTTAAAGAAAAATTAGATTTTTTTTTTTTTTTTAAAGAAAAAAAAAGAAGAAAAACACTGCTAAAATGCATCTATTTCTGATTACAAAAAAAAAATGTCGGCGGCCATCTTGAAAAATAGCCCAACTGACTGGAAAAATGTACCGAGCAGCCATTTTGAGCAGCAATTTTGAAAGAAAAAAAAAAAGGGCCTCCTCCTTCCTATTTTTCCAAAAAACAGGACGCTAAACATGTTTTTTTAATTATTTGGTCTTAACCATTGAGGGATCCAAGGGTATTTGGAGACACACTCTCCCCTCTAAACAAAACAAAACAAAACAAAACAATACAAGACGACAACAAAGCATAACCAGCAGATGTTTTAGATAAATACCATGATTTATAGAATTATAACACCCTCCTCGCTCTCAGTTACTGAAATGGAAATTATAGAGGGGGAAAGTGAAGAAAGTTTAAGTGACATAGCAGAGAGAAGAGAGACAAAATGATAGGTCCAGCTAACAACTAAATTATTAATATTTTGTAAAATTTATGTTGTTTTTACCCCCCCCCCCCCCCTGTAATTTAAGAAAGAAAATTGGACTGGTTGAATTAAGACCTTTGTTAAATACTTTAAGATATAGAAGGCTCTGATAAAAACATAAACCAAGCGACAAATTGATTTTTCACACACTTAAAAATTGACCTAACTTAATAAGAGTATAAATAAAGAAGAAAGACAGAGAGAGAGACAGAGAGAGAGAGAGAGAGAGAGACAGAGAGAGACAGAGAGATAGAGACAGAGAGATACAGACATAGAAAGAGAGGGAGAGAGAGAGAGATAATATTTTTTTTACAACAAATACATGTACATGTTATACAGTGCGTCCCAGAAAAAATGAAACCGGGATTTATCGATGGTTTATTATAACTTAATCACAATTATAATTGATAAATGACACATGTTTGGAAAGCTTAGATCCTCCTCTTTCATTTGATGCAACTCATATAATGCATATGTCACGCATTAGTGATTAAAGTGATTTTGAAGAGAAGAAACCAAAAAATCATTTGACGGACGGCATCTTAATTTTAACGAGAAAGTCACATTTCTAGAAAGTTGAGTTTCTGCCCTTTCATATGACACCTCAATCAGGAAAAATGAAGAAGGAATGACAAAGTTATGTTTCTAGAAATGTGATTTTCTCTTTGAAATTCAGAAACCATCCGCCAAATGGCTTTTTGGTTTCCTCTCTTCAAATTCATTTTAATCACTCATGCGTGAAATATGCATTATATGAGTTGCATCAAATGAAAGAAGAGGATCTCAGCTTTCCAAACATGTGTCATTTATCAATTATAATTGTGATTAAGTTATAATAAAACATTGATAATTCTCGGTTTCGTTTTTTCTGGGACGCACTGTACATGTATATCATGAGGATATACCAGTACACGTAAATCTGTACCTCCTTTCTGTCTTTCTAACCATCTTTAGACTAGGGACAGGTTGGTCTTTCCATACTAACTCTGCTAAAAAGTTTCAGAAGAGTGAAGGATTGAATCGAGATGAACAAGACACCATCCTGAAGGTGATAGAGAAGGCTGAAAAACTGGAGGTCTCAGAACAGGAGAGAATAGGGTAAGTTATGTTAAATTATTGATTGTTTGATTGATTGATCAATTCATTGATTCATGAACTTTCAGATGGATCAATTTACAGATTAAAAATTTAATTGATATAATGATTGATTGATTGACTGACTGATTGATGGATGGATTGATTGATTGATTGATTGATGATTTATTCATTGATTCATTTATTGATTCATTGATTCATTCATTGAATTTCAGATAGATCAATGTATAGATTGAGCTTTTGATTGATAGAATGATTGCCTGATTGGTTGAAAGATTAGAGTGTTTGACTGAGTTTAGTGATTTATTGATATATTGATGTTTAGATGGATCAGCAATTGATCAATTGAATCTAAGATTGATTATCACTTATTTGTTTGATTATTTGATTGAATCTAGAATGCATAATCACTCAGATGATTGGTTGATGAACATATTAGCAGCTCAGAAAATTGATTTATTGGATATTGTATTGATTGATGGACCAATATAAAGCGAATCACATAGTTTATTGATTGCTCCAATGATAGAGTGATTTGAATGACTGATTAAGTGAGTGATTGGTTGATTTATAGAGTAACTGATTTATAGATCAGTAGATTAATGAATTGACTGGGCGATCAATGCTTGATTAATCAATCGGGGGAACCTACAGCGCCACGTCCTGTTTTCTTGACTGCACTTATTGACACATAATGCTTTATCGAATACTTTACATATTGTTATGTTCTGGCTTGATGTCAAATTCTGGATTAATGGAATCTGTTGTTTTCTTTGAATAAAGTAACACTAGTTAGCTCTGCATTGTAGACATTTTCATACTTCAATTAAAACAATTTTTTTGGATCAAATTCTTGCACTCAGATGATATGTTGAACAATTGCGAAGTCACGTGAATCCAGAAATAAACTGATTTTATGTATCACAAAATGAACTATATTTGAGAATTGCAACATCCATAGGGTTTGTTACGAAGTAGATAATCCAAGGAATATAATTCTTACAACTATGTCTTACTTTTCGCTGAGTGTCGTCATTGCAATTGCGCTCTATTGCTACCTTTATATTTCAATTTTGCTGGGGTGGAATATATTCATAGCCTGTTGAGAATCGAGAAAATTTAAACAAAACTCACAGAAACATTCTATAAAAATCACTGTACATGTATAGGTAAAGGGCATAGGCACAGCGAATATTAAACAACATTGTATCGGAACGTTGTATGAAGAACTATAGTCTAAAAACTGTCAGTTGACATGACCGCCAATCACCAGTGCGTGCTCACGAACAGCCCTGCCAATAGTACAGTTTTAATATGACATTTATAGGTGAGAGTGAGACTTTGATTCTTATTTAAGTAAGTTTCCTTTGTTCAAAACAATGCTCAAAATGTGTTTTGCTGCTCATGATATTTTGTTTAATATACAGTGTTTTGTTACAAGATGTCCAGACTAGAACAAAATAATTCATCATTGTGTAGCTATAGTTTTTTGTAGATCTAGCCATACAATGAATTTTGGAATCCTGAACAGTCTTGGACTCTATACCAGTTGGATCCATGTATTTAGGTTGGAAACCCTATTTCTTGTAGAGGTGTCGTGGCCGAGTGGATACGTCGCCGTACTGTCGATCGCAATGTCCGTGGTTCGATTCCCGCCGCGGCACTAATGTCCTTTGGCAAGACATTGATCTACATTTGCCACATTCAACCCAGGTGATGTAAATGGGTACCTGGCAGGAATTAATTCCTTGAAATGCTGGAGCGCCAGGGTAATAATGAATGTGCCTCGGAATAGAATTATCTAGATAGATGGCGCTATAGAAATGCCTATTATTATTATTATTATTATTATGAGTTTGTAATATTGTTCAGGTTTAGGAGGAGAGGAATTGGTGATGATGACTTCTATCAGTGCAGAGTGAAGAACCAGAAACACAATGAATATTTTATTGATGAACTTTCAAATGCATCCTGTTTTGTAATCTGTTTGTAAGGTCTATGCTATTTTAGGGGCAAATCCATTTAAAAAGAAATGCATTAAGCTGTCAAAATGGAGGTGGTTGAATGATAGTGGGATTATCAATGTGATGTGCTTGTTTTATTTCTTTAACCAAAGTACATTTAGAATTTTTTTTAATAAGAAATAAAGTGAGAATTACAAATTTAGATGGTGCCAAAGAAATGGTGATGGTGAGATAGAGAGAGAAAGAGAGGGTGGGGAGACATTGGGAAAGAGTGGGAGAGAGAAGAGCAAGAGAGGTAGAGAATGAGAGGTAGAGAGAGAATCAGAGAGAAAGGGGGGGGGGGGGGAGGGGTGTACAGGAGATTTAAGTATGGGCATGGCAGCTGTAGAACTACTTGTTTTGTCTTTTGCCTGTATACAAATATGGTTACTTTTACTTCTTGTATATCTTTATTGTTTAAAAATTGTTTAAAATAAATATTATAGTCATCTTTTACCTCATAGGGGACAAAATCCTAAAAATCATATGTTCAAATTCTTTCTGCTTTGTTTAAAATGAATCAATCTTTTAAATAGAGGGGAACTAACAGGTGATGCAAGAGAATATGGACATTTTTTTTTCTTCAAAGGTTTAAACCATATTATTTAAAAATATTAAGCGTTGCCAGAAGGACTATAACATGTATCATTTTACATTTACACCTCACTGGCTCACAGCAGATGATTTAGGTAAATACTGCCATTCCTTTTTGTTTCACAACATCTTGAATTGCCATCAGGGATTGTTTCTCTTCTTTATTTGAAGCACTTAATGTTATGCCATAAATGGAAGCAGCACAATCTCTTAATTCTTCCCAAGGGAAGGCGAAACCTACTTTTTGGTTGAACCCAGAGCTGTCAAAACAGAGTGAAACAAAATGTCTGTAAAATGCCCAGATAGGCAATTATTCATGAGGTTTTATTATGACACAGAGAATTTTTTTTAAAAGCAGGCTTTGGTGTGGAGCTTCTTTTAATAGATGTTCTCTCGATGGTAGGGCCCAGGAATAGAATCAATTTATATTATCCTGGGGACATTTTAAGTTGAGAAGGAAGCATGATAGATACAAGAAAACTGAAAATGACATTTACCGCTTATAACATCTTGCGTTCTTAACTAGCTGATTCTTTTGATTCTGCAGTATAAATTCATGATGGTAATTTGTGAATTACTTTTTGTGGGTGCTGATAAAATGCAAATTCCTTTTATTTCAAGAAATTCAATGGGGAAATGCTCTGTAAGAGTTTGCACTGTATTCGCTTGTGATCTTTCTAAGTTTTCTTTTGTTTCTTGATATATGCTTGTTTGTGTTCAATTACAGTTGTGTGGTTTCAAATGGGAATAAAATAATGGCTTGAGTATTTGGGATATAGCTCTCTTCATCTTATAGAAAAGTTATTATTATATATTTTGATGTATAAATTATATATTATTAAATGTATGAAGATGATAAAATTGGTTTCGATTCTGTCGTATGGTTTTAAATCATTTATTATACAAGGTGATGTTGTACCCAAATATCAGAACTTTAACAATTCTTGTCAGCAGGGGAGGGAGGAGGGGGGGGGGGGTGGGTGGGGGAGGAGGATTAAAGCCCCCTTCTTCTTACTCCCATTTACTTACAGAGCATGCTTAAAAGATATGGCATTGCATGAGACAGGTTTTCAATCGCAGTCTCTTTCTTTGAATAACTTTGATTGTTTATCATATATGTTCAGCTCTCCACGAAAAGGCAGTTACTGCTCTTAACAAGACATAGCTTTTTCTGTCTTCCCTCTTGCGGGAAGTTGACATTAAAATACATAGATTATTTCATGATAGTTATCTTTACAATTCATGAAGCTGTTTTGAATTGCAACAAGAATGATATGACTTTCTTTGTCTGAAAATAGTAGAATATTTATTTCTACTATTATTCTTAGTCGAAATTGACTAACTTCACAAATCATGTACATGCACATATTTTGAATTCCATGAAAAATGACCAGATTTTCTTTGTCCAAAAATACCAAATGCAATACAAAACAAAACTGCAATGCAAACCCCCTGTAGCAGTGAAAATGTTAATGGACAAAGAAAGCCAATAAAGCCTCTTGGTTTGATATAGACCAAGGAGGCAAAATGATGCTAAAAGCTTTTCCTCGTGAACATCAATCTTCTCAAGTTCTTTTTTTTGTTTTCTCTCTTCACCCTATTTTTTCATTATTTTGACTGCACATACTTAAAAGTCATGTGAGTGGAATAAATCCATTTGCAAGCGATGATGAAAGGCTTAGATATTCATCTGAGAGTATATTATGACATTTTTGTTAAGACCTGTTTTCCTTTCAGCTGACATTTAAAAATGAGTTTGCATTTAGATCAACAGTACTCAATTGCTCTTACGTGGCTTGCTTAGCAACAGGTTGAAATCAATTAAAACTGTTATTTTGTAACTCTCTCAATTGCGTAAATTGTGAACACATTTGGATTAGTAATTTTCCATAAATAGTGTCGTGATCAGTTGATTTCAAAGTTCACTTTTTTTATCAGAGTTTGAAATGTTATTCCTGAATCTGTCATGTGGGTTGATGAAAAATTATGAATAAAAGACGAAGAGATTTGTTCTAGTTAACCAACATCCGGAACCTTTTCAAAATGATTTCAAATGTTGATGCAGGATTCGAGGTATACAAGTAGTCATATTTATAGATTCAAACACAAATAATTCACTTATGTTGGCATAGAATGTAGTTGTGTTTTTGGATTTAAACACAAATAAAGCACTTACATCCTTTAAATTTCCATGAGGACAGTCTATCCCTAATGGTTTTTAACTTTTAAAGCTGTCAGTCTGACGTTGAGAGCACAGCCCCAGGCGCTGACGGCACAGACGGTTTTTGAAGAGGAGAAACATTTACTTTAGGGGGCCGGAGTAGACGTAGTCACTGCTAACGTATAATCTGTGCACACACTTGAGTCTATAACCAGCAACCTTTATTGGACCCCATCAAATTGCTTGCAAACCTCAATCTGGTTCTGATGGAAATTTTAAGTTCATTTTTCTTTTCTCCAATATTTAGATTCACGAACACATGTAGTTGATTAGGGATGGCAACTAAAACACACCACTTTGAATTCATTTTGTTAAATTGTTTGTTAAAAAGCTGTTGTTTGGATAGATCATTTTAAAGAAAAAATACAAAATTAGTCTTTTACAGGATATTAAGTGAAATGTATAGCAATATCCATTTATGTTGATATTAATTTGTCACTTTTATTTGAGCAAAAGCATACAACTGATACATCAAAATCACAAAACTTGGGGTGAGTAGACAACCAAAAGCTTTTAATGAAGACCCTCACTTTCTGGGAATAGTTTGAGAAAGTTTAAGTTTTGCCTGGCCCATGCCTTAATGCATTCACATCTTTGGTAGATTTCAGGTACACTGTATAACACATGGTAAAGTGTTTTACAATTTACATTTTCCGTGTTTTCAATTGGGAGTATGTTTTTTTAAATAAAAATAAATGGAGCTCTGTGTATTTAATAAGGAGTCCTTTTGAAATCCTGGAATTGTCTGTTGTTGACTGCAACTTCTATTCTGAGTGAAATGCCCCATCTTGATAATCTTCCTTCCAATGGCGCGGAATACAGTAAAAACAAGCCAGAAATAACATCCCTCAGCGGCCATGTAAACACTGGTCTATGCAACTCTATCTCTCTGTTGTTCAAGAGTGTTTGTCCATGTGCTTTAGATTCGGAAAGGGAAGAAGTATTTGAACATGTAGTTAATGTTCAGTGCGTGTGCCATCTAGATACAAGTTTTCTCATAATTTCCATTTCACCAGGGCTCCACATTTAATATGTTCACAGGATGTCGGGCTTGACCCCCCCCCTTACACTTTTAGGGTTTGTTTGCCTTGTTTCCCTGTACAAATTTTGAAGTTTGGGAGCCTGGAGATTATTCTGAAGGTCCACAAGGTCCCCTATCAGTGTCAAGCAATA
The DNA here is from genome assembly GCA_035222895.1 of Strongylocentrotus droebachiensis. Classification (NCBI taxonomy): domain Eukaryota; kingdom Metazoa; phylum Echinodermata; class Echinoidea; order Camarodonta; family Strongylocentrotidae; genus Strongylocentrotus; species Strongylocentrotus droebachiensis. The sequence continues at coordinate 166,261 of JAVYIG010003752.1, read as the reverse complement.
TTAGATGTATTATCATGCTGTAAACAAGTTGAATCATCACTTTATTTGCGTGAGAGAAGAAGAAAATCATGTGGCTGTATGACTTATGCAGTTGTTCTCTCGTCAATTTGTAACATTAGTAATAATAAGTTTCTGAAACTATTCCTGCACCTACCCATGACATTAATCTTAATCTTAATCTTAAATCCTAGCCTTAATTCTAACCTTAAATCCATTTGCAATCCATACACCATATATGATATCTTTAATGAAATACAGTCTAGAGTGAAATGCAGCCAGGAACACAGGATCTTTAAACAAATTTAATCAAAATAAAAGTTGGTAAAACTTCAAATGAAATGTTGTTTACAAGTTGTAAACAATACTGTCATATCCTGAGAGACACTAATCTGTTCATGCGCAATTCAAAGCCCTGTCAATCAATGATTGTCATCAGATGCCATTTAAGACACTTCTCTCTCAGCCTTTGCCAATCAAACAAGTAAAATCTCTGTTCATCCTGGTTTGATCCACGTCTGGGCCGTCTAAATTCTCTTGAATCCAAATCTATACTTTCCTCCCTTTTCATTTGTCAGTCCCACATCTCGAGGTTGATGTTAAGAACGAGAGAAAGCGGAGTGATGCTAGATCTAACCGTCCTGTGTATTTCCCACAGGTTATAAGAATCAAATGTCAAAAGAATGTATGATAACAGGGGCACTTGTCAATGTCTCCTCTTAAAAAGCCATTACAGTGTTACTTTATCCAACATGGTAACATCACTATGAATATGACGGACAAAGAAAGCGGACAAAATATACTATTCCTCAGGTAGACAAAGGAACATCCCTTCACTGCTATTATGTAAAAATGTGTAGAACTGGTGTCACATGCATATTCACCAGTTTTACTCATTTTTAAATAATAGCAGTGAAGGGATGTTCGTTTGTGTACCTGAGGAACTGTATATTTTGTCCTCTTTTTTTTGTCCGTCATGTTCATAGTGCATATACGTGAAAATGTCAACAATTTGTGTGACCAGCATTGTCCAATAAAAAGAAAGAAAATCTTGGTGCATCCAAGATTGAAATGATTTCACAAAATGTTAAGCTTACTCTATTCTCTCGACACTGCACCTGTCTTGTGTTTCCTCCATTGCTTATTGGAGCTTGATACATGTTCAGTAGTATAATGAATTTATGATGATTTATGAAGCGACTGTTAGTCACTATAGTGTAACTTAATATTACATGTTGATGACAAAATATATATTGACAGCTATCTTCCATGTCCATTTCTAAAGCTGATTTAAGAAAGGGGTGTTTTCCAAAGAGGGAGGGTGTGGCTGCAAAAACAATGTCTTCATAATTTACCCAAACCCCTGATTATCTAGTTGTTACAATATTAAGCAAATAATCTTTTTAAAGAATTTTATCCTGCTGACTATTTTGTTCAAAGAAACAGAGGTACATTTCTGACAAATTTAATTTTGGATACAGGTAAAGAGTTTTGTTTTCTTCATTCTGTGTTTCTTCCATTTGAGGCTCTCTTTCCTACAGTCATACAATCCATGTACACAGTACTGCATGTTATAATCCCATTCTTCTCTTGAATAAAGCTACTTAGTAGATACAATCTGTGCACGAGCGAATCAGGGAGGTGAAAGAAAAGGAGGCGAAACTCTTGTAATTTATTCAAACGCATTCTTGAGTTCTAAAGCGTAACAATGGGATGTGCAACATTCCACTTGGCTTTGAAGTTCCATGCTCCGAACCGCGCTTCCACTGTGGGGACTTTCGGAAGCCAGGCACCAGTTTTACATTTATTACAAAATATTAAATTACCGGCAAAATTTCAGTGTAAATCAAAAACTTTATATGGGGATTTTATTGGGAATAGTGCATCAAACAATTTTTCAAATTTAGAACTCCGTCCTTCCTTTAATTTGTGTGCCAGAGTTGGTAAAAGAAAAATTACATCCTGTCAAAAACTCAATATTTTAGGATGATGCGCTAATTTGTGCATGCTTTAAAGTCCCGTTATTTGATCCATGATTTACAATCTTCAATAACATTAAGTTTGCTAATGCGTGTTTTCGCGTGTTTTTTATATTTTTCAAGTTTAAAAAAGGATGAAATTACACAAGTTTGTGTTCGCTTGTTCTACCCTTTACACATTCAACAACGGATGAGAAATCATTGGAAGGGACAGCGAACAGTTGCTGTGATACCATTTTCTGATGTAGGAATTCTAAATCCTGAAATTTCATGCGCTCTTTTATCTCACCACCTGGTCAACAGTTGCAGATTAGCGCATAACTTTTCGGCGGCTTGGAGCATAGGGTCAAAGGAGAGCGGCTTGATTCCAGTCCTTCTCTATCACGTCCCTGAGCGGATACAGCTCATTTGTACCAAAAGGTAAAACCTATTGAGACACATACTCATTGATCATTTATTCAACAAAGTGCACTCCATGATATATTGGTAGAAATATGATTTCAAAGGGAGAAACAAATCTATTAATGAAGAAATTGTTTGCTTTGGGTGTGGTTCTTCTAAAATATGCAAAGTAGCACCTCTCTGTTTTCAAATAAATCGTCTGCATTTTTATGAACCAAAGAATCCATCATATCTTTACGGATTTGTGAGTTCTTAGTAATGCCAATGATATGTGGATACTAGCTGTGGCTGATTTGTTGTTCCATATAAGCATCGACACAAGTCATGTACTGGGCTCTGTTTCACAAAACTTGTTATAATAAATGCTCAAGTTCTATGACAAATTTGCAATGAAATGCCCTGATTTCAGTTGCTTATTGATCTACTGTGTAAAAATAATACAAAAAAGTTATAAATAAATAAAGATGGGTTGAATTAGATCCCTATTTGTGATATTCTAATTGCACATTAGTCAATTCTAGAACAGAACTTGAGACAAACATCTGGGAACTAGAGTATCGGGGAACTACATGTAGAGTATCATGCTCTGGACTTGTGTCACACACTTTGCATGTATTATTCATTACTGGAACCTCATTTTAAATGGGTTTTTAATATAGTAATTAGGCCACACGATGAATTCATCGGACTGGAGCTCAGAGCTGTGTTGAATAGTGAGTGGCCCGATTAGCTTTAGGAGGCTTTAATGAAGCAAATAACGTTCTCATATATTCAACAAGAGCACGTACATGTACGTGTCTGCACCTGTTTATTGATGTCAGCAGCAAGGTGCTGTACTCAGCATATGAGGTCTGCTTAAATTAACAGAAGCAGAAATGAGAGTGAAGTGATATAAAATGACTGAATCACTGTTGCTTGTTCTGAAGCTTTGTTAATCTGTGAAAATTCAAACATATGCTACCATCTCACATTACATGTGCTGAGAGTAATAATATAATAATTATATTTGCTTATATAGCGCCTAACACTTACTTTATCAGAAGTCTCTATAAAGCGCTCTAGATGAAGTAATAAATAGATTCACCACCATCGTTTTTACCATTTTGGTAACCAGCAGTTACTGTACCGTATCTGTAATTTTTGTCTTCGCAGCCTTCTTTTCTTCTAAAATGATGAAGTAACTATTCATGCAAATATACCGAATACAGAATATTAATGCAACATACACTGTATACAGGAGAAGATTTTTTAAAAATCAGAAAAAATAATTAAATGCTGATTCAAAAATCTTACATTGTCAAGAGGCATTCATAACAACATTTAAAAGCTACTTCAGTTGAATACCAGATGTGTCGCAATCCTGATTTTAAAAAAAATTATGAGAAAAACTCGTAATGTCCTTATAATCAAGCATAAGCAATCAGCTCGGCAACAGACATTCGTAAATGGTTGAGAACCAAATGTAATCTCCTGCTGATGTGGAAACACTTTGAGTTAGGCTGATAGTGCACGTCACACCCGTATACATTCTAGCATCGTAGTAAGATGGAGTGGAGAACATATCATTACGATCTCACTTTATGGCATGCATGCATAGTGCTGTAGTGTTGGTAACAGTTCTTTTTAGGTTTCCACACTTGAATATTAGGTGTTAATAAAAAAAAATACAGTCCAGCCTGCTTTCGCGACCACCTGTATAGAAAGACCACCTGTCTATAAAGACCGGCCTTTTTTTCTGTTGAAATAATGGTTTCCATTTAAAACATGTGTAAAAGGAAACCTGTGTATAAATACCACCTTTTTATTTTTTGTGTGTCTCACCTGGGTGGTCTTTCTGTGCAGGTTGCACTTTACAATTTTGTTAATTCACATATATCGTCCTTGTTTTCACGAAGTGACGGTAGTGAGGAAAATCGTAACGCAAAGTGAATGCAATTTTTTTTCACTACCGTCACTTCGTGAAAACAGCGACGATATATAGTAAACCCTTTTATGCCATGAGCAGTATAATTTTAAGTGTTTAAAAATGTTCATGCATTTAGTATATGACTAATTTTCCCTCTAACATAAAAGAGTATATATATTTATTATAATTTTCGCCATGGGACATGTAGTTCCTTTCACAATTTTATTGCATGACCAGTACTTATATGTTTATTTTTAAAACAAAGTGACCATGAGGATTGTTTTCGTTGAGTTGATGTCATAATTGCATTAGGGGAAACTCAGGAGATAGATTTCACATTTATACCTATTGTACTTCTTGTGTCACCCCTGGCAACATAATATCTTGTTTTGCTTTTTTTAATATAGAGTGACTGTTTTTGCATCCTATAAAGTTACAGGCATGAGGCGACAAAGCTTCTGTTTTGTTTTCGAAAAGCTGAAAATAGTCACCCTGACAGACTTTTAATAGTTTTAGTCACTCAATGATAAATTACAGCAGTCCATATGGATATTATTTCTTCTAACGTGGAGATGGATTTTATGGATTTACAATTTTGATTTTCAGATGGAAAAATATATAGTTGATTAATATCTACATGTAGTACCAGCAATTCATAATGACTGCAATATTGTCTTTTTCCTCTGAAGTGCAGGTTTATAAAGCAAATGTCACATGTACGATGATTTATATTACCGAAATGCACTCCATAAAGAACTAGACTTTGTTTCTCCTTAATACAGTGTATGCAGTTTTTGTCAATTTGTTTGTATAGTGCATGTATATTCATGAAGGTGTCTCGACTCAATGAGGTGACTTCGCTCCCTTTTTCATGTGTTCATGTATTTGACTTGCTATTACCGCATTAAACATGAATTGATACAAAATATAGGCCCTCGCTAAGAAGATTCATTTCTTGAAAATTGGTACTACAGTGTAAGTGATCTTTTTCGTTAAAGCAAATATTCCTTTGTATGTTGCTGGCTGTGGAAGAGCAAGACTACTTGAGATGAAATTATAACACCACTTTGCGCTTAAAGGTAAAGACCAGTTATGGTCATGCGATTGAATTGTGAAAGAAACGTTGTGGAATCGATCAGAAAAGGTTGATCATCTAGCATCTCTGCAAGCTAGGTTCTGGAATCATCAAAATGATAAGAAATTTGGCCCATTCTTTGTAAAGTTACAAGCACTATACACAGAAAGATGTATATGGGACTACCCTATATCTCTCACAGGACCATGAGAGAAACAAATTTACCAAATATATGAATTAGTAGGCGGTTTCCCGGCAAATTTTTTATCATCATGTATTAGTCAAAACATATTCTTTCACATGATTGGTAATGAGAGCTTCCATTTCATTTTTTGAAATTGGGACGTTACCAATACTGGTCTTTACCTTTAAAGAGAAGGTTGAGTTCTGGGGAGAGGTGGAAAATAATTTGTGAGCGTTTTCATCGTTATTATGCAAGTGTGGAAGAACATCAGAGGAAAAATGTTCCCTTAAAAGCATGGCTCTTCAAATGCCTTAATATGGCATGTCACAGCTTAAAAATGAGGACCTCATTTGTGTACGTCCCTTGATTTTATAAACCAATGCCAGGAATGGTTAGAGGAACTAGTGGCACGAACGGCCTTGCCATAGTACAAGTTCAACTTAAGTCGATCTTAGTCTTTGAGAAACACCTCCCCTGGACTACCTTTTAACAACAGTCTTTGGGAACGTGTTCAGTGCAATTTTCAGGACTGAATAATACTTTTACGGAGCCACCCATTAGACTCTATTGATGATTGAGAAAGACAATATCTCTCCTTTTAATGTCCCACCCCTGCGGTTTTATGCTTCTATCACCGACGTCCCCCGAGTCGTCGGTTGCAATAATGGTTGCCAACCCATTTCATTTATTTTTCATTTTCAGACAATCCTCAGAAAGCATGTGACATTTTAGTTTGAGTACCGCTTGCAAACATCTTGTACCTTGTAATGGGGCCCCCTCTAGTGCATTTAGAAGACTGTGTTTCATGTCATGTTGCAGTAATGAAGATGAAAGATGAGACAAATGAGTTCTGGCAGAAAATGGAGAGAGAGAGAGAGAGAGAAAGACATACAGACTCTCAGGAATGAGAGAGAGAGAGAGAGAGAGAGAGAGAGAGAGAGAGAGAGAGAGAGAGAAAGTAACCAAGCTAAAAAGAGAAAGCGATTGAAAGAGCAAGAGAGGAAGAGAAAGGGAGAAAGAGAAAGAAAGAGAGAGAGAGAGAAAAAGAAATAGAGACTCTCATGGATGCAGGTGGGTGGAAAAGCAAGAGAGAGAGAGAGAGAAACTAACCAAGCTAAAAAGATGAAAGAGATTCGAGAGAGCAAGAGAGAAAGAGAAAGGGAGAAAGAGAGAGAGAGAGAGAGAGAGAGAGAGATGCAGAGATTGAGAGAGAAAGAGAGAGAAAGAGAAAGAGAGACAGAGATGCAGAGATTGAGAGAGAAAGAGAAAGAGAGACGGAGATGCAGAGATTGAGAGACAAAGAGAGAGAAAGAGTTAGAGATGCAGAGATTGAGAGAGAAAGAGAAAGAGAGACAGAGATGCAGAGATTAAGAGAGACAGAGATGCAGAGATTGAGAGAGAAAGAGAGAGAGAGAGATAGATGCAGAGATTGAGAGAGAAAGAGAGACAGAGATGCAGAGATTGAGAGAGTAAGAGAGAAAGAGAGAGAGAGAGATAGATGCAGAGATTGAGAGAGAAAGAGAGAGAGAGAGAGAGAGAGAGATAGATAGAGAGAGAGAGGGGAAACTTCATGACATAAGTGGAAGAGTAACACTGACAAAGTGAGAAGATTGAAGTGCAAGCTGCTTCAATTAAATGAAAGTAAACGTGTGGATGATTAAGCAAGATGAGAGTAATGTCTTTTAAATTTGAAAGAGTGACAAAATTAGAAGAAGAAGAAGAGAGTAACTCAATATGAGATGGGGAGAAGAGAGAAGAGATAGAGAGGCAGGTCTAAGAGAGATTACACAAACAGAACAAAACAAAAAACAGAAAAAAGCCTTAAAGGTATAGACCAGTTTGGGAAACGCCCCCCTCTCAAAAAATGAAATGGAAGCTCTTATTACCAATCATGTGTAAGAATATGTTTTGACTAATACGTGATGATTCAAATTTTGCCGGGAAATCGCCTTAAAATATATATAATTGGTAAATATTTATATCTATCCGGACTGGATAGATATAAGGTAGTCCCATATACATTTTTCTGTGTACAGTGCTTGTAACTTTACCAAGACTGGGTCAAATTTCTTATCATTCTGATGGTTTCCAGAACCTTGCAGTACACACCAATACTTATATGCTAGATGATCAACTTTCTCTGATCGATTCCACAATGTTTCTTTCACAATGTAATTGCATGACCTGTCCTGGTCTATACCTTTAAGCACAAAGTGGTGTTATAATTTAAAGGAAAATTTCAAAGTAGATTGACATGTACGCTCTATACACACAGATTCAAGTCTTCTATAGATGTACAGGTCAGTTGTCACCCACTGAGCTGTGGCAAATAGCCACTCTATATATCGTCCTTGTTTTCACGAAGTGACGGTAGTGAGGAAAATCGTAACGCAAAGTGAATGCAATTTTTTTTCACTACCGTCACTTCGTGAAAACAGCGACGACATGAAGACATGCAGTAGTGCCCTTCTGGCTTTCAGCAGACGATGTGATATTTTCAAGGTGAAGACACCCCAATGATCATGGTTGATTCACCATCAGCAGACCTTAACCCCACTTAATGCCATAGACTCTCCAGAGCCAAAAGGGCATTAATTAACTCTATAGGCGTGTCTGCACTATGTCGAGATTGCCAAATATCCAGCTATTTGAACTATCCCGATCGCAAACTATCCAGCTAATTTGCGTCTTCATTAGCCAGAAGTAGCAAATTAGCTGGATAGTTGGTCAGGATAATATCCCAAGATATCTCGGTCTAGTTTGCGGTTTTCCGTGTTTACTCGAGGTCAGTGGTTTTACGAGCGCGCTGAGCGGTATAGATCGCATGTGCGAACCGGAAATCGTTGTGCATGATGGGATCGGGATATTTGACTCCGTACTTCGGTCTAATGAAGACAGTCGCAAACTATCCCGCTAGTTCGGAAATAGTTGGATATTTTGCAAACTAGACCGAGATATCTTGGGATATTATCCCGACCAACTATCCAGCTAATTTGCTACTTCGGTCTAATGAAGACGCAAATAGCTGGATAGTTTGCGATCGGGATAGTTCAAATAGCTGGATATTTGGCAATCTCGAGATAGTGAAGACGGGCCTTTTGTTACTGTAAGGTATGAGATTACCTCCTTCTTGCACTCTTAGCAGACAATATGAAATGATAAAGATTAGTGTTAGTACATTAATAAACCTCCTTCATGAGCACCTTTTTCCTTCTTGCCTTCTTTTAGAGTCAGGAGGGCTCCAATTCGTATTGCATTGTAGAGTTAGTACCCTTCTGGCTCTCAGCTCTCGTGTCTATTGAAGAAATGCCAAGCTCAAGGTCACCTCAAGACGGGTCACATGCCTGACTGAGATATCACATTCTATTTGGAGCCATAAGGGCATTAACTCAAAACATTTCACACATTTAGTTAAATCTCAAACAGATGGTATATTCCGTCCCATTAGATACCTGAGTAGGGAGGTGATACAAAGTGCCCTCAATATTGCTACATAATTCTGCTTTATGACACAGAACGACGGTGGGGAAAGTCTTAGAGGAAGCAGGGAGAAGAGATGAGAGTAACATATATTAATAAAAAGCAGGAGCAGGGGAAATTAGGATTGAGCCGGGTCCTGAAATGAGAAAAAAGTAGAGAATGAACCTAACTGACTAATGCGCTAATGTAATTCAATTTGTGGTGTGCTTTTGAGCTTTTGAGCTGCTCTCCCGACATAGCAACAACCCATGTGTGCTATTTGCATTCTGCTAGTGCTAGTACCCATGCATGCTCTAAGAAATAAACCATCTAATTTACTTTGAATACTTAAAGGTAAAGACCAGTATTACCAATCATGTGAAAGAATATGTTTTGACTAATACATGATGATAACAATTTTGCCGGGAAACCGCCTACTAATTGATATATTTGGTAAATTAGTTTATCTACATGGTCTGTGAGAGATAAACGCACGTGTCGCGCACGTGTGCGTATAGTCCCGTATACATCTTTCTGTGTACAGTGCTTGTAACTTTACGAAGACTGGGCCAAATTTCTTATCATTTTGATGATTCCAGAACCTTGCAGTACACACCAATACTTATATGCTTGATGATCAACCTTTTCTGATCGATTCCACAACGTTTCTTTCACAATGCAATCACATGACCATAACTGGTCTTTATCTTTAACTCAAAACATTTCACACATTTAGTTCAATCTCAAACGGATGGTATCATATTCCGTCCCATTAGTAGGGAGGTGATACAAAGTGCTCTCACTATTGCTACATAATACTAGTGCTTTATGACACAGAACGGCAGTGGGGAAAGTCTTACAGGAAGCAGGGAGAAGAGATGAGAGTAACACATATATTAATAAAAAGCAGGAGCAGGCGAAATTAGGATTGGGCTGGGTCCTGAAATGAGAAAAAAGTAGAGAATGAACCTAATTGACCAGTGCACTAATGTATTTAAATTTTTTAGTGTGATTTTGCCGCTATTGAATACTTGTGGTGACCCTGAAGCTTTTGAGCTGCTCTCCCGACATAGCAACAACCCATGTGTGCTATTTGCATTCTGCTAGTGCTAGTACCCATGCATGCTCTAAGAAATAAACCATCTTTTACTTTGAATACTTAAAGGTAAAGACCAGTATTACCAATCATGTGAAAGAATATGTTTTGACTAATACATGATGATAACAATTTTGCCAGGAAACCGCCTACTAATTGATATACTTGGTAAATTAGTTTATCTACATGGTCTGTGAGAGATAAACGCACGTGTCGCGCACGTGTGCGTATAGTCCCATATACATCTTTCTGTGTACAGTGCTTGTAACTTTACGAAGACTGGGCCAAATTTCTTATCATTTTGATGATTCCACAACGTTTCTTTCACAATGCAATCACATGACTATAACTGGTTTTTACCTTTGATATGATCCGCTCCGTCAAAACAAAAAAAAGTAAGAAAAAATAGAAAAAGAGTGATACCGGCGATCAGAGAAGGGGAGGGTGGACAATGAAGGGAAGCTATAGAAGGCGCTGTTATTAAACATGAAATCTCACATAATTCTTTATGATACATCCTTGTTAAGAAATATGTGGCACTGCAAGAGTTAAATTGCCCTAAATGTCTTGAGGTCAATGCTAACCTTGCTTAATTATTGACTTTTATTTAGGAGGAGATGAAGATGATGGATGAAATAAATTAAAAAGCTTGTAGCAATATGGCTCCTATTCCCGGGAAACTTCCAGGGAAAGGTCACGTCCCGTTGGCGTTGCATAGCTTTCTACATGACCGGTTCTGATGATTTGCACTTTGCTGTGGAATGCATCATTCTAATTAAACTGGAGCGGAGAGGTTGACGACAGGCAGATTATTGAGGTTAAATGGTGTTCTTAGCTTCATAAATATCCTTATACACATCACTCAAAAATCATGTGGACTTCTGTTGTTTGTCACTGGTTACATATTTTTTGAATTTTCTGTCTGTCAAATTTGCTAGTGTTCAAACATTATTTATTTTTCCTTTATACTATAGTAATGTATTTGGAGAGATTAAAGCCCATCAGTACTAGTATATATAGCACTTGTATACATATAGCACATATCACATTATATAACGTCCCTATACGCACTTCCAAAGAGCTTTGGAAATGATTACCCTAGCTTTAGCCCGGCAGCTGTTATCAGCGCACGCTGCATTTCAAGGAATAATTCTACTAGGTACCCATTTACCTCACCTGCGTTGAGAGTGTGGCAAATGCAAATTAATGTCTTGCCAAAGTACATTCGTGCCGCGACGGGACTCAAATCAACAGTCCGGTGGCGTATCCTCTCGACCACGACACCTCTAACATCCTGCTGGCTCTGAAAGACAAAATAAGAGATCAGCGACTATGTTGTTTTATGATAAGTTATGATGTGGGAGCATTGTGGTTCATTCGCTTGACTCTCGATCAAAAGGATGAGGGTTTGATTATCTGTCCGATCTACCTGCTTAGACACGGCATTTATGATCTACAATCATCTCTCTCCACCCAGGTCTTCAATGGGTTCCTGGCAGGTTTTTTGTTTGTCCTCAAAATGCATAATGCATAATGCAAAATGCACTGTCCAATAATAATACTTCCAGCAGTTTGAGCTAGAGGAATAATATGTAAACCCCATGGGAGCACAAAGGGATCATAATGTGATGTGTGCTTAATAAAAATGGTTTATTTTCACAATAACTTCTTGTATTTCTTTCCTGTATTTTATCATTTTGATATGCTTGACAATCATTGACAAATTAGCAGGATAGCATTAATTTAACATACACTTTGAAGATGTCTTAGGCTTCATGTTTTACTCTGGAATTTGTTTTTTCTGTCAAGCTTGTCAATTATTGATATCATCACGCACAATTGAATGGGAGACCGACTATTTCGTTTCGACTTGAGCTGAAACAGAGCTGGGTTGAAGCTAGCCTATAATCTAGGCGGAGTGCCGAGCTTTTTTCTTTGCTGCTAGACTAACCATAAGCAGAACGTCTGATACGGCGAAACTACGAACCGTGAGTCGCGAAGCGGCTCACCGCCTATAATCACTGGTCTAGCTTTAGTCGTTGTTTTTTACATTATCGACCATGAATCCGTGGCAGTTTTCGTACGAAAAACTGCCACGGATTCATGGTCGATAATAAAAAAACAACGACTAAAGCTAGACCAGTGATTATAGGCGGTGCGCGGCTCACGGTTCGTAGTCTCGCCGTATCAGACGTTCTGCTTAAGGTTAGTCTAGCAGCAAAGAAAAAATCTCGGCACTCCGCCTAGATTATAGGCTAGGTTGAAGCCAACATGTCCATAATATTCCAATCTCTGCAGTATTACGTTACATCGATGAAGGGTTCTTTGCACTTTTCTTCCTCTGTCGCTGACGGTGTAGACGTGGGTGGGGTGGGATTCGAGGGGAATTAAATGTTCGTGAGGGACATTTTGTCGAGCATCTTTGTTGTTATGAGGTTCCTTGTATGTTTTTCCTTCTGCTGGTTGGGTGGTCACGAGGGAGAGAGAAAGAGAGAGAGAGAGAGAGAGAAAGAGAAAGAGAAATAGAGATGCAGAGAGGCAGAGAGGTGGAGAAGCAAGAGAGAGAGAGAGAGAGATGGTCACGAGGGAAAAGTGCATTCTTGGAAGAATCTGTTTGATTTGGACCATCATGGGTACCTGTATATAGGTCAGGCATGCTGCTCATTTTGAGGGTAGCCGTATCTAACAAATCCATGGACATTCTCTCTGTATAGAAGTTGTAAAGTTCCCCTGTATTGTACAAAAAATGAGTTCAGGTTATTGGGACTTACCTCATTATGTACCTTTGAAACAAGTGAGATAAATGTTCAAATTAATTACCCCTATTGGCGCCATTTTAAGAAGGTGCTGTGATAAAATACCCCTTGTATACCCACTTTCAAAAAGAATTTTGGAATGAATTTGAAAATATGTTCCCTTATAATATCTAAGAAGAAAAATGTGTTAATCAAGAAGGGCTCGCTTTTTCTTCTGTATAACAAATCTGGTCACACCTTGACATGAATGAAATTTATTGTCATTAGAGTTATTTCTCTTCAAAATTTAGCAATGATGCAGACTATTAATACTCAAAATGTCTCTCCAAATTATGTTTTTTAGTAAGGGCTTAATTATACCCAGAGTAAATATGAACATAGATTTGTGGCCTATGTGAGTTTTCATTAAAAATGTTGCTTTCGATCTGTTATTTGTTCCTGTACTTGAATGTCTCCTTCATAATATATTGACCTGTATTCATCTGAATGTCAGGGACTTTGTCCACTCTTGATTCCCTGCAATATCTTGGTATTGCAAGTTCAAAAAGGTGGAATTAATGAACATTGATCCAGTTTGCATCGATCAGAAGTACCCTGAACAACACGTTTTGTCGGCGGCATGCAAGAAGACGATCACTGCCATTGGAAAAACATAACTGTTAAAGCCTTTTGGCAGGCAGCCACATCATCTGTTTGGAACCATTATATATGATGGACTTGAAGACAGACTCAACATCCTATTGGCTCTGGTAAATGCTCTGCAGAAGCTTTGCATTAACCTATCCTGTGGTACCACATGTTGGGACAGTTGTCATAATTATTGAAAGACCAAGAGTGATTTTATTTTTACTGGAAGATGTTTGTTCCATTGTGAACTTAGGAATGAGATATCTCCAATTGATGTAAACTTCAAAAAAGAGATATCTGGTTTTGTTTCTGGAAGAAGCACAGTGTTCATATCATTCTTTCATATATATATATATATTTTTTTTTTTGGGGGGGGGAGGGGGAAACAGAAGAGGTTACAATTCAGATTTAAAGTTTGAGGTTATGATGACAAATCCAGACTCTCTCTCTATTTTGAGATCAGAAAGGCAGAAGTAATGAGTATTGATCCAGTTTGCATAGATTAGAAGCAACCAGAACAACAGGTTTTTGTTGGCTGTACGCAAGGAGGTCGTCAGAGCAATATTAGCAAGGGCAGTAATGGCATTCTTGCGGGCACCCGACAATTCCCTGGAGAGAACTTATGCCAGAAGTTGTGGACTTGCCCTTTAAGTGACTTGCCCTTTTATAAAGGCATTGTTTAACAATGTTAAATCTGAGATGCCCTACGTGTTATCAGTGTCTGTGATTTGATGTAATATTGAAGCCCTAAAAAGAATTGCGCTTCAAAATGATCAAGACGTGCCTCAACAAAGTAAAAATCTTTGAGTGACCGTTTTTTACGTACATGTACCATACTTGTTTTCCCCAATAGACTGTAGTGTTATAAAAACCATTGGGAAAACGTAAAATTAGGTTTTGATTTCCAATCATAAATATCTTGATAGTCAGACAGGCGATCGGCTTGTAAAAGTCATGGGGTTCCTGACTGACCTAAAGGTTTATAATTATGATTGCAGCATGAGCTAAATCAAGGAATTTTTTTTATGGATCTGAGACAAAGTTACCCAATCCCTTTAAGTTTTAGCCTGATGCAGAGAGAGTAATATCATTTTCCTCTTGTGGCAGGAAAGGCCTGTTTTGCCAGTGTCGCCAGGCTGTGACATTATGCTGTATCATCACGTATGCATACCTCGATTGGCTCTTCCAAGTACCTGTCTGATTGCCGCGCCCCGTGAATTCAAATTTATTTGTTTGTTAGAAATCCTCTGCTTTCATCTTACATGCAGAGAGTGAGTGAGTGAAGTAGATGACGAAAGTGCCTAGTATAAGGTAGACAGGACAGGACATGTTTTCAAGATTTTAAAAGGATCCCGTATCTTTGTCTCAGATTCTGAAACTAAATCCTGGATTTAGCTCACGCTGCAATGATAGTTATAAACCTTTAGGTCAATCAGGAACCCCATGACTTTTACAAGCCTATTGCCTGTCTTATTATCAAGATATTTATGATTGGAAATCCAAATTTCATATTTCGTTTTCCTAACGGTTTTTATAACACTACAGTCAAAGATTTTTATTTTTTTGAGGCACTTCATGATTATTTTGAAGCGCAATGTTTTAGGGCTTCAATATTACACCATATCACAGACACCGATAACACGTAGGGCCATGCATCTCAGATTTTAATGTTGTTAAACAATGTCTTTAAAGATAATCTTGAGCTCTGGTATGGGAATCGTGTGCCGAGAGAACATGGCTGTAATTCACTCCGGATTGTTTATCCTACAGTACATTGATCGTTGGAACCAGTCAAATAAAAACAAACTCACAAAAAGTTATGCTATTCTGTTTTTCTTATTTTTCTGCTTTCATAAAAATGATATTATTACAAGGGTTAGATTGCCCTTTAAGCACTTGTTTTCCTGTGTCTCTGGCACCTGAAATCGAGTGCAAGCAAATTAAACCACTTCACCTGACGATCAATAATCCACTTTTAGAAACAGACTGTCACCAGAACAAATTGGAGGAAGACTGTTTTGCTGTTTTTGTTGTTGTTGTTCTCCTTCCACATCTTTGATAACAATACCCAAAGAATAAGTGCAGACATCTTTTCCTTTCCGTGACAAAAGTTGATTATGTAATATTTAATATATTTCAGGAGATAAATACTTACCTTCTCCCTTCTCCTTCATCAGATTTTGGAACAATTATCAAACTTGGAATTTTCGGAATTATATAATTTACTTGAAATGCTCGGTTTCTTTGCTCAATCGGAAATTGGATGTTTAATGAAGTTACTTGCTTCTCTTTTAATGAAGAAAAAGCCAAAAAGAGTCCAAACTAATCGTTCAACTCTCAAAATATTGGGCAAAGTTTGCCCCTTCCCTCCTGGCACAGATGGAGTTGTTAAGGATGTTCCTGCGTGGGTATATAGTTTGTGAAGTAGGCAACTTGGCGATCACTACATAACACTAATCTAACGGGTATCATGCTTCTGTGCATACATCCGTGTGCTGCCCCATGTTTACCCATGCTTGAGCAACTTTAAGCAATGAATACGTGCACAGTTCAAGCACAGTTGGTAATATACTGTATCATGTTATACCTTGTTTTGTTCAGCACTTAAAAACATTGTATTAAGCGCTTAGAAACATTTTATTGAGCGGTTTATAAATGTAATTTATTACTATTTCATTATTATAAAATCTCCTGTACTATTGAAAAGAGCCTTCAGGTATGATGTCATTGCTGAATATATCAATTTTTCAGGATTGTCTGTGTTGTCTATCTGCAAATACTGCTGTGAATTATTAATTATTAAAAATATATATATACATAAAAGCAAGGGGCTTGCATGAATGAAATTGGAAAATAATCTTGAGCTGCAATTTTTATCAAGATTTACTATCTGGATTAATCAAGTACGGCATGCGAACCCACTGTAAAATTAGCATGACGGTCTGGTTCAGCAGTTTGGCAATTAAGGAACTTGGTAATGATAATTGATTGCAGGAAACATCAATCACGGGCTTGAGAGTTAATTAAAAGATGCAGCAAAGGTTAGCTATATCACATGAACCTCAGAAGTATGTTCTACGGGGGTTGCGTATTAGGGATGGTAAAGTGCATACATGACAAACAATTTACTCTTCTTGTAAACAAACATTTGTTTATTTAAAAAAAAACTGCACTACTTGCTATTTGGTTGAATTTCAAGTCATGATACAGTGTATAGATTAGTGCTGTAATATCACGGATATCTCCAATTCCGTTTAACCGCCAGTCAAAACCGGACGGTTTTCGGTTAAACGAATAAAAAATTAAATTAAAAAAAAAAAAAAAAAAAACGATTTTTTTTTTTTTTTTTTTTTTTTTTGTTGTTGACCGACTCTGTCGGCAGCAAGCCAGGACTTTCATTTAACTGCGAGGTGCATTTAAAGGCGCTGATTTGTGCTTGTGAACTTGTCACAAATAATAGTAACAATGTCGTTTTTAGAAGAATGTGTAAGATCATTAATGTAAATAAAAAAACAGTAGAGGACCTAGGATAGAACCTTGTGGTACGCCATGTGTAAAAGTTGGATGAATTTTTATTATAAAGTACATATTGAAGATGACAGACAAATTGGAGTGTTGTTTTAGTTTCGGAGTGGTGAGTCAAAAAACAGATTACTGAGCTGGGAGACATTGCCAGGTGGAGGGGCATAAATCGAAACTTAAAAAAAAAAAAAAAAAAAAAAAACGATTTTTTTTTTTTTTTTTTTTTTTTTTTTTTTTTTTTTTTTTTTTTTTCGTTTAACCGAAACCGTCCA
Source organism: Strongylocentrotus droebachiensis (assembly GCA_035222895.1). Classification (NCBI taxonomy): domain Eukaryota; kingdom Metazoa; phylum Echinodermata; class Echinoidea; order Camarodonta; family Strongylocentrotidae; genus Strongylocentrotus; species Strongylocentrotus droebachiensis. The sequence goes on along the minus strand of JAVYIG010003752.1, from coordinate 148,986 downwards.
ATTGAAAACGGAATCCGCCATCGGCGGTCGGATACCGGACGGTTAAACGTTTGGTTACAGCACTAGTATAGATCACACCATATTTGTTTATTTTATTTCAAGAACCTAACCTGCAGATTTTGTTATGATTTGTGTTTTTTAGCATTGTTGATTTGTAAGAACCAAGGGGTATAGGCACAATTTTGCCGGGGTAAAAATGAAGTGACCCTTGCCCGAAAAAATGGGAATTTCCACATTCCTTCAAGGGTGAGGGCTGCAGCACCCCCCACATTCTTCATTTGCTTATGCTAAGGACACCATAAATATCAGGCTTTTTGAAATTTTGCTGAAATGGTCATCATCCTTTGCAAACTGAAAAGTTATTGCGTTTTCATTTTTTCATGACGGAAGTAAATACAAACAAACAAACTTGAAACAAACAAACATTCACAAAACAACCGTGAGAGCAATATTGAAGCTCATAAGAATAAAACAACCAACCTCAGTTGAGACATGGTTTAGATGACAGGCAGACCTTTGGATGCCTTTAGGCAATTTCTCCAATTCCCCATGGCAGGGTTTGTAGGCCCGAGAGATGTGACCGCACTACATTCAACACATTACCCATTCAGCCTTTTGAAACGTCAAATCCGAGAATTAATGCACCGGCAGTAAACAATTTAGAAAGAAGTAGGAGGCCATGAGAAAGGGTGAATTTGCAGTAGAGGATTTATTCCTTCTGTGATATCATTGCATGCAACCAAAGCTCTCTATTTGCTCTTTAAACCTAGTGTGATTATCGTTATCCTTGATTGTTTTCTCCTCTTCAGTTTTTGAGCCACATATTACACTCAGTACTTAATGATGCATTGTATGAAAGTAAATTCCCTTGGTTTACTGAAAACACCTCGGTGGTATCATTGCATGCAACCAATGCTTTCTATTTGCTCTTTAAATCTAGTGTGATTATCGTTTACCCTTGAGTGTTTTCTCTTTTTCAGTTTTTGAAACACAGTATAAACACAGTCAGTGCTTATAGTGATGCATTGCCGTTTGAAAGTAAATTCCTTTGGTTTACTGAAAACACCTCGGTGATATCATTGCATGCAACCAAAGCTTTCTATTTGATCTCTGAACCTAGTGTGATTATCGTTTATCCTTAATTGCTTTCTCTTTTTCGGTTCTTGAAACACAGTATACACACAGTGCTTACTATTAATGCATTGTATGAAAGTAAATTCCTTTGGTTTACTGAAAACACCTCAGTGATATCATTGCATGCAACCAAAGCTTTCTATTAATTTGCTCTTTTAAACGTAGTGTGATTATCGAATCACCTTGATTGTTTTTTTTCTTTTTCAGTTTTTGAGCCACAGTATACACACAGTGCTTCAATATAGATGCATTGGAAGAAAGTAAATGTCTTCACATTAGGGTTAGGTATAGTTTGATAATCGTTTTATCTTGAGTGTTAACTCTTCTTCATGTTGTGACACCCAGTGCTTTTAATAGTGTGGCTGCATATGAGACTTTAAGTGCTCCCATATAAGGTGTAGATCAAATTTGATTAACATAACACCTTGAATGTTATTACACCTTTGGTATTAAATATCCATTGCTTAGTTAAATGCACTGTATAAAATGGAACATATTCACATCACGTGTAGATCATGAGTGATTATTACAACACCTCTTATGTGACACCCATTGCCTAATGATGCATTGTATATATGATTGAACATGTTCATGTCAGGTGAATACTTAGTGTAATCAGTATGATATCCTTAACACTTTTAATGTTATCTTTCTTTCGGTGTTAACAACCCAGTGCTTTATGATATAGGATGCAGCATGTTCATATCAGGTGTAGATCTATAGTGTATTTATCATAATGCCTTGAGTGTTATCTCTTCAGTATCAGAAAACCATTGTTATATATGATTTAAAGTGTTCACAACAGGTGTAGATCTGTTTTGATTATCACTATACATTGAGTGTAATCAGTGTTTAACACCAAGTGCTCAATGATGAATTATATATATTTTGACCTGTTCACATCATGTGTAGACGTGTATTGAATATCATAACACGGATGAGTGTTACACCTCCTCTTCAGTGTCCAACACCTAGTGCTTCATGATGCACACCATTGTATATCAATATCAACTATCATTACGTCAGTGTTATCTCGGTGTATGACACCAAATGCTTCTTGATGCATTATATAAAATTGAATGTGTTCATATCAGGTGTAGATCTATACATTTTGAGTATTATCTCCTATTCATTGTTTAACACCTTGTGCTTATCTTTTTGTAAATCATATAAAAACCAAATGTTAATATCGGATACAGATCTACTTTAATCATCTTATAACACCTTCAGTGTTATATCTTCTTCAGTGTTTGCAATCCTTGGATAACCAGTTAAAGTCTACTCACTATTTGTGCATATCCTACTTCTTTCATGCCAGTATAGGCTGAAGGACATGCATGTACTTCTTTGCATCGATTTTTGGATCGCACCAATCGGATAACAAACCGAAGCTGGTTTGTTTTGCAGATATAATGTTCCATCAGACATATTGATCCCCGCATTCTTATTGGACTAGCGTATTATCCTTACTCATCTGGGGATCTTATCGGTGAATATATCGGGGCCTCTAATGCGTTATCCCTTCCATTTGAAGTTATAGGCGGAACATTAGTGTGTGTCAACAAACTGTGTATTTGAAAGTAATGCAGTTTGTTTAAGAGATGAACAAAAAATTAGGACAAGGGTTAAGAGGGATCCATGTGAAAGAGGGGGAAAAAGAGAATACATTGATTCATATAAATGAGAGAGAAAGAGAGAGAAAGAGAGAGAGGGAGAGAGAGAAAGAGAGAGCAAGTGGAAGTGGAAGAGAAAAAGAGAGGACAGGAAAGCCAGCAAAGAGGAGAGACAAAGGGGAAAAGGGGGAGAGACAGGGAGAAAGATAGAGAAGGAAGTAGAGGGAGATGGAGAGTGGAATAGAGGGAGGTAGAGAAAGACAAGGGCAGAGAGATGTGGGTAGATATCATAGAAAATGGAGGGGGGAAATGTGGCATTGAAACAAGAAAAAGAATAGGAAGGAGAAAATAGTTAACATGAGAAAAGTAGAGGTGCAATACCCCAAAAACGAAATGAGGGGGACTTTAATTGTTCAAATTTTATAAGAAATATACAGTGGTACTGAAAAAGTCAAATGATTGACGTAGCTTTTCCTCAGCGAAATATAACATAATTAAAGTCTACTTGAAATAAGCCTGCACAGTTACAACAGCATGTGATGTACAATTTAAGAATGTGTGCGTTTGAGAAAATCAAAGGGGCGATATTCAAAACAAACTGAGGGGGATTTTAATTGACTTCTTGGAGAATTATACAGTCTTACTGAAAACGTCACAATTGACGTAGCTTTTCAATATGTAAAAATATAGCAAAAATATTGAAATCTACTTGAAATAAGCTTTAACAAAAAGTTTAGAATGTATGCAGGTGAGAAAAGTGAAGGGGCAACATTTTAAAAAGAATGAGGATATTAATTGACTTACATAATCTTACTGAAAATGTCACAATTGACGTAGCTTTTCATCAGCAAAATAACAAATTATCAAAATGTTTTCTTAAAATAAACCTGCACATTTAACAGCAGTGTGAGTTATATATGCAATGTCTAACATTTAACAACGTTTGCAGGTGAGTGTCTCGGTGCTGCTTTCCAATGGAGGCGTTTGGGATCAATTTATTCGACGAGATTTGCAGCTGAGCCTTATGCAAACAAGGCCTGTCTGGCCCTCTCCTACACTTTTATATTATGTAGTACCTTGCATCATCACATGGAGTGGCAGACAAACTCAAAGAAAAGGAAAAGTGTGTGATGAGAGCCAGAAGGTTGTTGATGAAAATAGTCAGACAGAGTGTCAATGTCTTTCTGGCACTCAAAATACGACATGAGCTACATCATAATATATTCTAGATAAAACAATCTATTAGAAAATGGTCAATAATGAAAATAAAATAAGATAAACCAACGTGCCGAATATATATTTCTTTTGAAAAGCAGATGTTTTCTGCATTTTTTGACAAATAAAATACAAAATATTGAAATAACAATTATAATATATATAACATAACTGATTCACATCAAATTATGAAAAGTAAATTACAGAAAAAAAACAAAAAAAACCGCTATATATAATTAAAAACTTAAAAATATGAAGGTATATATATCAAAGAATCAAGATAAATGCAGAGGCCAACTATCAAAAGCATGAGTCCATAGCAGCCGGTAAGGGGGGGGGGGGGGGGGGGGCACATGACGCTGATATAGGAGTTGTTATATACATGAGCACCCTCGTTAGTATATCTTAGTGCTATAGATGGAGCAGTGCAGTGTGTAAACAATAGACAAAATAAAAATCAACAACCTTGAATATTAATGAATTTTCAGAGCGTTGCAGTTTCAATGGTCATTGTACAAGGCACTACATATATTTTACAAAATTTAGCGATAAATAATTCATCCTTCTTCTCCTTTGTGCTGCAAAATAGATTGCAAATTGTATCCTCTTGATCTTTATTGTTAGTTAAGTGCCATAAGGTTGTTAAGCCTGTGCTCAGGTTAATGAGTTAATGCCCTTCTGGCTCCAGGGAGATGTATGTGGACTTTAATAAGAGAAGAGATGTGTCTGTACTCTGTTGATTTACCAAGAATGAATCTGAAATTTATAATACAAATTTCTGGAAGGCGATTAAGTTCCCTTACCATATTTAGCTGCCAACCTTGTGCGACCAAAAAAAGGAATTCATAAAAACGAAACTTACAACCACGCGCGACACACTTCCAATGCAGAAATGTTTATTCATCATTCTGTTTTTTCCATACAAGCAGGTAATTTTTTTGGTGGTTATTTTGGTATTATCGGCATTTCATTTTTTTTGAGAATATTTTTCTCTTCAAGTATGTTTTAAAATTAGTTTTCTATTGAATTTGTGATCAAATCACCATTTTAGGGCAGTTGTTTGACGTGCGGTATGTAAAAAAAAAAAAAAAAAAAAAAATTAAAAAACGTATTTTATGAAGAAAAAACGTAATACCGTAATTTGGAGGAAAAAACGAAGTAATTCCGGCAAAAAAGGAATGGTTGGCAGCTCTGTTAATTCATGCTAGCAGATTGGTAACGATTCATTCTTAATTGGTGTCAGAATTAAGGAAAAGTTTAATGTTTGAAGCACAAAAGCTTTTTTAGTTGTAAACAAATAATGACTACATTTATGCTAAATTACTGACTGCCAATTTTTAAGTTCCCTAATAGTACCTCACTAAAAGAAAAACATTTTGGACACAATTTTCTCAGTTATGTTTTTCTAACAATTCAAAATCTAATCTTTGTACCAATCAGTAAAAGTAGAAGAAAAGTGAACACTTTCAAAATGATAAAATATGCAGGTTCAAATGGTTCAATGTAAATGAAATGTTACATGTCTAATGAACAATTTGTGAAATGATTACATTGCAAATACACACATGTACGTTAATTCAGTGTTGCAATAGTGGTTGAGAAATGAAAACTTGTTCGCACCAGGCCTGCTGTGGCTATAAGCTTCCTCAAATTTGCAGGAAATACATATTGTAATGGGAGAAGTGGAGAGTTCACTCTGTGTATTACACTCCATGCAATCTGGTAATTTCACATTTCCACAGGCAGATGAGCACCATGGCAAACCATTTCCTCTCGCAATGGTGCGAGTTGACCCTTGGCCTGCGTGGAATCGATCCCATCTCTAGATTAAATGGCATGATTCCACCTGCTTGGGTGATAAATAAGGTGTTCCAGTCTTCAATGAAATGGGGGGGGGGGGGGGATCCCAATTCGTCATGTTGAAAGCATACCTTGATTTTAGGTGTTTTATGATAAAAAGGGGTGTGTAATTATTTAGTTTAAGAAAGTGTATATCTTCTTCCATTACATTACTCATTACTAGCACACTTTGATTCCTAAGTGTTGTTGATAATAGTAGAGGGTTTTTCAAACTTGAATTAAAAAAGAGAAGTATGTGTAGTTCTTAGTCATGTGAAAAGTACAATTAGACTATTAGGTAGTTTTTGTGGTAAGAAGGGATGGCTCAGTCACAAAAACCTGTATTTTTCTTTTTCACTCTCTGAATTACATACCTTGAAATCTGGTAATTTCAAAATTTCCTCCGGCAGACAAGCACGAAGCCATTTCCTCCCGTCATTGTGTAGCCTGACCCTGGGCGAGAGTGGAATCGATCCCATCTCTAGATTAAACGGCATGATTCCACCTGCTTAGGTGATAAAAAAGGTGTTCCAGTCTCGAATTAGTGAAAATAGAAAAGCTGTGTTATTCATTTCCACTTCACTATGCTAAAAGCACACCTTGACTGTTAGGTGTTTTGATGACAAAAAAGTAATTAAATCTAAAGTTAAAAAAAAAAAAAATAGTGAACTTCTCCTCCATTACATCATGCTGAAACTACATCTTTATTTCATTTATTTGAAGAAAAAAATGTTTTGGAGTGTTACTCAAGAATACACCCCTGTAGTTCTCTTCTATTCATTAATTTAAAAGTGGAAATCCACATGCATATTATTTGAATCATTGGAAATTAAGGTGGAGTTCTGAAAACCAAATTAAAATGTAATAGTTTATTCAGCAATTCTACTGTAATTGTTTTAATCAGCTTGATTAATATATATACATCATCTGCTGGGGGCCAGAAGGTTGATAATTCTAGTTGAAGTGCTAATAGATTTAAATGCCCTATTGGATCTCAGAAGACAATGCCTTGCATTTTCATTTTCCTTATCTGAAGCGGTCATCAAGTATGAATGAGGGTTTTACATAATCTTCATAAGTGATATTTGTTGGCAATTATTCTGTTTTTTAAAACACGGTTTACAGAGGTGGAAATTGTCAGTGATTAACTCTTTTATTTGGTACACAAATAATCTCACTGTGTTACCTTGTATTTATCATTGGATAGATATACACTGTACCAAAGACTTCAAGGTTATTTAATAATTCCCATTGCAACATTAACTGTTAAAATGGTTGACACGGAGCGAATCAAGACCAGAAATTGGTAATTTTTCGAAGCTAAGCCAGTGTTTAGAGGTTGTATTTTGTTTAATTGAAGCTTTTCATCTGTAATAACTAAAACACTAATGCATTTCTTAAAACAAAAAGAAGAATATAAAATCAGTAATTCCAGTTGTCCAAGGACAAGTCACAAGAATTGTGATGCAAGCTTCACTAATTCAAGAGAATGTCACCAACAGCGTCTGTCCTCATCAAATTATCAGGTGAATTTAAATCCTGAACACCCTACAGAGTGCTTTCAGGGATAGAGTTTAATGTAATGGAACCTGGATTTAAGAGATAATACCATCCCCTCTTTCTCGAGAGGGCTTTCGTTTAACCCATTGGATATGAGTACGGTTCTATAACATGTGTTGCGGTGACAATTGCTTCCCTGTTAATATCATACTCTTACCTAAGTCCTAACTTCAACTGTGGTAGAAATTTAAACAATGTACCCAACCATATCTTTTATGATCTCCCAAAGATCTAGGCACAAATAGTCAAATTAGAATGAGCTTATAAGCTTTCCATTGATATATAATTTATATATTTAACTTATAATTTTTGACAGGGTCTTAAAAAAAAACAGTGCCATAAATATCCCACAAAAGCCATATACCTGATGCAAAGCCACAAATTAGCAATGCACTCGCCCCTTTTGAGCTTTGTAAAATTAGCCTTTTCTGACATGTTATGTCATTTAAACACAAATGGCATACATAATGCTGCATAAATGCATTATAACATCACATAACTCCTCATGCAAGTACATGTAGTGCCATATAGGCCCAACAGCAATGTTTGGGACTAACTTTATATGGTAAAATAATATGAAACTTAAAAACTGGTGTCGATATTTGAAGCAGGCTCCACCAAGATCCTGTAAGTTGTAGATCCGAAAGTCTCACATGAATGATGTTATTGCAACATGATAACCATGTCCCACAGGTTCACATAATGATAAATGGTGTTATGTAGCTCTTACCACTACGTCTTATTTGAAAGCATGTGTCTTTTCAGTTAGTTATGTCTGAAGTTATTTAGGGCTTAGTGTACAAGGGGTTAAGATTCCTTTCCGATCCTCTTACTGACGGGAAGGAGCTTTTAACGGCTTAATGCAATCAGAGATAGACTCATCAGTTCTTCAAGATGACAGCTAGCTAGGATCGGAAGACACGATTTAAAGAGAAGGTTGAGTTCTGGTAAAAGATTAGAAGTACTTTGTGAGCTTTCTAATTCTTTTTGTTATCCTTGTTTGAAAGAATATCATGATATTACGTCACATGCAAAGGATGGCTATTATGCTCTCATATTCCAAAATAGTAATAGAAACTGCATTAATAAAACCTTTAGAGCTAGTTTTGATGCCACAGAATTATGGACGTAGTTCCAGCCCACCTACTTATCTCTGTGTCTGATGATTTACACCATTAGTGACATTTCAGGAGGATATAGTCAATTTCTTATGATTGATTCCAAACCCTCAGAACACAAAAGTTATTCCTATGCAATACATCTCTCTGTTTCGTACAGTAAGTACCGGTAACTAGGTTATCCATACCCATTTGTATTGTGATGATTTTCTTCTGCTTTGCAAATCGAGAATAAAACGTGGACTGGTTGAATTAAGGCCTCTGTTGAATATTTTTAGATGTAAGATTTCATATGTCATATTCTCTAGAAACATAAATTGGGGCAAATAAATATTTTGCCTACCAACTTAAAAAAAAATTGCAATACTAAGATAAGGGTATGAATATTTTAGTTGTTATATGTATAAACATGTAAATGTCTAGTGATATGCAATATCCTTCATAATGCAATTTCATGACCAGTACACAACATCATCTCAATGTAAGCTCTGGTCATGTTTTATTATTTATAAATTTATTTATTTTATTCCCAGGCAAGATGATAACATACAAAACATCACAAGGTTGACACAATGATATAACACAAACATAATGATATTTAGCATCACCTAAAGGATCACCTAAAAGAATTTAAAATTCTGTCTAGAGGCTCCCCACATTGGCTGGTGCATACATAAAACAAAATATAAAGATAAGGTCAACATAATTTATAAATGAATGTGTAACTAAAATTAATGTCTGTTACTATACGGTACATTATACATCAAATACTGTTTAGATTATTATCAAAAAGGATTGAAAAATGTGATTGCATTGTGAAAGAAACTGAGAAATGGTAAATGTGTAGTACATGTACATGGGAACTAATTTATTGTGCGTAATATTTGATGAGAATCAAATACACTGCACACATAAGGTATATGGGACAAAACAAACATGTAGCATGAAAGTTTGGTCCAAACTTTCCAACTATTTCTCATCATATTTCTTTTAATTATTACCATGAATATCATGTTCAATTATGTTATTTTCTATAAAGTGGAATCATATAAACTTGAAACCTGAATAAAAGGGCATCAAAGATAATTTTTAGTAAGGGGACATTTTTAGTAATGCTATTCTTCTAAACGGACGTACTAGGAATGAAAAAGCTTAGAAATTATAATTTTAATCTTGACTAGAATCACAGATCTTCTCTTTAATACTGCAGTGATAAGACACGATCCGAGACATTACTTCAGCTCCAATGGCCTGAGTTGATGAGGGTGCTAAGTCTGGCATATAGGAGATTTATTCTGATTATTTGCTCTTGAGGTTGAGTTGATAATTATAAGAAGGCATAACCCCCTAATGGACGCTCCACGGTTACATGATCTTCAGTTCTCCTTTCTGTCTTTATACGTCCACCCTTTCTGTCTGTCTCTCTCTCTCTCTCTCTCTCACTCTCTCTCCCTGTCTCTGTTTAAATATATGTCTGTTTTTGTATTTCTCACTTCCTCTCTCTCTCTCTCTCTCCCCCCTCACTCTTTCGCCCTCTCTCTCTCCCTCCCCTCTCTCTCTCTCCCTCCCCTCTCTCTCTCCCTCTCCCTCTCCCTCTCTTTTCCCTCTCTCATATCAATTCCTTCGCGCTCCTTTTGGGAGATCAACCGACCCGCGCGCATTTTATATTACATGACATATTGTAAAATTCTCGACATCTTTTTACACTTTTCTTTACCATTAAAAATCAAAATTGAGTATAATATCCTCAATCGAGATATGAGAAGAAGGAAACATTTCCTTTACATTCCATGTAAAACCATGCCCTTACTTGAAAAAAAACCTCCGTCATTTTGACGTTAAACTTTACAATCCATTTAACTTTTTTTACTTTCTCATACATAATGTCCATTGATCGGTCGCACTGTGCTCGATTGCCTTTCAATATACCAATCTTCAACTTTGCAGCAACGCGTTTTGCGTCAAATTTGTAAATCCTCAATCCCAGACAATGACATATGATACGTAAGCTTTTCATACATATAAATCTCATTTTGATTGATTCATTTTTAGCCCCGTCAATTTTCATGTCAAATCATGCTTCATGTCCCATTTTAGAAGCCCAACCCAAGGTTTTGTGCCAGCTAGCCGTGTATGCATACATGTGTATGTAATGCTATGCATACACGTATACTGAACATGCATAAGTACAGTACATGTACACGTAGCGGTAGTGCAGCGCGTACGAGCGCACTGCACTACATTTCATTGGGTCAGTACCGTTATGAAAATAGGGGAACAATGAGTGGGATGGGTTTAGTGCCGTCACAATAAACTTGCGCATTACACACGTACGTATAATTAGAGCAATTTATGCACCCCCAAGAAATAATGAATACGGCCCGACCTCTCTACACACAGAACTGCACAGATACCGCACAGTCCGGTCAAGGCGGTACGCGTAGCGTTAAACTACCAAATTTACAGAAATTGTGAGGAGCGCTTTTGCTATGAAAGGAATTGATATGCTATATCTTTCTTTATTTCTCTATCATTTGCTTCTTTTTCCTCTATCATTTGCTTCTTTTTCCTCTCACTTGCTTTATTTGCATCTCTTTCCTGTTAATATGTCCCTTACGTTCTTTTGTACATACATATACAAACTTTTTTTTTTTATAATGGGGTTTGGCGTTGATAGGCCTGGGGCCTTTGAATATCCCATCATATTTGAATTTAGTTGTGTTTTATACTCGTTATTTTCTCTTTTAATGTATATTTTATTGTCATTGTGATCTTTTTATTCAAATGTGAACATAATATGAAATGAATTGAATTGAATCGTCAAGTTTTGCAAATCAGGAAAGTGTTTCCTTTTCAACAATTCCCCAAAGACTGTGGTTGTACCGTAGTAATCGTCATCGACCTGTAGCCTGAGCGTGGGATAATCCAGCATAGACTGTAGATACGTAGCTGCCTGCCTGAGAGAAATGTATCCGCTTCACACTCTTTCTCTATGCTGTGAACTGGTTTTTAGTGGATAGTATATCCTTGTCTGGTGATTTGGGTTAATCGGGGGAAAGAGTACTGGATTTGCTCTTTTTCTCTCTTAATATTGTTGTCACTTCGACCCATTTGAATACTTATTGGCAGATTTGGGTTTTTCTAGCCAAGGGGATAAAGGTAGAGAAAGTCTGAAAATCCTCTGTCAAGCACCAGACATAATGAAAAGGGTCATCAGTTTTGGAGGTGTCTTTTCAGCCTCCTTGATTGATGTCATGAGTATTTTGTTTGCAGTGGTTCCTCTTAACCTCACATAGTCGTGTAGACTCTTGTTAGGCATTTGTCTGCTATCCTATCAAAAACATTAAAAAAGAAGTAACAATTCTGAAGGACATGGTTTTATCCTTATGACTTGCATGAAAAACTCTCCCTCACTGCCTTATTGATTGATTGTCTTTGCTATTTGCTCACACCAATCATCCTAAACCTCTTTTTATTTTCTTAGCCCTATTTCTGCTTCTTCTTTGAAACATAATAAGGAAAACAGAGAAAATACTGAAATACAGAATGCAATCTACATCTACACCTGATGTGAACAGGTCAATATATTTAATGCATCATTAAGCACTTGGTATTTTACACTAAAGAGGAGGTATAACACTCAAAGTGTTTTGAAATGCAATCTACATCTACACCTAATGTGAACAGGTCAATATATTTAATGCATCATTAAGCACTTGGTATTTTACACTAAAGAGGAGGTATAACACTCAAAGTGTTTTGATATGCAATCTACATCTACACCTAATGTGAACAGGTCAATATATTTAATGCATCATTAAGCACTTGGTATTTTACACTAAAGAGGAGGTATAACACTCAAAGTGTTTTGATATGCAATCTACATCTACACCTAATGTGAACAGGTCAATATATTTAATGCATCATTAAGCACTTGGTATTTTACACTAAAGAGGAGGTATAACACTCAAAGTGTTTTGAAATGCAATCTACATCTACACCTAATGTGAACAGGTCGAAAAATAATATAATGTATCATTATATTATTAAAATGGGATATGACCGTCATTGTTGGTCAAACAGTTTTTGAGCGTCAAGTCACGCCTGGCTGGAATGCTCCCCAGGGAGTGGAGATTGTGCACACAGTGTGTGCGGGCAAGCACTCAATCCCATGACCGGGATAATAATATATCTGTAAAGCGCTTAGAGACGTCCAAAATGTATTAAGCACTATATAAAAGCTGAATATTATTATTATTATTATTAAGCACTTGGTGTAGTGATAATCAAAACAGATCTACACCTGTTGTGAACACATTCAATCCTATATAGCAATGGGTTTCAGATACAGAAGAGAAAACACTCCAGGGAGGAGTTTTACAAAGACTAATATCGACTTTAAGTTGGACGGAACTATGGAAGGTCGTTCATGCCACTGGTTGCTCTCACCATTATGATCTTTAGATAATATATTTCTCCTTCAATAATGAATTATCAAAAATGTAAATTCTGTAGATTTGTGAACATGATTTTTTTCTTCCCTGGAGAGACCAATGCCAGTTAATGATGAGAGCAAACAGTGGTGTGAAGGGCCTGCTATAGTCCAAATCAAAGTCAATCTTAGTCTTTGTGAACACTCCCCAGGTATTATGATAATCACACTAGGATCTACACCCGATATGAACATGCTGAATCCTATATCATAAAGCACTGGTTTCTTATTGAAACATGTACTATAGAAGCCTGTACATAAAAACCACCTGCCTATAAAGACCAATTTTTCTTGTCTTCCTTGGGTGGTCGTTACAGACAGGTTTCACTGTATTATCGTGTGATTCTCTGCCTTGGTTCTTATTGATGCCTTTGGTATTTGTTGTTTTGGTAGTGGTTCATCTCAACCTCCCATAATCTTGTTAGGCTTATATATCTGCCATCCTATACTCTCCGGCAGTCTGCCATTTCGAGCTCACAGACAGCATACCGGTATATCCTTTCTAATGTGTGAGAAATGCTTCAACATGATACATGTAGTAGTTCTTGTAGTACTGTGGGTCTCTATTTTAGCTGTATTGATTGAACGTCTTCAGTATTTGCTCACACCAGTTCTCCTAAACCGTATCTAATCTTGTTAGACCTGTGCCTGGAATCCTATCGACTCAATGAAAATCCGCTGTTGGAGCTCAGAGATAGAATGAACAAAAAAAAAGAGAATCGATGCCAAGGAGCATTGCTTACAACCCTCAACCATGTGTGTGAGAATACACCAATATAGAGCTATTGTATGCAGTGATCCTCTATTTGCAATGACGAACCTTCGTCATTGCCTTGTTTTCGTTCACGTTATTAATATTCTTACTTCTTCCTAGCGTCCGAAATCCCATTCGTTTTGCACGTAGTGCTTGTGGACCCTATCTAGATCCTTTACTCTTGCTCGATTCCTTTCAAACTTTGTAGGCGTAATCTCTGATATCCAATCTAGGTCACCTACTTTTTCGTTTTCTGAAATCACTCATGCGTAAACGTCCAGGCGCCATTTTGTCCGTTTCTGGTCCATTTTAAGGCCTTTCTATCTTCCTTACTATCTCCACTATCCTAGATCCTACAAACTTCTAACAAATTCCTCTAGATAGTCTTAGAGATGTCCTTTCATCTGCGACGCATAACCTGCCCTTCAAAATGCCATCTTCATACTCAAAATTCAAATTTGAAACCGTCTACGTCAACAATCTCTCAAATTCTTGAAAAATTGACCCCTACATAATCTAAAACTGCCATAACTTTCTCATATAAATTCCGTTTTGTATTTAAATCACACGGTATCTTTATCTCATAATTGCACATAGCCATGCCAAATTTCACGCTCCAATGGTTTTGCACTACATAAATAGCGCCCTCTAAAGTTCTGGGAATTGGCTTTCTTTCTGTGGCCGTATCTCTATTATGGCTTGGCAGATCCGTACCCTTTTTTGGATTTAGATACTTGAGGATATGCCCTTTCCAGCCATATACAAAATTATATACCCTAACACTGACCGACTTTGAGAAAAATGCCCTCAAAATTCGCCATTTTCAAGAAAATTCCAAAATAACTTCAACTTGCTCTAAAATGGCGATCTTTGTACCAACGTCAATGAAATTTGGCAGACATATGTATCCATATACATGACAACTGTCTGCCAAGTTTGGCAAAATTCAAATATGTCAGCGCAAAGTTATCTCCAAAAATGATGAATTTACTATGCATTACGTAATAGCGCGTTTAATGCGTGCAATACATTGCGTGCAAATGACATTGGTGTCAAACTGACCGCAATGAAGTGCCCTTTCGAATGATACCAAGTATGGTATATGTTCACACAGAAAATGGTGAGTAAATCGCATTTGAACAAGGGTCACTTTACGAATTCCGCCCGATTATAACACTTATCGACCATGACGTCATTTTTTCAGACTACTTTTCGCCCCCTTAACATCCTTTTTTTTCCTTGAGAATTTGCAATGACATTCCGAGATGCAATACGCAGGGCACCTCGTGGCCGGATTTTTGAAATTAGTCAAGGGGGCCATTTAAGACGCCATTTTGTCCTTTAAATCTATTTTACATCACATGTTTCGATAGGATTATCATAGGAAAAATGAGAGTGGTTTACAATAACAACCATGAAATTCTCTTTCCAATGATACCATAAACGGCCCATAAAGAGACATAAAGAGAGAGAGAAAAAACAATTTAACTCCGGTCAGAATACAGATCCTGTACGTTTTCCGCCCATGCATTACACGCATTGTCTATGGCGCAAATCGGGTTCACGCTTTTGACCCCTAGAACGATCTATATTGCAATGACGAACATGCAACTAATCCCATTGGTTTTTGCACGCAGTGCTTGCGAGCCCTTTCTAGGTTCTTTCCCCTATCCCAATTTCTTTCAAACTTCGTAGGCATAGTCACTACCATCCCATCAAGGTCACTATTGAGGCCTTTCTTTCGCCCTACCTGTCTCCAATATTACAGAAGCTCAAGACTACGTACAAAAAATTGCTCTGGATAGTCCGAGAGAAGCTCTTTCGTTCGACACGTAGAAACACGGCGTCATTGCACGCACATCGTTTTGACACGATTGCATTTCTAGTTCATCTTTATTGATATGTCTTCGGTATTTGCTCAAACCGTTTCTCGTAAACCCTACTCAATCTTGTTAGACCTATGTCTGCCAGCCTATCTTCTCAATGGCAATTTGCCATCAGAGCCGTTTTCATTAGACAACTTGGTCATGCATCCAGACATAAATTGTTACTTTCAAAATCCTGTGTTTATGTCACATTGAATTGTTTTTAGAATACTTGTTATGGTGTATTCATTTATAACATGAAAAGTTATGGTTCAACATCTACATGAGATGTAAACCTGTTGTTTGAGTCAATTTATATTTGATGAAATCCTGCAATATTGACGAGTAGTTGCACATGTACCAGAGATGCCAACTAGTAAGGATTTCCCGTAATTGGTACGGAAATTAACGACCATTACGGCAGTACGGAATGTTGTCTAAAAATTTTTTTTTTTTTTTTTTTTTTTTTTTTTTTTTTGCGCATAGGGATCTATCGTAGCAAGTGCTGTACAGTATGGTGGCCATCCAGCACTCGCTGCATGAGAAAGATGGAAAATTATCAAGTATTCTCTTAATAGAAGCCAATTTTTCATTGAAAACTTATGTGTTGTGATGAACTGAAAATCAATATTTAGCAACTTTGTGGGAGTAAAATCACAACAAATTTCAGATAATCATGCGCGCATGCGTCCGCTTGCCATTCTTTTAAGATTCATGGCGCCGCATAGGAAATTACTGATTTATTCCCCAAATTACTGATTTTGAGCCTTATGGTTACTGATTTGTGCTCTGAAAGGTTGGCATCCCTGATGTACATGTAGATAGTCTGGCACTAGCTAGACATCTGTCATCTACCGTATGTGCTTGTGTTGTGAATTGCTTCAGAAAAGCAGCAGATGGTTTCATCTGTCCTTTACATTTTATTCATTTTGTTTTGCATTTAGTAAACATATATTCACTGCATTTATTGGAAATGCACATTCTCTCCTATATTACACTCTAGAGAAAAACATTAATATTACAGTTATTACTTTTCATTTTTTATCCTGTCAATACAGGTTTTTATTTTAGCAAAATATTTTATATTAACTTGTAAAATGCACAACATTATTCCACTATTTCTGTCTTTTCTACCAGCTATTAAACATTTAGAAAAAATATAGAATGTATAATTGCCTTAATGAAAAATTGTCTCGATCTTTATAAAAAGAAATGCCAGATATTTGTTTAAGTATCTTTATTCATGAGTTGATTGGTACATCATATTTCATTATATATTTTTTGTCTATATACTAATATGTTATTATTATTTATGAGATTTGCTTTTATAAATACTTCGATAAAAAAGGAAACAAAATACTAAAATTATTGAAGCACACAAACCTGACTTCAAATGTCCGGGCTCCATTAAACATCTCCATCATCAGTCAGGGTTGTCGTTGTTTGACAGTCATCTACTTTGCAAAATAATATATTTTTGGAAGTGCCCTCATTATTAGAAATGAAGATATACAGGTAGACCCCCAAGCAAAAGATGTTTACAGGATGTACGCACCACCCCACTGCATATTGGATATTAGTGAGGTTCACATGGTGATTCGTTCACTTGAGTTAAAGGGATCCGGTAACTTGTATTAGATCCTTTTTTTTTTAAATTTGATTTAGCTAGCTCATGCTGCAATGATAATTATAGACCTTTAGGTCAGTCAGGAATCCCATGACTTTTACAAGCCCATCGCCTGTCTGATTATCAAGATATTTATGATTTGAAATCAAAATCAAATTTTGCGTTTCTTTTACCAGTTTTTATAACACTACAGTCTATTGGGGAAAATGAGTTTGGTAAAACCGGTCACTTAAAGATTTTTATTTTTTTGAGACACTTAATGATCAGTTTGAAGCACAATTTTTTAGGGCTTCAGTGTTACACCATATCACAGACACTCATAGCAAGTAGGACCATGCATTTCAGGTTTAACATTGTTAAACGATGCTTTTAAGGTTATAGTGGGATACCTATGAGCAGCAGAAGAGTCCTTGCTCAGAGTTATGTGCCATTTTGATGCATTTAGCCAATAGAGGTCACGCCAGCTTCTGGTTAAAATAAATGCTTTCCCCTGCGTGCAGTAATCTTTGAAAATACTCCTTTTTTGGTACCGTGTGAACCCTTGTTGTGATATAAAATGTATTATTGTTTATAACTTTGACGTTTCACAAACATTAAGTTTAAAACGTTGATGGTATCCTGTGAACGCAACTATTCATATGCATTTCCATAATGGGATAATTGCTCAGGGCCTGGGGATGTTTTGCTATTCTTCGTGAGACGTGCAATCAATTAAATGCTCATTTGGATACAGCGCTCGCCCGGAGGAGGACGCAGCAACTTGTCTTAAAAGTGAACCAACATCTGATGATATATCTTTGAAGCCCCTTTTAGACAGAATGGCGTAAACTGTGTAAGAAAAATAACAACCTCATGAAACTCTGCAATTAAATGAACTTCGGGCAAGTGGCAATATTGTGGGGGTAAAAGAACATCCATGTAATGTACCTGCTTGAAATAATAGCCCCAATGTGGGCTCATTGATCTGGGTGTTTATTATGAAATACGAAAACGTGAAATGTACTACAGGATATGTTTATCGCGATGAAATTTGCTGTGATGGGTGTGTTTAAGCAGTGATCTTTCCTAAATACCAATCCAATCCAAAGATATTTGATATAGCGCCTTTTCCTTGCAGACTTTACAAAGCACTGCATGCACGCTCCACAATGTTTGGGCCATTTAAAAACAAAAGTTAGACACTTCTCAGAGATCAGTAAAGTATATGTAGGCTGGTAATAAAGTAATTTCTAGCAGAATAATTTCCCAGGTCTGAATGGGCCTCTAGGAAGAGAACACATGTAAATCCAATTTCATTAGTAACATGTACGCTGTACGTCATGTTGCGAGGCATTATATTAAGCTTTAAAGGGCAGTGCGAGAAATTGAGGATGGAACTTTCAGAGGAAGTTTCAGCAGACATACCCTCATATACTCCTTGTTTATTTGGGTATTTCAGAAAGGATGTTTTAACATTCAGTCAATATTGTCAGATACGTTCAATTCGTTAGTTAGAGAAATTATTTTTTTGTTAAATATATTACTCATTGCGGATGTAGTATTGAAAACGTTGTAATCTTTTAGATCCCTTGTTGACCATACATTGTGAGACAAACAAATATCACTAGTGATGTTATTGTCTTTAATTTGTTGTTGTTGATTGAATCATTATAAAGAAACAAATACTCTACTCATGAATGCAAAATATCTTTTGTTTTTCCCAATCTATCTATGATTAGGCATGATTCGCATTAAAAATTTAACAAATACACATATTCATCTTTAGACCATTAAAAATAAAGGCGAATTGCCTTTCTACCTACAGGTTGATTTAAAAGCAGGTTAATTTCTTTTCGTCTTCAGCTAATTGATGCCTCTAGATGTAATTTGTCATATGTCTTGTCCGTGAAACACATCTGAGTGCCAGGGGCAGACTCATTAAATTGATTGATTTTGTCTTTGGTTAATATGGCATACCCTGAAGAAATGTCACTTTTATTTTCCTTTTCAAAATATTGTTTTATAATGGATATTTATTATTTTATAATGGATATTTATTATTTTCCAGGGAGAAAACAAGTTATTTCATTTTCTTGCATGATATGGTTCCAACTGATAGCTCATTCTCATCATAAGGCTGCCAATTTGAAATTACTATATGTTTTAAAGATCTTCAAAACTCTCATATTTATAAATGTTAGTTGTCTGCTTCTCACAAATGAATGGATTTTTGTCTGATTTTTTTCCCCACTTTGATTTCATTTAAGCCACACTGTTCTACTTGTAGCTACTTGGTCCCTCTATATAGAAAACAATGCCAAATCGGTGACCATTGGTCCCCCATGATCCTCTTTTTCTTATGTTTATTGAGAGCTGAGTTGATGAGATAACCAACTGTCCAGTGACCTAGCAGTACTAGTTTGGCTAGGAGGGATTATACCTCCTATAAACTAGTACAGATAAGCTTTAAGGCAATTTACTGTCAGGCTTTACAGCAAACTGTTATCTATTTTTAGCTCTGTTTTCCCTTTTGAACTTCCTATTTCAGTCCTATTTCAGTACTATTTTGAAGTATTTTCCATCATCTTCAGTTCGTGCCGTCATTGATTTGTTTGTTTGTTTGCTCTATTCCTGGATAAAGACCGATATCGTCTAGCCGTGTTTACCCACTTATTTCATTCCATCTGATCGTCATCCATGAGGTGTTGGTGATGGCATGCATTATCAGTTTCCATGGTAACCGTCTCCCTCATCGAGGTCTCAAGGGAAATCAGAAGGGTATATGGAGATTGTCGGGGGTATTAAGGAATACTCGGCTGAATTGGAAGATGGGAATACGTTTAGCTCCTTTCATGGATCATAGCCACATTTACTAATAGGTTTTACACGTCTTTAGTCCAGATTTAGCTCTCGCTGCGCTGATGTCATGTATATGGCGCTTTCTATGCTAAAGTGTTTCAAAAGCTATTTTTGTGTTGCTAAAGTAGTCTGAATCTATTTTCAGCCTTGTTTCACCCCGATAAATATGACTTTTATGAAGTTAACTTATTCTCAGGAATAAGTATGAGGCCGGAGGCTGGGTAGATATTTAGATAGTATACCAGAGGATTTTGTTATTCTCCATTGGAGAGAGAGAGAGATAAAGAGAGAGAGAGAGTTATAATAGAAGAGCTGCAAAGAAAAAAAGTAAAATAATGAAACTTTGGTCTATCACTATGAAGTTGAATCTATTATTTTTTAGGTTTAGAAGTAATTATGTATATGGATATGAGATATTATGTATAAGAATGGAATAAAATAAGGAACCACATTGACTTTTTTCAGTCTATGTACGTGTAAAGCTTTTATCTTTTCATCTCAGCGTAATTTATGAATGAATACTAGTTAAAAAGTCTGTGTCTATTGATATGAAAACAAGTCATGTCAGTCCTCCATCCAGTCTCCAGGGAAAACACATGATCGGTTGTCTCGTTAGTCATTAATTTGTGTGCGTGTGTTTGAATTTATTCATGAGAAAGAAAATTGGTTGTAGACGGGGAGACACGGAGAGACACAGAGCAGGGTCGATAGAAGAGAAAGGTAGAGAAATGACGTTTCACCGTATATTCATGAGATCTTATCAAAGAAATGAGATTTAACTTAGTAAAAGGAATTTGCTACAACCTACGTAAATCTACTATCTGTTCATCTCATGGTAATGCATAATTGAACATTTCAGGTAGTTCGTGCATTTGATCCTATACTGTCTGTTGATATGTAAACATGAAATTTGCTACAACCTACGTAAATCTACTATCTCTTCATCTCATGGTAATGTATGATTGAACACTTCAGGTAGTTTAATGCATTTGATCCTATACTGTCTGTTGATATGTAAACATGAAATTTGCTACAACCTACGTAAATCTACTATCTGTTCATCTCATGGTAACTTATGATTAAACACTTCAGGTAGTTCATGCATTTGATTCTATACTGTCTGTTAATATGTAAACATGAAATTTGCTACAACCTACGTAGATCTACTATCTGTTTATCTCATGGTAACTTATGATTAAACACTTCAGGTAGTTCATGCATTTGATTCTATACTGTCCATTGATATGTAAACATGTCACGTCAGACTACGCCTAGCCTCTAGGGAGGAGCATGGCCAGCATTCTCATTAGCAAAATAATTGTGCGCGCACGTCGTCTGTATTCATTCATGAGGGGCAAAAAATAGCGTTTTGGAGGAATAAAGCATCGTTCAGATATGGTGTAGTAAACCGCTGCATGTTTTAGAACAGAGTAATTGTTATTAGCTTCACATTTCTGTACCTTATAACACAGTGCTTAGTGAATAGGCGTAGGATTTGTTGTGATAGTTACCATTCGTCTACACATTATTGGAACACACGCTGCGGTTAAAGATAAACTTTAGTACTGGTAATGCGATTGCATTGTGAAAGAAAAGGTGTGAAAGGATCAGAAACAGTTGATCATGGAGCATGTAAGTATTGGTGTGCACTGCAAGGTTCTGGAGTCATCAAAATCATAAAAAATTTGACCAAGTCTTGGTAAAGTAACAAACACTCACATAGAAAGCTATATATGGGACAACACACAAGGTGTCGGGGATGCTGGTACTACCTTGGTTTCCTTGTCTTTCTATGCTCATTACTCAGCCAGTATACATTTTCTTCCAAAATTGTTTGGCACATGTCATTTATTTGTAATCTTGAACATTCAGTGTTAAGTTTCGTTTGATTCTGTGAGAATTATTTTTTTTTTTTTTTTACCAGTACTGGAGTTTATCTTTAACTGCTACATATCTGAACGAGCCTTGAGGGAGAAAGACAGAGGGAAAGAGAGAGAGAGGGGGGTGAATGTAGAGAGTAAAAGATAAAGATGTGAATATTGACATAAATGAAATTAATGAGCGAGAGAGAAATCCCAGACACAACAAGTTATTAGCGTTTCTTTGATTTCTCTCTATTTCAGTGAATTTTAGGGTTTGCATAGTGAATAATGGATAGGGAGAAATAGTCACGCACATAGAGAGGGAGTTAAGGATAGAGAGAGAAGAAAAAAAGAGAGAGAGGGAGAGGGAGAAAGAGAAACAAAGGAAAGAGAGAGGGAGGGGAGGGAGAGGGGCGGGAGAGGGGAGGAAGAAAGCACACAAAAGGGATCTACAGTTTGAAGGGGGAAAAAGAAGAGATGTGTAGAGAATGATGGGGAGAAGAGGGGAGAAAAGGGTGTAAGTAGATGCCAACTAGGAGTTCAGAGATTTGTGAATCCTTGATCAATGGGACGGATTTATGACCTTCTTGTGAGCCTCTGTGGCCTACAGCTAAGAGAACATTTTATGAATCAGTTTTGACCTCGCACGTCACCTAGAAACTTCATACATTTACTATGTGAAGGGTATACCCACATCACACAATGGTTGATCTGCATAAATAGCTAGCAGCCATAGGCCCCATTCACACCATAACTAGATTGTATACCGACATGACTGTGGTTGTTACATACATAGAGAAGCCTTAGGCCCCATTCACACAGGATACTGTACATAATCTATACCCATTCACATCCTCATGAAACCCTCACACACCACACAGTGGTTGTGTTACGTATATCAGCAATAGGCCTCATCCACACCATACTTGGATTGTATAGCCACATTACACTGTGGATGTATTACCTATAGCAGCCTTGGGCCCTATTCACACAGATTTGTAAATCATGTTTATATGCATGTAGACAATCGTATATATTTTGTAGAATACCAGTCTTAAAGATGAAGTTGAGTTCTGGTCATGCGATTGCATTGTGAAAGAAACGGTGTGGAATCGAACAGAAAAGGTTGATCTACTAGCATATAAGAATTTGTGTGTATTGCAAGGTTCTGGAATCATCAAAATTATAAGAATTTGCCCAAGTCTTGGTAAAGTTACAAACACTGTACACAGAAAGATGTATATGGGACTACACGAACACGTGGCGTAAAAATCCTACCCCCGAGTTTTACGATGTTACATGACATATTTAGAATATGAAGGCATTTGAAGAGCCATGCTTTTCAGGGAACATGTCTTATCTGATGTTCTTCCACACTTGCATAATAAGAATGATAACGCTCACAAAGTATTTTTCACCTCTTCCCAGAACTCAAACTTCTCTTTACGTGATGCAGTAAACTCCCCCCCCCCCCCACCCCCTCACCACCATAAAAAAGACTGTCGTTGCTAAACATCACATGTCAATGAGTGGCCTTAAAGAGCATATCTGTAATTTAATCAAGTATTATTTAAGCAAACAAGGACTCCCACATGCATTTACTGATCTGCATGTATGCATTAAAAGACTAAACACATGAGGCACAATTTGCTCAACTTATTTTGATTTGGCTGTGGTTATCTGAATGGCTTATACCGCTTCTTGTTTTTACCGTATTTAGGATATGAAAAAGAGAAAAGAGAGTTTGAGCAAAAGTAAAGTGGAGAAAGTTGGGGGAAAGGGATAAGAGAGAAGAGAGAGAGAGAGAGAGACAGAGAGAGAGAGAGAGAGAGAGAGAGAGATAGAGAGAGAGATAGAGAGAGAGACTTTGTATATATCCAATACTGAAACATTCATATCTAAACTCAAAACTCACCTTTTTAAATTAGCATATCAATAGTACTAAAGGAGATTAATGTTATGTTGTAATTTTTCTCTTTGTAAAAACTTCACTGTTTTCTATATATGTTTCTGTTTCATTTTCCTTTTATGATCATGTAATACTTTATGTATAAGTATATTGTAGAGCACACTAAAATATCAACAGATATGAAATGCGCTATAAGAGAACAAAGTATTATTATTATTATATATATACACAAGTAGCGAGAGAGAAAGAGAGAGAGAGAGACCAGCCAACTGACAGACAGAAAGAAGCAAAGACACAAAGTATAAATATATATATATATATATATTCTTAAATTTTAGAGACAAGTTCTTTTTTAAACAATAGATCTACCGCTTGCTTCTACTTAACAAACTAACAGTATTCTATCGAGCCAGGACATTGACATTTTAACAATCCTTTTACAATTATGTAGATTGACAAAGAAACATTCCCCTTGAGGTAATTTAAATGAGTACTGTTACCAAATCGATGTTTGTGCTATAACTGCTAACAGCCTAAAGACATAGAGTGCATTTTTATGAATAAAATATTCAAAAATACAGTCAATTCCACCCCCTCAGTAATTCAAAACCACCAGGCACTGCTATTTGTTTTGTTATTGACACATGTTCTGATCAACATTTAGCAGTCTTACTATTTTAGACACCTGTTCTTACTATTTTATTCATATTTCTCCCACTCATGTCCCCTTACTCTATCTCTTTATATCTCTATCTACGTCAGTATTAATATCTTTATCTTTATTTGTAAAGATCTATTTCTGTCTTTATATTACCCTTAGCATGTATATATAAATATATCGTCGAAGAATCCACGAACCGTCACACGCGACCGCTAAAGCGCATAAGCACATTCGGAATAAAACGCGATTAAAGATCATGCCTTATTTCAACCAGCTAATTCGAGGCGCTTACTTCCGATAAATAGAACAATTATGTATGAAAAGAAAGAAGAGAATCTACTCTTTCTTTCCACACATAATATATATCTGACATGCGTACAATTATAACACAACAAGGCTACACACACGTGTGCCGCTTCGTGAATTCTTTCAGCGCGCACGTAAACAAATCCACGAAGTGGCACATAGCCCTCGTGCCGCGCATAGCACACTTGATCTCGCGCATTAAAAAATCCACGAAGTGGCACATGCACTTGTGACAGTGGTGTAGCGTGGTCGGACTGATTGGGGGGCATGCACATTACTAGGGGGAGGGGGGGGGGGGAGGGGGGGGGGGAGGGGGTATAAACCTTTTGTATTTCTTTCCAAAGCTGACCCCTTTTCTTTTATATTAGTTTTTTCTCCAATTTTGGTTTGAGGGAACAACCCCCCCCCCCCCGGCCCCTCCACCATTTGTGCTATAAAAGCAACCCTCGCATAAAAATGATTGTTCCAATTTTCAATAATTTGGAACAACACCCCATGTGGAGACTTCAAGAAATATCAATGGTCAGAAATTCAAGATCGCCTTACAATTTCTGTGTCAAATTTAAACAATGCTTTTGTAAAGATAATGAAAAGAACATGGGGGCCTGTTAGGATTATTCAGTTAATTTAATTTCGATATAATTATATCGATACAATTTCCCAGTCTCATATTAAATTCCATGCTAGAAAGGTGGATACATTATTAACTCCTTTAATTTTTGCGCTGTGGAACAATTGAACTTCCATTCTCGAAGACGAGTATCAATAAAAAGCCCCCTTAATTCCTTGTTAAACATAATATATTAAATCATGTATTCCTAATACATAATTGAAACTGGTTATTTATTATATTATATATCGTTTAAGATGATGTTTCTAGCTTTTCAGAATAGTTATATTACTTGATTCAATCACCAAGCCTTGCGACTAATTATTAAATTATAATCACTATCATTCATTCTCACTTCAATCTCGAACTTCAAGCTTGTTTTGTGTGGATCTGTCTACCCCGCCCCCTCATGAACACACACACACACACACACAATCGCATAGTAGTCAGATATGATTATGAATATTTACTAGAATTTATTTCAACATTTCATTATGTATTAAATGCAACATTTAAAGTAACTTCATTTCATACTGAATTACAGTAAAGTTGTTTTTTACACGTTACAAATCGTTATAAAACATTTGTTTAACCTCAACGATGTGACTATTACACAAACAAAAGTATATGACCTATCAAGATACCTTTATGATAATTCATTGCTACGATTGACTTACTCTGATATCTCTTCTCTTCGATAATTTATTGAAATTTATCTCGCTTTATGAATACAATACTACACAATACCATTATTAATTGAAAAATCATTAGCAGAGTTTTGTTCATGTACGTGAACCTGTTATCCCTAATCATCTATGCTAACCCGTTTAAAACAGCGACCTGGAAGAGTAATGGTAGCACAATAACTAGATGGGCACATATTTGAAGACAACAATGCAAAGAAGCAAAGAAATGTATAACTATTTGTTATGGATTGAATAGAAAACTAGCATGAAGGTATACATAATTAAATAACACATGAAACATTACATTAAATAAATTTAATAATTCAATTCAATTCAATATTTGACTTCACTTCAAATTCATGCATAAATGAATACATATATTTCAATTAAGCATTCTTTATATATCAACTCAACTATATAGTTCCTACACAATACCATTATTAATTGAAAAATCATTAGCAGACTTTTGTTCATGTGAACCTGTTATCCATAATCATCTATGCTAACCCATCTAAAGCAGCGACCTTGAAGAGTAATGGTAGCACAATAACAAAATGGGCACATATTTGAAGACAACAATGCAAAGAAGCAAAGAAATGTATAACAATTTGTTATGGATTGAATAGAGAAGCAAGCATGAAGATATATAAATATATAACACTTGAAACGGTACTTTAAATAAATTTTATTATTAAATTCAATTCAATATCACTTCAAATTTACCATATCAACTATTTCATTTTTGCATAATGAATAAATATATTTAAATTTAGCAATCTTTATAAATCAACTCAACTACATGCAATTCAATATATAACTTACCATGTGTATTCAAACATCTTTTCATATTTACAATAATAACTGCTTAAAGCGTATTAAAACAAATCAATTGCAATATAATATTTCTTATCGATAAAATTCCATTATCTGCACGAACTATTCAATATAATTTACATGTACAACTTATGCCTAGTGTAAAATATCTATTCATCTTATACACAATTGTGAGGGACATGAGTAGTATTCATTAGTCCTGAAATTGGGGACAGTATCAATGAGTGTAGAATATTCAATATACATTGTATGTACTAAATATGTATATGCTAACCCAAATTCATACCGATTACAACACATGAATTAATGAGAGACAATTTGGGGATGTAATTTCCTCAATTATTATAAATGTTCATACAATTTAATAAAAAAGCAAAATTTATTATAAATTGTTATCCTGCCTGCCTGATTCTACTTACCTACAAATTATTAAAAAAAGGAAAAGTTGGGTAAATATTGTTTTATGAGATATGTGCCTCGATGCAGAAAGAGTTACAATCGATTGTAAGTTACAATTAATCGTTTTCTGCATCGGGGCAATGGTAAGATAAGTGAAGTGACAATAGCATGAACTACAGTAGATTATATTCATAATGTATTCCAGAAACTATCTTGTGCAGAAACGTAACCTATTTTGAATAATTGTTTTATTCTTTTTAGCAAAAATAACAGACTGAAGACAATTCCAATTTGCTTAAGTTTGAAGGGATAAACCATAACAAAAATGATGTATTGCCAACTGTGTTATGTTTGTTAAACAAGTATAGCATATTTTCCCATCTCACGATCTTTGACTAAACATGCATTTCTGATTGCATATCTCACATATTATACACAATTTCTGACACAAGCATTATATGATTATAATTAAAGAAGGTCACGTCGGTAAACATCTTACATTTCACATGTTAATTTAGCACATTTTGAAATAACAGGAGGGTTGCAATATAATTATTAGCATCCAACTAATTATCATTTTTGTGAATAATTTCATCAGCTTCCCTCTAAAAAAAAGTGGTTCCTTAGCGACTGGCTGGAATACTCCCTAGGGAGTGGAAATTGTGCCCTTTGCGTGCAGGAATGATTGCAGTGTGTATCCGTTGACAAGGGTAATAATAGCGCTTAGAGGCTTTGTTGCAATTTGCGCTATTTAAATAGCCACTATTATTATTATTATTATTATCTACTCCAATCACCTTTGGCTATTCTGATTGCCTATGATGAAGTTTATCCAATCAACTGCTAGCAGATGTGCCATCATCAGAGGACCTCAATCTCGGGACTCCCCTTTTCTGACTGCATGTCATCTAATCTGTGACATCTACATCCTTGGCATCTTCTTCTACAAGAAATTTATGCAGATTTGAAGCTATCTCACAAGCTCCACACCGTGTCTGTCCTTCATGTGACAAAAAACATGTACCCTCTTTGGAAGCAAGGTTATGCATGGTGAAATTGTAATTTCTTATAAAACAGTTCGCTTCTCTTAGATTGAGGGAAGTAGATAACCTGTTGCAAGTCAAATACAGCTGCACAGAATTCTCTGTTCTCTTGTGCCTTTACTTTGGCTTCTTCTTTCCTTTTTCGTACTTCCACCTTCTCCCTTATGTGCTGATCATACCTTTCTTGTAGGGGCTCCTTCTTAGATACAGATGCTTTCTCATAAGAGTCGCAGATACCACAAAGGTCTTTCTTTGGGCGATTAAGCTTTTCAAGCATTGATCGGTAGAAGGGGATAGATGCTCCATTTGGATTATAGGTGCACTATATAGGTGCATTCAAATCTGATGACAAGTATTGGCACGATGATGAAGAGCGGCAGTAGTGAGATTCTACCATGGAGAAACAAGCAATGTGATCAATCCCTTCTTGTCTGAGCACTTCATCACAATCTTTATTGACTCCCTGTCTGCCACCTCTTTTTTCCGGCTCAATCACCCCACAAGATCGAATCTTTTTAATGACAGTGCGTATCTGGCGTGTTGTTATCCCTATTGTGTAAATGAACAGTGCCCTGCAAACTTTACATTTTTGCTGTGAAGCATGACCTGGCAGATAGTAAGAATTATTCTTGCCATTCGTTTTCAGATCTAAGTGCCGCGCTATTCATTCCCTCTGTTTTTCGAGGTCAGCAAGATCATAGAAGGCATGTCTCACATGTTCACGTTCCTCCAATGTCAGCTCTAAGCACTTGAGGTTTCTTTGGGTACAGTTATGGTACAGTTTGAAACAAGTGGATAATCCCTCCTAGCAGCCATCTTCTTGTTTGTTTTTTCTGTCATGTACTCTTCTTCACTATTTCTACGAATCTTAACACTTAAGTTTCTACTCTTGGAAAGTTTTTTAGGTTTTTCGGTGAGAGGCAATGAAGTGTCACCATCTATACGGTAGTCCTCAGGTTGTGAATGATCAAATAGATCTTGGCCAAACATGTCTGGTACATCATGAACATCTTGAACGTCCATTGCACTCTCATTGGTTGCACATAGACCTGCAATACCACGCAAGTCTACCTGAGCTCTACCTTCAATGATAGAGGATGTACATGTAGTACGTACCGCAGGTCTACCTTCAATGAGAGATAATAATAAAAATAAAAATAATATTCAGCTTTTATATAGCGCTTAATACATCTCGGACATCTCTAAGCGCTTTACAGATATATTATTACCCCGGTCATTGGATTCAGTGCTTGCCCGCACACACTGTGTGCACAATCTCCACTCCCTGGGGACGCCTTCCAGTCAGGCGTTACTTGACGCTCAAAAATGGTGTTTGCATACCTGCTGGTAGAGCTGCATAAAATAAACTTACATCAATACTGTTAGAACAAAATGCAACATTGTGGTTCAAGCAGTTCTCACTCTGTGAACAGTGAGTGAAGCATAGGAGGCAATTACATATGTGACATGCAGCCCATACCCCCCTGTGCAGAAAAAACTGTCACATTGATGCCAAACTGATGTCATGGATGTGTTGGGCTGCTGTGCCATTGTCTTGTTCATGGATGTGTTGGGCTGCTCTGCCGTTGTCTCGTTCATGGATGTGTTGGGCTGCTCTGCCGGTGTCTTGTTCATGGATGTGTTGGGCTGCTCTGCCATTGTCTTGTTCATGGATGTGTTGGGCTGCTCTGCCGTTGTCTCGTTCATGGATGTGTTGGGCTGCTCTGCCATTGTCTCGTTCATGGATGTGTTGGGCTGCTCTGCCATTGTCTCGTTCATGGATGTATTGGGCTGCTCTGCCGTTGTCTTTCTCATGCTTGTGTGGCATTCTGAAAATAGAGAAATAAAGTTTGTGTTTAATTTGCAAGTAATTGATTAATTGACTAAGCTGGTTTTGAAATGAAGTTAAAAATTATATGTATCGAACTAGAATAAGAAAAAAAACCTGGCATATGGTAAGTGTGTTTGGGTCTTGAGTGACTTTCTTTTGATAATGATTGCCTCAATTCTTTTTGATGGGCCTTTTAGCAATGTGTTTTTTAAAATAATTTTTTTTAAATAAGAGATGAAAATTAATAGCAACGTAACATTTTGCACATGTAATATTGATTTTCAGCAATTAAGTTTGCATATGTTTAACTCCCCTGCAAAATTATTGTATTATATGGAGTACTGTTTTTCTTTATTTGCACTGCAAAATTTGTCATATACATTCATAATTTAGAGTAAAGTGGTTCAGACAACCATAAAATGCTACCAAAAAAAAAAAAATATTCAAATGCACAATATACATGTTTCCAACTACTCCTGCCTACAGGCCGGAAGACCATTGAAAGATAAAAGATACCAAAAGGTTGAAGGCAAACAAATTATAATAACAAAAATTACAAGCAAGATCCACATATCCCTTCATTATATTTATAAGGCAGTATGATGAAATAAGTATGATAATACTCTACATACTTGGACGATGGTGGCCACTGGCCAGTGGTACATCACTCTCCGATTCTGTGGTGTCTTCTTGATCTTCAGAGTTATTAACGCCAAGAGCTGTGGCTTCCCATGGTAAACCTTCCCACATCATAGTTGCTGTAGAGCCCTTTCGTAGAGGAGATTCGTACTGCAAATCTCCTGCAGATACGCCATTTGTTGCTCCATCATCCCAACGCACTAACACATCTGCAGTTGTTGGATGTAGTCTGCAGAAAGTTAACAAAAGAAATATATTATACAAAAACTATTCAACAAAATGTTGACCCAATATTAAGAGAGCCTTTGTGAGTGATACTAAAGATCAAATCAAGAAGTCATTACTTTTAGACCCACCTATGTTTACTTTATTAGTATTAATATTTAAAAGTGATTAAAGATAATGCATGAGTGTTGGTCCTCTCCTAATTTTGTTTATTAGATTTTTTTGGTGGTTTTGAATACATGCAAAGGGACACTTACTAAGGACTTCTAAATGATAATCATTCCTCTGCAAGTGCTTGTATACTTGAGAAAATTTGATTTTCAAATATTGTGTCTTTCACGTAGATCCAGGACTATAAGTATCATTCGTGCACTGAGATACCGCACTGTTAGAATTGCCACTGAACAACACAAACATGATACGGCCATTCACGTAGGTTCAAACCAGCAGACATTAAACAGTAATTTGTGTGCACCTACCAGGCTAGTAGCCACATGAACGCAGTGTGTTTTTATTTTGCTTTCAAATACTATGGTGTATTGTTGATGAAGAGTTTGGCCTTTATTTTTTATTTGACAAATATTCTGATTGAATCATGCAAATATATAATTATTTCATTTCATAATTCAACAATTCAACAATTAGGCTGTACTGCATGTTTTGCGTAACCTTGGAAAGTTCGACTAGTGCTCTTTTATGTATACATCTCAGCTTAATATGAACAAAGGAACTCTCCTTTTTGCCTTTGGATGCTTCAACAACATATAGTCTCACATTTTGAGAATTTATGCAGCATCAATTTACAGATTAAAGTTACTTGTTCTTTGTAAGTAGCAAGTAAAATAGATATAAAACCCTTTAAAGGAAATTAAACAATATTAGTCCTCAACCAAACCCTCAACCCACGCCCCATGTTATTCTGTTTACAAGTTTTTCATTTACTACGCCCTACTGCTAGTTTGTTCTTATAATATACTTTAACACTAAAATACTGGAAATAACAGTTCTCAAGAGCTTAGCATTATAGCTTCCGGGGGCTCTGCCCCCTGGACCACACCAAGGGCCCTAAGGCAGGCCCCTGGATGCTCATCTGGTCGTAATATTAATGCCTAAAACCCCTGAGCTTCTGGGGGCTCTGCCCCCTGGACCCCATTCCAATTAGTGACCTGCATGCAAGTGTCACAAATAATGTATCAAAATATGCTCATTGGACCGTAATTAAATGCCTAAAATCCCCCCAACTTCCGGGGGCTCTGCCCCCTGGACCCCGCCGTGTGCATAATGCAGGCCCCTTGATGCTCATCTTACCGTAATCGAATGCCTAAAGCCCCTAAGCTTCATGGGGCTCCACGCCTTGACCCTCCCTGGGGCTTTGCCCCTGGACCCTACGCCAATTTAGGATCCACTTGCTTCACTCTACCTGATCTTAAATACTTCAGCCCACTCCCCCACTTGAAAACTTTTGCGGGGCGCATGTAACATGTAAGAGTGATGCAGATTTTTTTTCTGACCCCCCCCCCCCTGTTTTTGTTCATTACGCCACTGCTCCCTCTTCCCTCGCATTTCGTCCCCCCCCCCTTCCCGGTTATGAATAGAAATTGCCGCCCCTGCTGTATACTATACTGAGGTCTGAGCTGACTGATCTAGAGTCAGACTAGTCAAGACTCTAGATCTAGACCCTGCCTCCCTACTAGACCCTAGACTAGATCTAAATAGTAAAATAACTTAATAAATGTTCAGAATGAAAATGGTTTCGAACATGATACAGAATTATGCCAAGGCAAAGACAAAATATTAGCACTTATATGAAGAAAAAAACAAGATTAATTGACTTTCAAGTCTAACAGTAACATGTTTACATCTAACTTAGAAAGTTACACAACAACAAAAACCCTACACAAAAACGTATAGGTCGGGCAATAATCTGGAGAAGCAATAAACTTGCTTCCAAATGTCACTCTTTGGAGCTGAATATTGTGCATAAATGAGATTAAAACAACGTAAACATCTTACCAACTCTAGCCATTGTCGTTCCGATCTAAATCGACAAAAATTTGTTGGTGAATAACCGTGATTAGCGACAAGTTTAGAGTCCGTGATGACTGGATCAGTACAGTGTGCCACTTCGTGGATTTTCCGCTCTGCCAGAATCGCAGAGCGTACACCGACACGCGCACTTGTGCCAGTTCGTGGATTCTTAGAATCGGATTTTCCGGGCTCGTGTCGCTAGGGTAATCTTAATTATTTCACTAATTAAGCATAATTACATTCCAAAACTTTGGGAAAAGAAAAACAATGGTTCATAGATGCTCAAAACGGAAAAAACCTAAAAACTGACTTTGACGCGATTTTGGGGGGTTGTGCCACTTCGTGGATTCCACGACGATATCTCTATTTATCAATATGTTTTCTGTTTATCTCCCCCTCTGGATTTCAGTATTCTCCCTGGAAAATTTGCATTTATATTTATCTTTCTGTATCTCTCTCTCTCTTTTTCTCTCTCTCTCTCTCTCTCTCTCTCGCTCTCTCTCTCTCTCTCTCTCTCTCTCTCTATATATATATGTCTTTCTTCCCTCTCAAAATTTAATCTACACCTACCATTGCGATGTATTTTGTAATACACTGGTATCTTTTATACAGGGAGAGACACTTATAGAGCACCTTAGAAAAGAGTGATGTGTCAATAGATCACAGACTCAAATGAAATGTCCACATCTAATATAGATCATACTTAGGTCGACGTTTGACAGTCTATCAAATGCATTGATTTCAGATTTTAAATATTATTTCTGAACTAGAATATAGTACAGAAGAGATGGTAGATCAAAAGAATAGGTCTACATCTAACTTAGATCACAATACAAGATAATACATTTTGTTGACACCTAATCAAATACTTTGATTCAAACACTTTTAACAATCATTTCTATTTTCTCAATTTCAAAAAGGAAAACAAATGTACAATGGATGATAGATTAAAAAAATATGTTTCCATCTACCGTAAATGAAACTAAAAGGCAATTAGTTTAACATTCAATAGCTTGTCAAAACACATAGATTTCATAAGTTTCATCAATTATTGTTTACTTCTTAATCAAGAAAAATATTGGAATAGATCCTAGATGAAATGAGAGGTTTACATCTACTGTAGATCACACTACAGAATAAGAGGTTTGTTGGCAGCCTGTCATATGTACTGCTTGTACATCTGTCACTTTTAATATCGTTAGTGTCAGTTGTTCAGTGAAAAGGAGTTTATCATATAAATAGTTCATAGATCAAAGTGACAGTCCCACATATACTTTAGATTATACATCATTACGAATTCCTATTCAAAGGTGGAAAATGTTAAATAATTGTATATTGCTAATACAAAACAGTACACTGTCCATGTGAGCATGGTAGTTATGATATGGGTTTTTAAATTATGCCATCAAATTTCTTTATTCATCATTAGTCATAGCTATGTGTCGTTCAGTTATAATTGACATAAATGTGTATCAACGTGTAATTACAACCCGAAGAAATGCAACTTTTAATGCATTGAATTTTTAATCAAACAGATTGCATTTCTCATGAATATTAGATTTGTTTTCCTGATTGAACCTAGCTTTCTAACATAATTTACCTGTATACATTTGCTAATTCAAAATACATATTTGATATGAGATGGAGAGAGAGAAGGAGAGAGTGAGAGAGTGATTGAAACATACTGAAAGAAAAAAAAGAAATGGATTGATGTTCATATAATTATATGGAACGAGTGGACCACAACATGCATTATATTCATGTACCAGGAGCACCAGGATAGGGATGGGAGGGGGCAGGGTGTGGGGAGTGGGGTGACACCTATTTGTAGAGATTACTTTAACCCTTTCCATGGCAAAGGCTGCAATTTCTGCCCATTCGTTTTTGTTTTGAATAATGTTTTTTGATATATAAGGATGATGGATTTCTTTCTTAGACATTATCTCCCTATCTGGATGTGGGGGATAGGATGGATGGGGGAGGGGGGGGGGGGGCGGGGGATCACCCTCAGATTTACCCCCCAAAGCCTCCCCTGCGATACAAATGCATTTACAACAACAATCTGTGACCTAATTCAATGAAGTTCCACTTGCATTCTGAGGTAATTCAATAATATGTAGAAGGAAAGAGGTTAGCCTCTCTTCCAGTCTTTCTTTTCCCAGGAGTGATTAAAATGTGCAGTGATGCTGATAAAACTTGAAGGTAGCATCTGATTAACTTGTCCTTAAATCCACCTGATTTTGCTTTAAAAAATACATCATACAACATCAAGCAAGTGAGATTTTCCTGACAAAGTAGAACCAAGATTTTCACCTTGTTTAAAAAAAAACAATTTTGCAAACAGCTCTTTGAAGGGAAAGATTTAGCAGAGATCTACATTCAATGACTGATGGAGAGTAGGGCTACAAACCTGTGTCTTACTCCGGTTTCTTTTTCCTCTGTCTTAATCCTCTCTCTTGCTCATACATTTTCCCCTGATCATTCTCTCTCTCTCTCTCTCTCTCTCTCTCTCTCTCTTTTCTCTCTCTCTCTCTCTCTCTTTCTCTCTCTCTCTCTCTCTCTCTCTCTTGCTCACACCCTCTTTCCATCCACTCTCTACCTCTTCTCTACCCTATCTCCTTTTCCCCTCATTTATGCAGAACCTAGATTAGAGCGTAAACCAGCTTATGTAGCGTAGCGAAATGTAGTAGCACAAAAAGATGCGTCTGGAACGTAAATTGTGCAATAGCCGAACATGTTAATTTTATCTCACAGAGGTAGAACCACATTGTAAGGATATGGAGCTGGCAAATAAATGTACTACAGTCAAACCTGCTTTAGTGACCACCTGTCTACAAAGACCACATTCTTTTGATTCCCCTTGAAAATGGTTTCTCATTGAAACATGTACTATAGGCACCTGGCTTCAAAGACCACCTGCCTATAAAGACCACTTTTCTTGTCTCCCTTGGGTGGTCTTTATAGACAGGTTTAACTGTGTCTTGCTTATGCTTAAAGTTACCTAATATGAAATTCAGTTGTCAAAAAATAACTTTTGAGTAACAGATATCACTAGCAAGTATGCCTTTTTGCATTCTAGACACGTTTGTTCGTTCCACTACATTTCTCTAAGCTCCCTTATGTGCAATACATTATTCCAGATAATTAAGATAGTAGGTACAAATGCAATGTGTATTATGAATGCCTCTCCTCCTCGTCACGAGACTAGTGCCTATCCCACCTTCAGGCTCTCTCAGTGAGGTGGCGTAGCCTGGGCACCTCGGGGACACGTTTTTCCCTCAGCGGGTAGATCTAATAAATCAAATTTATCATAATTGATGACGTTTCTTCCGGCGCTGCTGTAGGGTGCCGTGTGAATGGTGTGACGGGAACGACTTGCTTGATCAACGTCAGTCTCAGATAGATGTCAGTGCCATAAGATGCTGCTTTAGAATTCATTCCTTGATTCAATAGTTTAATTATTTAAGTGCCTCAATTGCCTCAGACCTTCTTTCCTTGCTTTAAATAGTTTGTGGAAATTACTGAAGTCATTAGGAAGATGACTCTTTTCTTATAGTTAAATGCTTTGTAATTGGGAACTGTGGCATAGCTTTGAGGGGGCAATCAATTTGCAAAAGGGAGAAAGAGGAAATTTGGAAGCATGAGAGGGAGAGAGAGAAAGAGAGAGAGAGAATATCATAAGTTGAGTGAGAAAGAAACATGAAAACAAGTTGATCAGACCTCTCCTGCACCCCCCCCCCCTTTTGACAACCTAATTCTCTCACATTAGTAAGGCCTGTGCCCTCCCCCCCCCCCAGCCCCAGCCCCAGCCCCAGCCCCATGAAAACCTTAACTTTCTCAGCAGCTGAACCACTGTTTGTGAAGATGGATTAAATATCCAGTTAAAATATAGGCAATAAATTATGTCATGTGATATTTAAAAGTAAGACATGAGACAGGATAACAAAGGAAGGCATGAAAAAGGTCATATATAAATATATACAAAAACTTGTCTTATGATGAAACATTATATGTGCCAACTTGATGGCACTTTCAGAGTTAGGCAAGTTTTGCAGTTTAATGAAATTCATGTCATTAATCGGATGATTTATGCTTGCCATCTCAGTGACATTCATGTCCATCAGTAAAAGTGGCTTTTGCTGATGAATAATTGAAACAAGTCCTGGCTGAGTGCTTTTGTTACACAATGATAAATCAAATTCATCATCCAAGCCATGGGCTGCGCTGGCTAGGCTACTTGATATGAGCTATGTTTACACATGCAGGACCACATTACTGCAGTGTGAAGGCCATTCATATCTAGACATCCGGTTATTCGTGGTGTGTCTCTGTTACAAATGAGATTTTTCTTCTTCTCAATATGTGCATTGGAAGTGTCTAGACAGTCAATTATGTTGAACAGGTTTTACATTTGTCTTCATATGATTCCATTTGATTCGTGTGACAAAAGTTGTCGCAAACAAAATAACATTGTCTTATTTTGCTTTTTCTTTGTGTGATTGTATTTGTCTTTATGAGACATGCCAACAATTAATGATGACCTGTGAGCTTACTTTGTTATAAATCATTTTATTTGAAAAGGAAAATTGACTGATATATATTTTTGTCATTTTTAAAACTTTAATTTCAATACAGTATAAACAGTGATATTTTTCTATACCCCTATTATATCACCAAGAATTGGCAGTTCAAAATAAAGAATACATGAAATATTACAGCTTAAAATTTCTGATGTAAAGATTTTGTGGTATTGAGATCAAACTTTAACCTTTAGATGTGCATGTAATTTTGTTGCTGAGATTCTTATAAATTAAATAGTTTCATTTTTATTCAAAATCTTTTCTCTTTTCTGCAGGCGACTGGTGGATAAGCTAGACAATATGAAGAAAAACTCCCTTGGTAATGGGACAACTCAGTGTATCCTCTGTGGGGATGAGTTTGGTCTCCTAGGAGCTTCACCTATGACCTGCTACGATTGTTACAAGGTAAGCTTCAAAGTGACCTTTGACCTCCTGTAAGTTCTGTCAGGCAGGATTAACAATGCCATTTGATCTGTAATTGCTATAATTGCTGTAAGGTAAGCTAAGAAATTACTTTCTACCTGCTATGATTGCTACAAGGTGAGTTTAAATATGACCTATGACCTGCTATGATTGTTACAAGGTTAGCTTTTAGGTGACCTTTGACCTCCTGTAACTTCCATAAAGCAAGTTTAACAATGAACTTTCATCTGTAGCTGCTATAATTGCTTATTGGAAGCTAAGAGATAACCTTTTACCTATTAGGATTGCTAGAAGGCGAGTTTAAACGTGACCTATGACCTGCTACGTATAATGTAAGTTTAAAGATGACCTTTGAACTGTAAAATCTCACTTGGTAACTGGACCACTCTGTGACACCTCCATGGGATGAGTTCAGTCTCCCAGAAGTTTAAGCTTGAATACAACCTTTGACTTGTTAAAGGTGAGCTTCTGTAGTAGGCTATTGTTAGAAAACATTCCAGACAATCAGGCCCAATCAATCAATTCACAAAGGAGGTTTGTGGACAAACCTCCTTTTGTTCTTTACAAACCAGGTTTGTTAAAAACACGTAAAAACGTGTCATATGACGTACAAAAACCAAGGTTTGTTGACAAAGCTTCTATGTGAATTCGGGCCTCAAAGTTCGCAAAAACATAAAATCAGTTTTGAGTGGATTTTTGAACGATTGACCCAATGGAAATCAAATTTGAGTTCAATGATGCAGCCAGGAATTTTTATTAAAATATATAGCATTTCCTATATTTCCCCATATATTCATTTTTGTGTTGTATTTAAACATGTTTCTCAATCATGCTGTATGACTTTGTTCTTTCTAGGCTGTATGTACCAAATGTGGTGTAGACACAACCAACAGCATCAAACAACCAATCATGCTTTGTAAACTATGTAGCGAGACGAGAGAGGTAAGAAATTAATTGATTAAGGTACATGTTGTGTCATTGTTTTGAAAATCCTCAATATGAAACTCACAATATGATGTTGTTTTAAATGGCAAGAAAGATTCAACTGGGAGAGAAATAGAGAGAAAAAGAGGCAGAGAGGGAGCGAGAGAGAGAGAGAGAGAGATGTACATGTATAAACAGAAAGATTAATGGAGAACAATAGAAAGCACTCCTTTTGTACGTCTTTGCTTTGTATCTTCTACTATTGTCAAAATATCACCATCGTGGTAAAGATTCATGTGAATGCATCAAAGAGGGAATATTTTCATACATGTTTCTGTACTTATGCTCATCTATGAATCAAGTACAAGTACATATACATACACAATAGGTTAATAAACTTGCTGACACTTCTCTCCATGATCCTTGTCCAGTTATGGAAGCGATCGGGAGCTTGGTTCTTCAAGGCTCTACCAAAGTACACAGTCCCTGAGAAGAAATCTGAGATGCATCACAACAGGTACCCTGGTAGCTTCAGGAGAACCGAGGCCAAGCCCATCAGGAGAAGGCGAGGTCAGTTGAACATAGGCATGTGCAGAGTCATCTATACATAGAGTTTGGCCAACTTGGTTTCACTGGGTCACAACATGGCGTATATTCTTATATGTTGTGTCCAACTTGAACCGGGTTGGCCAAACTCTGTGTATAGATGGCTCTGGGCGTGTGTTGATTTGGGAAGGGGTTAGAGGCGGGGTTATACATGTACTGTATGTAGGCATGATAGTTAACCAGGGAGCATTAGGAGACATAAGCCACGCCCAACAGGAGGAGGCGAGGTTGGTGTACCTCAGGGCTGTTATGTGTGCTGGTGTGTATGTTTGAATATCAGGGGTAAGGGTGTGGTAAGGTGTGCATGTGTCTCACAGGTGTATAATATGATATTGGGATATTTACATAGCACCCATATCCTCCATGCATGGTGCTCAAGGCGCTCTAACTATTACCCTGGCTCTGCTAGCTAGGCAGCCAATTTTAGCGATTACAGCATTCAAGGAATTGCTTCCTACCGGTACCTAATAAACACCTGGGTGGAGAGTGGCAAATGTAGATTAATATCTTGCCAGAGGACTAGTGCCGCGGCAGGACTCGAACCCCGGACCCTGTGATCCACAGTCTGACGACTTATCCACTAGACCACAATTCCTCCCAGGAGTGTCAGGAGAAATGAGGCCTCGCCCATCAGGAGTAGGTGAGGTCAATTTATCAAAGGGACTATCAGGTGTGTGTGTGTGTGTGTATGCATGATTAGGGTAAGGGTGTGGTAAGGGTGTGGTAATGTTGGAGTGTGTGTATCAGAGGTGTATTCCTGCAGCTTCAAGAGGAACAAGGTCATGCCCATCAGGAGGAGTTGAAGTGGGATTATCATAGGGTATTTTGTGTGGGTCTGTGTGTGTGTGTGTGGGTGGTTTTGTGTGAAATAATGGTGGAGGCCAGGTAAGGGTGTCGTAAGATGTGTAGGTGTATCACAGGTGTATCACAGGTGTATCCCAGGAATTGCAGGGGACAATGGTCATGCTCATCAGGGGGAAATAAGGTGGGATTATCATAGGGTATTTTGTCTGGGTGTGTGTTTGTGTGGATGTGTGTGACAGTGTTGGGGGTAAGGGTGTGGTAAGATGCGCATGCGTATCACAAGTATATCCCAGTAACTTCAGGGGACAAAGCCCATGCCCATCAGGAGGAGATGAGGTGAGATGATAATAGGGGTGTGTCTTAATTGTCTGGATGTGTCTGTGTATGTGGGTGGGTATGTATGAAATAATGGTGAGGGTTAAGGTTGTGGGAAGGTGTGCGAAGGTGTGGAGTCGTATCACAGGTAGTAATTTCAGGGGACAAAGGCCATGTCCATCAGGAGGAGATGAGGCGAGATGATAGTTTTGGTGTGTTTTATTTGTCTGGGTATGTGTGTCTGTGGGTGGGTGTGTGTGAAATAATGGTGGGGGGGGGGGGTGAGGGTGTGGTAAGATGTGTAGGTGTATCACAGGTGTATCCCAGCAGCTGATCAGTAGAAACAAGGCCACACCTACCAGGAGGAGGCAAGGTTGATCAGTTTATTATCGGGGTGTGGGTGTGTATGTGTGTGAGTAGGGGATGGGGTAACTGGGTAAGGTCATTGTGGTTCGCTTTACAGGTATCCTGGCAGCTTCAGGAGAAATGTTTATACAGACAAATTGAAATTGGAAGAGAGAGGGAGAAAGAGAGAGAGAGAGAGAGAGAGAGAGAGGGGAGAGAGAAGGGGGGGGGGGTACAGGGAGAGAGTGGAAGGTGTACATGATGTGAAAGGAATAGCACAAGCCCAGGAGGGGTGGAAGATTGGAAAGGAAGCCTTTAACGAATGTCTACCAGTATACTTCTACAGATATGAAGATTGCTATTCAGTATATGCTTGTGACCGGTTATATGTCCAGCTTAAGGCGTGTCAAGGATTTTGTAAGGGAGGAGTTGAGGGCACTAATTAAAAAAAATGAATAGTGTGTGACAACCAAAAAGAAGAAGGGCATCACAATTTAATGTCCTTTCAAGACTTAACAAAAAGGGAAGGGGTAGTGAAATAATTCAATAAAGAAGGGATATTTTGATATGGTTTAGTTTAGTATGGGGGGGGGTGGTAAGCTATAATGGCCCCTCGTATCTTCTAATGCAGGATGACTTTTCCTCTGAACAGTCTGTATCAAATGTCCTGTGATCTTAAAATGGATCGTTTGTTTGTCTTTGCAGCTGACAGCGAGAGCTCAGACGCTTCTAGCTCTGATGATGACGTCAGTCTGGGTCGTAAGAGGAGAGCCAAGAGAGACGGAGGTTAGTTACCCAATTAATCTGTCAGGCCTACGGAGAATTCCCAAAGTTGTTTTGTTTTCCTCTTGTATCTCCGTGATGTGCTTCGTAGTCATGCATGCAGGAGAGAAGATTTAAGTCATGTAAAGATAACAAAAAGATCTACATTTATGGAGTTTGCAATGTCCTTAGGGTACGATAGGCAGATGATTATTTAATTGGTTTAAAGATTAAATTTTGATTAATTGATAGAACAAGGATGTATC
The DNA here is from genome assembly GCA_035222895.1 of Strongylocentrotus droebachiensis. Taxonomy (NCBI): domain Eukaryota; kingdom Metazoa; phylum Echinodermata; class Echinoidea; order Camarodonta; family Strongylocentrotidae; genus Strongylocentrotus; species Strongylocentrotus droebachiensis. Next base: position 106,873 of record JAVYIG010003752.1, on the reverse strand, counting down.
TTTAATTGCTGTTTCATATTGTGAAAATATCTGTTTAATTGGAATAACCAGTCTATAATTCATGTATAAATAATTTATAACTTAGTGTGACATTTTTTTTAATGGATGTGGAGAAAGAAATGAACTTAAATTAACTTTAAAGTAAAAAATATTGGAAATCACAGTCACTAAACAGCAGAGTTCACACAAGCTGGTACATGCAGGAGACTGTTAAAGCTAAATTCCACTCCACTTACTTGGGAGATATCATTGCTACTCTTCATCATTTCATAATGTGAGCACTGATTTTCCATCATTAACAAAAACTGAACATCACCTTTAACCCTGTCTGTACTAGTATGCCCAGGAGGGATTACACCACCCAGCGTGGTGACTGACAGGTGGTTATCTCATCAAATCAGCTCTCAATTAACATAAGAAAAAGGGGACAATGGGGGATCAATAGTCACTGCTTAGGCATTGTTTGCTATATAGAGGGCGCAAGTAGCTCTAAGTAGTGCAGTTGGGCTTTAAATCTTTTGAAATTATTTTATTCATATTTCCATCCTGTCCTCAGACCAAGACGACACAAGCATATCCAGTAGTGGTCTGAGCAGCGCAAACCTCCTGGGCGGGGGAACTAAGAACGATTACCCCGGGACCCTCTATTCGTCCAATCACATGGCCGGTAGCAGAACGAGTGTCGGTAGCGGGGGATGGTACGGCAGCGCAAACGACAGCAGCGTGGGGGACGCAGGGCACGATGACTCGGACAGCGAGAGGAGCACACCGGGAGGTCAGTAGGTCAAACGGCTAGTGTTGATATGACAGCATAATGATGCATGTATGAATGTATAATAATCTAATTTGTGATCATAGTAATAATAATTATAATAATATTAATAATGATAATGATAATAATAATAATAAAAATGATAATGACAATAATAATGATGATAATAATAATGATGATAATAGTAATGATAATTATAATAATAATAATGATATTAATAGTAATGATAATAACAATAATAATAATGATAATAATAATGATATTTAAGATAATATGATATTGTAATGTAGTAATATCAAAATATACTAATGTTGTCACATATTAATATAATATAATTCTACGATGTGGTTTCTGATACTTTTATTGATACAACAGATTGTAGTTTCTTCCTTCTACATGAACTTTTAAGTGACTGTCTTACAATGAAGTTGAATAAAAATCATTCAAGTAACATTCTTGTGCTGAATATTTAAGTCACATTATCATCCAATAGTTCAAATACAATCTGTTTTTTGTTAAACAGCTACTCTCGGCAAGGACAGTAAGTTACGACTAGTTTATTTCTATCGGTTCGATGCACTTCTTTTTCTTTTTCACCCTTTATTTTGTCACTCATGATTGGGCTGCGGTATTCTCACTGCAGCTGTGTTTACATGTCTCACTGCCATGATGTACTTTGTAGCACAACATTTCATTATTTTTCTGTCTTTACACCGTATTTGCGAACGAATCTCAGCTTGCACAGTTAAAACAGCAATACCATACCATTGCCATATTTCTTTGTGGCCATTTTATCTACTGCAAAATCATTTTGTTTTGTATTTTACCTCACCATGCATACCAAACAACACCACATTTTTGCATTAATTGCCACTGAAAATTATATTGGTGATGGGTTGTGCACAGCATTGCTTTTAAATACAACACATATCCATTACTGTGGAAACAACCTCAATCAATTATCAATTTTTCTTTTGTTTTGTTTGGGGGGGGGGGGGGAGGGGGGTCAATTCTGTTACATTCTCCTTTGCCATTCTGTTGCCATTCTGTATGAATGTACATGTATGTACAACTATGGCTGGCATATCGATTTGGAGATTGTGACAATAGAGGGAGGTTTTGAAGTCATGGTCTGATTTAATTGTCCAGGAAATCATATTTCCCTTTCACCTACACTTTCATTCATGTCTGTGTTTTTAAATTCAAAGATCAAATTTTGTTTCATTTTATTATTATTTATTCAATTATTTGCCTACATTTACAAATGGATACCAATTTTATGTACAACATGACGTGCATTGCAAGTTAAACGTGGGTTAGGTTGTCTGAATATTGGTAATTTCTAATAGTTGAAAAGGAATGCGCATGTAGATATTAATTTCAATTGATCTGTAAGGAGTTCTAAGAAGTTAACTCTATGTTAAAAGGATAATGAATCCTGTATTCTCTATTACCACTTTAAGATAATAACAGTCATCATCCATTTTGAGTCGGTGATCTATGTTAGATATTAACTTTTCTGTCAGAGTTCAAATAGCTAAGAGGAAAGGTAGCCATCTTTGAAGGCTACAATAGAGTGTCCACTTTTTAACATGAAGTTTGTGGCATGAAAAAGGCACATCAAGAGTGAGATAATAATAATAATAATTATCAGGCTCATAAACTACATGTACATAATATGTTGCCATCTCAATGCACTTAACAAATAGCATAAGAACAAACTTATATCTTATATAACATTTGAAATAGCTAAAGTAACTTAATGATAGAAACTATGTTTGGCAAGTCGATATGTTTGATTTAATGATGTAATGCATGTTGCACTTACATAGAATATCAAGCTTTGGAAATGGATCACAATCCATTATCACAAGACAGGACTTAATTGACAGATATTCATATTTTTCCTCAAGAAACATTTTTTTCTTTATTTCTAAATGCAGTTGATGATCACCAAGACTTTCGAAATTAAACTTAGGATGATATCAATAGCTTCTAACATATATCATCTATTGGAATGGATAATGTATAAAGTGACATATACTAGCTGTGTACATAATGATCAGAACATGAACACTAAAGGCATCATATTACCGTAGAAACATTGCCCTTGAGTTGATTAATTGAAGGTCTTTGCAATTGTCACCATGAACATGACTGACAAAGAAAGCGGACAAAATATACAGTTCCTCAGGTAGACAAAGGAACATCCCTTCACTGCTATTATGTAACAATGTGTAGAACAGGTGTCACATGCATTTCACCTTTTTACATAATAGCAGTGAAGGGATGTTCCTTTGTCTACCTGAGGAACTGTATATTTTGTCCGCTTTCTTTGTCCGTCATATTCATAGTGTGTGTCATACATGTTTATGTACATATATTTATCTATATATTTTCAAATCATCTGCCACTATTAATTCTCATGACCATAAAGATTCACTAATACTAATCTCCTTAAATTAATAATCATCTCATTCCATTCCATCCTCCTCTCTTCCATTTCTTTCATGGTCCATGGTATCATCCTCATCCAGAGCTCTCCCGTACCAGCTCCACCCGTTCCACCGGTGGTGGCGGTGGATCCTCCGCCCCTCACCAGACCTCCTCTTCCCGCGGCGGCTCCAGGTACGAAGGCAACGCTGACGACGATATGGACCGCGCCTTTAGCCAGTACGGAGGAGGGGTGGCAAGCGGTGACGGGGACGACGGTTATACCGGTGGTGGTGGAGGTGGAGGGGGGCAGTATGCCGGTCACTACGGGGGCTCCGGTGGTGGAGGGTATGGTAACGGTGGTAAGGCGGGCTTGCAGGTGGCTGGTGGTGTTATGATGAGCGGTGGTGGTGGTGGTGGTAGCGGCAGCGAGGGGAACGGGTACGATCCCCAGGAGTATGTCGGCGATGCTATGGATAGCTCACCGGATGAAGGCAGTATGTATAACATTCCTAAACATGGATGATAATGTCCATGATGAAAATCATGAAAAATACAAATCTTTAAGGGAGTGTAGCTTGGCAAATACTGGTTTATGCCATCTTGATAACGGACTTGATTAATGGTAGTCATCGACTTAATCTCTACATGGTCAGCGTTTGCAAAACAGACCGAAGTTCTACTCACGCTTCAGTTTTCGCGTATGTTGAATGCATGTGATTGCTGCGGTCGTGTCGTCCGTAGTCGTATTATACCTGATTGGACCCTAATCAGGCCACAGGAAAAAGACACATAGTCTTGTCAGGCTACACTCCCTTTAATGTATCTTTTCAATGCAATTTCGGTGGTTGGATGAAAGCATTTAAACTATCACTTTGACTCCTTAAATCATGCCATTTCAAATTTGCACTGTCAAACAAATATCATTCTCAACCAAACATCCATCCTAACGAAGTATCCATTCTTAACCAAACATCATTCCTCTATTCCCAATGAAACATCCATGCGTTATCAACAAAAGCACTTTTATATTCTCAACAAAATTTGCAATCTTAATACCAAGTAATGTAATGTCTCAGATATCTTCAGATTTCCTTTACATATGTTAATATACATGGTCTTGAATTATTGAGCATTCTGCTAGGCATGAGGTGTTTTATTTATTTATTTTGTAATTGCAATTGCATTAAACTATTCTGAATGGAAAGCATGATTGATCGGTTCTTCCAAATTCTGATAATGAACCAGTATTTCAGCTATATGTATTTCATCTCAAAATCTCAAATAATTAAATGATGATCAAACTCTTTCAAGATGTTTTATGCTGTAGCTCTATTTCAAATGTTTAAAATTATAAATAACATATCTTTCCTGTATTTGGCATGCATAGGTATGTATGCAGACGCATTGTTTGCTCATTGAAAGGCATTAATAAGATATTCTGATATGTTTATTGGAGAAATTGTAGTTGGCATGTTTTGGGGGCTTACACTGATCACTAAAATCTCATTGCTAACACTAACCATTCTATTCATTACTTCTCTTGACCTCTTACCCATCCCACCTCCTCTCTCTCTCTCTATCTGTCTCTCTGTGTTTTTCGTCTGTTGTCTCTTTGCCTCTGTCTCTGTCTGTCTGTATCTCTCTCTCTCTCTCTCTCTTGTCATCTTTTGTTTACCCTGTATTTGTTTTCTTTCTTTATCTATTCCACTCTATTTTTCACTCTCTCACTTGCTATCTCTTTTTCTATCCATTGTTCTCTGTCATTCTGTCACTCACTCTCTACCTCTTGCTCTTTCTTTAACTATCTCTATTACTCATTCTCCACTTCTCCCTATATTCTGTCATTCTCTCCTCCTCTGTGTATGTATGCTTGTGCATATCTCACTCTCCCCCTTCTTCCCTCCCTCTCTATCTTATCTCTCTTTCCCTCTATCCTAATCTGTCTCTTCCCTATCTCCCTCTCTCTTCCCTATCTCTCTGTCTGCCTCTCTCTCTCTCTCTCTCTCGTCCCGTCGTCCCCCCCCTCCTCTCTCTCTCTCTCTCTCTCTCCCCCTCTCTCTCTCTTTCTCTATCTTTCTCCATCCCTCTTTGAACTAACCCCAGGTTCTCTGGGCACTCTCGAGTTCTCTGTTCTCTATGATGGTATTAACAATGCACTCCATTGCACTGTCACCAAGGCACGTGGTCTGAAAGCCATGGACTCAAACGGCCTTTCAGATCCTTACGTCAAGCTACATTTGTTGCCCGGGGCAACCAAGGTAAACAGAAAAAAAATGCAATACCAGGATTTCCCAGCCATGATGAAGTGAAGGAAAAATGAAAAGAACACAAAATGAATGAAAATTATCCTCTTTCAAATTGGTTACAAGCTGACTTCAATGGGTCTTAGATAATTTTATTTCTTTTCTTTTAATCATTGATTAACCCAATTTTTGATCATTGGTTTGCACCCACTTTGTTATGAGTTATACTAACAGTTTTGCTTCAGATGAATGGAATTCATAAAAGCTTAATTAGTATTATTATTTGTTTCTTTCTCCTGGTTCTTCTTGCTGTGTGGATCATTAACTATTCTGGCATACTAAAAAAAAAGTGACAGAGACAAAGATCGTTCGTTTGTGTCTCCTTAGATCAAGATTAAATCTTGATCTTCGGAGTAGTTGCTAAGAGACAAAGATGATTTAATATCATAGACCCCTGATTTCAAGATCCTATTATGATATATATGATATATGCAGCTTGTAGATACCTCTATATATAAATTATTTTCAGATTTTTTTAAAATTAGATGTATTTCAATAATATTGAGTGCAACTTGTTGACAAATACATTGTACATATCCAGTATAACATGTACCCTATTCCTTTAGGATGTAAATGGTTGTTCCTTGTAATTCAATTCAAAAGATTTTACTTGCATATACACATATTAGTGAATTGTACTCTTTTAAAAACAGGCTCCTGTCCATAAGCTTTGATGAATACATGTACACCAATTATCATGTATCTCAAAATCCATACTAATTATGGTTCAAATATGTTTTAAATGGTTTTACAAATGCCCACATTCAGATTGCAGATAATTTGTACATTATTGTTTTGTTCAACTCTAGGCAACCATCACAAAAGAAAAGTACATATGTATATAAAACTTTCAATGGAACAATATCTTTCCATGATAATGATTTTCTGTATCTGTGTCCTATTTAACATCTAGTCTACCAAGCTCCGAACCAAGACTGTTGCCAAAACCCTGAATCCAGACTTCAACGAAACTCTGACATACTATGGGGTCACAGAGGATGACCTCTCAAGAAAGATCCTCAGGTAATATAATAACTTTCCTAGAAAAATACTTGAAGGTTTTTAAGTTAATGTTTATTTGTTAAGTTATGTTAGTAATATTTTATTTCCTTGATAATTTAATTAATGTTAATTCCATTAGTTATATTGATTTTCTTGAAGTAATCTTGATTTGTGTACAGTGCTTTGAAACTGTTATGTCACAAGCGCTATATAACATTTTTCATATTATTATTGTTATTAAGTTAGATGCTTATTTGTAGAAATGGTGCACTTTTTTGTACTTCCTTTCTTTCCCATCCAGCTGAGATATAGTGTGGATTTTTTTTTAAATATAGGGCCTTTTTCTCAATTATTCAATGTCTTGTACAATTATATGTAAATGTATATTCAGAGGTTATTTATCTGAACATACTGACAATCAATTAAAAGATGAAGATTGAGCAGAATGGATAGGAAAAATCTGAATTGAATCTCGCTTTAATCCAGAAACAAAAATTAAATTATTAAACTGCATACAATATATATGTATAAATATAGCTTTAAATAGGAAATCAAAAGTGAAGTAACTTCATGTATATCCAGGTAGATACTTTAGACAACAATTAGATTTCATTGTTATTCATAGATAATGTCTTATTCATGTATATGTTTATAAAGATATGGCTTTGTGTACAGGTACATACTAAAATATTTATTATACCAACTATTTAAGACCATTACATGTAGTCAATATCAAAGAATAAATAAAGTAAATGTAATATAATTTATATAAATGTTGTATTTTGTTTTCAGGTTATCAGTATTGGATGAGGATAGATTCGGTCACAATGATTTCATTGGAGAATACAGACTACCGCTCAGGAAGCTAACACCATACCAAACCAAGTCACTCAGTGTCTACCTAGAAAAACCTCTTCCAGTAAGTTTGCATACTCTCTCTTTGGTGTTACAATGCCGGATCATTAGAATAATTTACATAAAATGTCCAGACGGAGTGGCCGTATCCTCATATATCTCAGGAAACAGACTTATAATGTTGCAAATGCCTAGGATAGATTTGATTCTTAAAGCCACATTGTAGTAGAAGCACTACTGCAAATCCCTCTAGTGCCATCTCAGGTCAGCTGTAGTAGTATGGTCCTGTAACTCGCTGCGCTGTTGGTTCTCGCATGGAGTCCTCTGCCTGTGAAGTGAAAATTAGGCATTGAGTTAATAATAATATGCACTGTTGGCAAGTTGAGCATGAGATGGTGCCGTGCAATAAACAGTATGCTAGGGCAGAAAGTTTATCAGTTCAGTTCACTTTAAGTGATAATTCAATAAAAAGTCACTTGCAAATTTATGTTCTTCGACCTTGTCAACTTTATCATTATGCAGAATCACCCCCTAGCCAAATTGTAATAATTTTCCTTTAAATTTTAGTACCAGTCTATAAATTCTAAATAAAGGCAAGGCAGATGATAATCCCTCCCTTTTGTAACTGAACTTCAAATTACATTATGTTATTACTTAAGATAATATATGTTATCACGTTATACTTTCTTCTTTAATCTGAAATTTATGTTATTTTCAATTAAGTATTGCATTTAGAATCTTCATGTATTTCCATACTTCCTAACTGATGTAGCTATTCCAAACGTAGTATATTTATTAAGCGCATGTAAGCCTGACATTATTGTTTTTATCATTATTATAATTTGTTCTATAAGCCATATATTTCTTCCCTCCACATTGTGGTGTTTAGTTGGAGAAGGATGATGAGTTAGCTGGAGAGCGAGGCAAGCTGATGGTTGGTCTGAAGTACGTCAGCACCAGACAGTGCTTGGTAGTGAGTATCATCCGAGGGGCGGGGCTAGCTGCCATGGACTCCAACGGTTACTCGGATCCTTACGTTAAAGTGTGAGTGTTCTTTCCTCTTACTTTATTTGCAACAATAAAAAATACATGTCGACCTGGGACCCCTTTCACAATTCCTTTTTGCGATGACAAAGATCAGTGACAAATCCGCTGATAACCAATCAGAAGCAAGGATTTCAGTAGCTGATAACAAAAACTGTCATTTGTCACTGACAAGAAATTTTGCGAAATGGGGCACTGTTAAACTAAAATGTATTGAAATTTAGACCGTTTCTTCCCAAAAAATCTTTGTGACAAGCAATTTATCTACGTAGCTACAAATTATATCATATTATATCTGCTGAGAGCCGGAATGGTTGTTAACTTGCATCACTCAACATTGATATAAAGCCTTTAAAAAAAATCTAAGCAGATGATGAACAAATGCAGATCTACATGCAAATGTATTAGAGATGGAAGTGCCCCTGTTTTTGCTACAATCACAAATGTGGGGTTGAAGATCATTGAGTCGGCAGACTTACTATTGTGTTTATCCTTTCTCTTTTTAATTTCATAATCTACATGCATAACGCTAGTGATGAATCTTTTAAAGCGACATTGAACTTGTCGATCTGCACATTTTGGAAATTATACTGCTTCTTTATTTATCTGTTAATCTTTAAATGGGATTTTGGGAATTGTTGATCCACACATTATGGAAATTGTACTGCTTCTTTATTTATCTGTAATTATATTCTGCTGTTTAATCTTTTAAAGCGATATTGAAATTGTTGATCCATTCATTTTAGAAATTGTATTGCTCCTTTATTGATATTTGTAATAATATTCTTTTGTACATTTTATTTTTATGTTTTGGCAGATACCTGAAGCCAGATGCAGGGAAGAGAACCAAACACAAGACGGCGGTCAAGAAGAGGACTCTCAATCCTGAATTCAATGAGGTATTAAAAGAAAATCATTTACTTTCACACCTTACAACGTACAGACATGGTTAGGTGTTACCATGGTTCTTTGTCCAAATTACCATCCACCATTTATGGTATCGACCCATGGTAATTTCATGGTACTTTGTTATAAGGGTACACCTTACAATATGTCGACGAATTGCAGGCTTGGTGATGCCTTCGATGTTGTCTCGTAGACGTATGAAACGTTTTAATAGTCATCCCTTGAGAATATAAGAATAGATTATTTCTCCCGGAAGTTCCTGTTTGTGTATTAAAGTGGAATTGCACTCCTTGTAGCCAACAATGCCTAAGCGGTACCTGTTGATCCCCCATGGTCCCCTTTTTCTTAAGTTAATTGAGAGCTGATTTGATGAGATAACCACCTGCCAGTGACCACATAGGGAGGTCTAATCCCCCCTGGCCAAACGAGTGCAGATAGGACTTTAAGCTAAGTGGTATTGTATGGGACAAACTATAGTTCTTAGATTTTTGCACTCTACTACCTGTAGATATAGGATTATGATGATTATATTTTTGTTTTGTTTGAAGGAGTTCTACTATGAGGTGAAGCACCCTGAGCTGGCCAAGAAGACTCTAGAGATCACAGTGTGGGATAAAGACATCGCCAAGGCAAACGATTATATTGGTAAGATATGAAGCAACTCTTTAGTGCTAGCTGTTTCAATGTCATATTCTCCCAAACCTTTCACAAAATTGATTTCAGATTTTAATAGTTGATAAATGGTGTTCCATGTGCATGAGCACCTTTATCTTTTGCTAAGAGTGTTAATTTGTGTAAAAGTATATTTACTTGGCAAACGATATGTTGCATATGTTCAGCATTCTCAAATTAAAAGTGAAATTTAAGTTTGTTTGTGTTCTGTTATTTTTAAAATAGATAAACATGGTTTCACTTGGAGAAATGAAGAATGAATAATCCAATATGGCATTCAGCTGACAAAATAATGTTATTGTTTTTATACTAATTGGTTCAGGTTTTGGTGGTACAGTGAACATATGTTGATTTTGTATCTACACCGTATGGTAGATTTGTGCACAATTCAATGAAAATGAACTTCATGTATAGGTTGACATTATCTTCATATTTTGTTTCATGTATGCACCAGCCAATGTGGAGAGCCTCTCAACAGAATTGTTATATTCTTTTAGGTGATTCTCAGGCATTGGCTGGTGCTAAATATCATTATGTTAATGTTATATCATTTTGTCAACCTTGTGATGTTATCATCTTGCCTATAGATGAAAAATAAATGAATAAAAACCATCACAATAACACGTACATTAAAGTGACAATGTATGTTATCATTTAATTTGTATCCTTCAGGTGGTGTGCAGCTTGGAATCACCAGTAAGGGTGAGCGTCTACGTCACTGGTTTGAGACTCTCAAAGGAATCGACAAGAAGTACGAGAGATGGCACACTCTTTCTGATGAAAGCTTTGGAGATGAATAAAAAAGTATACGTTCTTAGAGATACAGTCAAACCTGTCTTATATAGTGGCCACTTGTCTAGAAAGGCTACCTGTCAACAGTGGCCATACATGTTGTCACCCTTGAGAGAGAAATGTATGTTGTAGAACCTGTCTACAATGACCACATTTTCTGTTTCCCTTGGATGGCCTTGTAGTAGACAGGTTTGACTGTATACATGTAGGATTTTTGTTGTGAAATACAAATGTTTGTATTGTTTATTATGGAGGTACATCATCATGTACATGTGTAGCGCAAACATATAAATCATGCACATTTCTACATGTAGATCTGATTAAGACACATGAAGATGAACATTGCACATGTACCTGAAAAGTTAACAGCTAGCTCTCCTTTGAGAAAGATCGATGCACTGATCAATTTCCAAAGATCAGTCGATCAAGACATGTATTTAAAATTAGTTGTTTTGAGAAAACTACAGTGTAGTCTGTAGAAATCTTCATGATAGTGTTCTTTGTGTCAGTGGAGATCTTTCCTGCTAGATACGTACATGTATCTTTAGTAGATATTAAGTAATAGTAAATGTACATCATTCTGTTCTGAATGAGCAACTCTTCCTTTAGGCCTATTTGAATTAGAAAGTAGATATACATCTACTTTTAGAACTAGAATTTGATATCAATCTCTCAGAGTTCTTAACTGGACTTGTTTTTCCAACGCTACATGTATGTATAACCCTGATTCCCAAAAGCTACATGACAATTTAAAGAGCCGGGTATATACTTGTAGAATAACATGCACAAAGAATAGAGAAGATTGCAATTTTGTTTACTGGTTGGCTACACATACAGTTATGTAACAGGATAATAAATGGGACTTGATGAAGGAGAAGAAGGTGGAGAATTAAGAAAGTAGAAATTATTTGCGTAAGTATAGATAGTACACAATCATTTGAAATCTGCATTTCCATTTGACCAACCCTTATGAACACAGTTGCTAGGTTGTCAAAGCATTTAAATGCATGGCAGCTGAAAGGCACTGTAATAACTATTGCAGTGACGATTAATTCTCTGGAACCTATAGCTCTATAATTCCTTTGTGCAGATCTCCATGAGGTAGACTTTAGATAGGATCTAGAACTGTAATAATAATAATAATTATATTACATTTATAAAGCATGTTTTCATTAGATACAAAGCGCATAAACAAGAAAAACAAACAAGCAAAAAGAGAAACATTATCATACAAAGCTTTAATACATTAATTACAAACAGAGAGGAATAGAATATTACAACCAATTTAGAAGAGATGTGTTTTCATACACTTCTTGAAAACTGAAAGTATGGCAATTCTTAAGTACAGGGGGTAAGGAGTTCCAGGTTTTGGGGCAATAACAAAAAAAGCCCTATCACCTATTACTGGTATTACTGAAATCCCTAGACCTACTGACTAGGATTTAGAATTTACAACCCAAGATACTTTTTTTTGTAAGGTCTAATGGTTGAGACTAGTTTGTAGAACCATTAGCCTTTTTAGTCTAAGAATGAAAGAATGATGGTTTAATAAGGCTGAATATTCTGAGACAATGCTCATCAGCTAGACTCTTTTGTTTCAGTAACATCTTTAATGAAAATGTTGTGACTAGACTACGAATCAGAAGATATTTTATGAGTATTAACAGTGAAATGCAGTCATAGAATCTGGCATACTGTAGAAGAGAGTGCAATGGAGGATAGTTTACAGTTGTTAGCTCTCTAAGCAGTATTTTGTGGTCACTGTAGAAACCTTCTTATTCATTGATTTACAATGTTTCAAAATTGTCTTTTCTTTTGGGGAATACCTTATTTCTTTTAAATGATAATGTAGTTGTTTTATTCACTTGCTCATTTGCGATTGATATTTCTATCTACTCATTATTTTTTATATTACACTTTGATTTTTTACTATCGTTTTTAAACTGTTTAATTTCAGATGAAGAATTTCTGAAAGATGTTGAAAGTTCCTTTACTCCGCCAGTATTATAGGGAAAAGGGATGTGTATCTTGATTTAAAGGTTGTAGTAATTTTCCTATAACGTGCAAATAAGATTTTAAGTAAAGTATTTTTTTTTAAAACCTCATTTTTAGTGTGGCTATACCTGTATTTCAATTTGGATGGCAAATTAACATGTGTATTCTAAAATATTTTTAACAAAATTTGATTTGATCCACAAATGGGAACTTTCAAATTATTTCCTCATCATCTTCAATATTGAAGCTGTAGTGTTGGCCAGGGTTTAATAAGTGAAGTACAGTCTACATGTTATGAAGAATTTGTTCTGAATATAATGCATTGTAACAGCTGGAATGAAAAGACACTATGCACCGGCATGTATATTAAGTACCCTTTGGAGTGGAAAATGTGCACACATTCTGTGCGGGTAAGCCTGAATCCAATGACCGGGGTAATAATATATCTGTAAAGCGCTTAGGCACATCGTTGGATCGGTGTATTGAGCGCTATATAAAAAAACAGATTATTATCATTATTATTATAGAAAGTGGTCGCTTTATTGAATAGATGAACTTGAACTTGAACTTGACCTGGATGGATATATGGATTGGACATTTTACATAGAATTTTACAATTGATTGTATATGAACATGGTTAGCCTGTCTGCATTCCAATCACATTTATTGATGCTTCTGTTAGGAAACTTTGAAAAAAAAAAAAAAAAAATTATCGGTAGGCGCACATGATTGAACCATATACCGTATACAGGTGTCACCACATATTCTATTACATATAATGCATTATGATATATGCTATTTTATTGTTAATTACATTGTTTTATTTATTAATTGTCTTTCTGAAAAAGAGACATATATATATGAGGAGGCGTGATAGCTCAGTTGGTGGAGCAGTGGTCTCGTAATCCGGTGACCCGGGTTCGAAACCAAGTCGATACGCGAGTGCCCTTTGGTAAGGCATTAATCCTCATTACCAGGTCCCTCGGAGAGGACCTATTAAAAGCCGTTGACCGTCTGGTTGCTTACTTACAAGCATTTATGCTTTCTTAGCAGTCAGGTAAAATAACCACCATCACCGCCATCTCACATGAAGAAAACATAATAATTAATTCCCCCATATCACAACTATTATTACTTTTAAAGTACATATGTACATGTATTTGGCATCACCTGTGCCTGGGAGGAGAAAAGCGAGCTGAATCACTACAACTGTTTGGGTTCTCCTCCCGGTGTAACTTATTGGGATGTCCAGGTAGAAGGTACATGTACAGTCAAACCTGCTCTAGTGACCACCTGTCTACAAAGACCACATTTCTTGTTTTCCTTGAGAAGGGTTTGTAATTGAAACATATACTAAAGGAACCTGTCTACTGAGACCACTTTTTGTGTTTCCCTTGGGCAGTCACTATAGACAGATTTGACTGTATTATCTGTTCACTTTAATAATGAAACAGAGAAGAATCAATAGGAATCGATGTTTGAAAGTTCATTTATGATGAGCATTAATTTGTAGACCAAGTTGACAGAGAAAAAGTTACATTGTATGGGAAAGAAGAATAGTTGTTCTGAAAGAATTTGAAGTGTACATTTGTGAATGATGAACTAAAGGCTTCCAAATTTCAAAACATTAGGGAGAATGAATCTGCTTTAGTTAATTGTTAATTGTTAGTTAAAACATTTTGGCAGTTCGGCCTTATTTTGAGAGTGAAATGAGAATTAACTTTTAGCCAGATCGAGTAGCAGTAGATGCATGAATCATAGACTGGATTACTCAAATAACACATGTAGGGAGATTTAACAGTTGTATAGTATAAAGTTACTCTAAAAGAAAATATGTAACACAAGTGTAGCAGACTAATATACGTAGAGTGTAGATGTAGAATTGATGTATAGAGATCAATTTTATTTCATTACTGGCATTAATGAATGGTAATGAAAGAGTTTCGTCCTTCTTTTTAATCACTTTTTTATCCCTTAATTGTAATTACAACAAAATTAGAATACCCCCCCCCCCCCCTCTACACACACACACACACACACACACTAATGAAGTTTAAGGGCTCAATATGTTTTATTTACAAAACAGAGCTTTCAAAAAGTATTTGTAGCATTGGTAGTACTAAATTTCTTGTAAGTTAAATACCTTTGTGTCTTCAGGTAACATTTCTAGCTTTCATTCCATAAGATAAAAATAGAGAGATAGATAATCACATATTATGGTCTTGTTTTTTGTAAAGGGACTTAATAAAAAAAGAACAAATGAATGTGCAAGAGGATTGAAACCATTCATGTAGTACTTTTTCAAACAGAACATGTCCATCTACAGGCTCTGGTATCCTAGCAAACATTTTGTTTTTGTTTTTAAATTTCTTGTTTCTCTTTTTTTTTTTTTCTTTTTTGGTAAAGTTTTGTGCCCTTGTAAAACCAAAATAAGTATAAGAGTCATGTAGAAAGAGTAGAATGCCTTGGGTAGTTTAGTAATTGAGAAAGTTTCAGAGATTTTGTGAAATGTGCAATTACAGTTGAAATTATGTTAAAAAAAATGAATTACAGACCCTTAGTCTGGTGTAATTTTTTTTTTTTTTTTTTTTTAAATAATGTGTATTTCCATGAAATGTAAATACTGTAAATAGATATGTAAGGTCAGAACTATATAAGGTCATGAAGTGCATTAATTGCCAAAGCACCATATTCTTCTTACGTGTATGAAATGAACAGAGGTATCTAAGAAAGTAGACAAATAACGTTATAATAATGATAGCATAATCATATTGGATATTTTTATATTGTGCACGTATATATACACACCAGGCAAGGTGCTCAAGGCGCTCTAATATTACCCCGGCTCTACTAGGCTAACGAAATTGGTGCTCACGGCATTCAAGGAATTCCTTCCTACCGGTACCAATTCAACACCTGGGTGGAGAGTGACAAATGTAGATTACTGTCTTGCCAAAGGACATTAGTGCTGTGGCAGGTCGAGCCATGTGATGTGATCCTCAGTCTTAGGATGTATCCACTAGATCACGACACCTCTAAAACTAGTCTTGATGGTTTTAGGGTAATTAAATGTAGAAAAGTGACTAGTAATTTGATATATATACACTAGTATGATTATATGCTCACTTTTTTATACAGTAGAGATGATTTTTTTTTCAATAAAAATGAAATAATCTCTCATGAAAGATGCACCCTAGATGGAGGTAGATATTTCTTCTCACTGTTCATGCAGGCGGTTCACTTTTATTGGAAGTAGCGCCAAACAGGTGTGAAGTTTTCTCTTATTAGACAGCAGAATCTTTCTTTAAAATTATTGAGACAATTCATTTCCATAACATTATTTTCACTAGGGCTTACACTGGAGGGAGAGAGAATACAAGAGAAATCATTGTATCAGATTAGTTTTAAATGTTTTATGACATTTGGAAAAAAGTAGAACTTAATGGACATGTAGGAAATATGTCTTAGTATTTGAATTTCTCAGACAAGTTTAATAATTATTTAGGCCGTTTTGGAAAGATAAGAGGACATTGTTGAAAGTAAAGTTTGATGTAAAGAAATAAAAGCGCACTGACATTTCTTATTCAATAGGTATTCTACACAATTGCATAGATTTTTGAATCACAAATGAATCTATATCTTCACATCTAAATTCATGTTACTTGCTAATTGTGTATTAAAGTATATTCATGCTCTAAGAACCATATTTCCAATGGACATGTGTACTGTTTACATTCCACAGATAAGTAGTGAAATGTACATTGCTCCATGCACTTGTATGTTACAACATTGTAATGTACCATGTATTTCTGTATTATAATAAAAATGTCTTGCCTCTATTACATATATGATATTGTACATGTCAAAACAAAGTTATTCCTGCTTATTCAAAAGAAGATGATTTTCTCTGTTTTTTCAATCTTTTGAGATCTCAAATAGTTACCCAGTTATATAACTATTATGTATCATATTGTATCATGGTGTAGTAAAAGTAAATGTGAATGTTCATAATGATTTTTATGTGCCTTGATGCTGTACAAAGAATAGAAATCCTTCTAAATGTTGCCATATTATATCTTTGGTGTATTTATGTATTCTATTCTAAAAGAGAAAGTCGGTCGGTCATGATATGTGTATAACTCTATATGGTAGATTCTATCGTTAGAAACGGAAACATGTTACATAGCTGTGCTATTGTCGGCAATTTTGTGCTCCAATATTTATAATAAAAAAGAACCTTCTGGTTGAAGATATGAAATTTTTCAAAAGTTTTTGAGTTTTTTGACTGTGTGATGATTATACATAGAATAACAATCATTAAGTTTATGATTTCACCATGTGGGTAGTCCTGAAAAGGACTGTTGGATTTGAGAGGGGGTAGAAAATAAAAGAGAGTGAGAGAGAAGTACATTGTATTCTTTCAATTTTTTAAATTTTGCTATGAAGGACTACTTGATATTGCAGGGTGAAAGGTAGAGAAAATCAATAGAGGTTTTCTTTTGTGAGTAGGGAGACCTGAAAAAAGACTGGTAAAACAGGTTATAAATGCATAGAGAGAGAGAGAGAGAGAGCAAGCGAGCGAAGCTTGATGAGTGATCTAATATTGGGATGGTGAGAGAGAGAGAGAGAAAGACGGGGGGGGGGGGGGCGTATAAAAGTGATATTAAAAATGAGGAGAAAAGAGTAGAGAGTAAAATTGAAAGAAAGTATGATTTCACCCTAATTTCAAATGGGTACTTTTTTTTAATCTACAAAATTGTGAAGACTAAACATCTGTTTCTAAATTTGGAAATGGAACATAAATTTTATGGGGGAGATAAAACAAAAGAATAAAATAAGTATCAAAGCAATAGCATTAAATTTGTATTTAATATATTTTTTTAATATCAGGTTTGGCATAATATTTTTGTGTACATCTGGATACGAACAGGATTTCGTCCATTACGATATATTTCTATCATATATGTACATGATAATACATTGTAGTATTCTACAGTTATTTACATTTGCAATCAATGATAAAATGTATTTCTATTTACATCTTAATTAAAGTTAATTCACACACTTAAAGCTTGATGAGACTAGTTTTGGTGAGCCCCAAATACTTTTTGTTTGACTTCTTTGTGATATTTTTTGATAGAAAGCAAGAAAGCCACAATTTACAAAAATAAAAATGTGAAAGGAGGTGAATCCTTTGGTCACAATCTACATTCACACCATATCTGTGTGGAGCCAGAAGTGCATAAATTCATATAGTGTTATTTTTGTTTACATGTTTATCAAATGGATTTCAATTAAAGAAGAGGAAATATTTTGGTTAAAGTGTCTATATCTAAAAGGATCATACTCTTTTTCTTTGTGTCTTCCTAACAAAATATATTATTGACAGGAAAATGCATTGTTTGTGTTTGTGCATAAAATGAATGAATTGTGCATAACACTAGTCTGAGTTTGATTTTAAAAAATTAAAAAAATTCAGCATTACATGAAAACATAAGACTACATATAACACTGTACTATTGCTGCGTACAATTAATAACCTTTTGGCAAGAATTAAATTAAAAAATAGTTGCATCTACGATTCTGATCATGTCACATGAATAACTGAAACTCCAACTTGAAGCATTAAAACAAATTGAAGATTTGATTGCATTTCAATTTCTGTTCTGTATGCTCAATAAATCAGCCTAAACATTAAACTGATTGTCTTTACTTATGGTACCCTCTATAAAACAAAAAATGGTGATTGTTACACCTTTATACTACTGTTATCTGGCATTATGTATACATGTACATGGAGTCCATCGTTATCATCATCATTTATCAAAGTACTGACTTTCCCGCCATGATGACACTCCCTCCCCCCACTTCTTCTTGTCTCGAGCATCCTCCTTATTTAGACCAAATCCACTGCTTCTTTGTTCACCATATCTTTCCATAAAATTTTTGGTCTTCCTTTCCCTCTTATGCCATCCACTTCAATATCCCATGCTCTTTTCACAAGTTCATTATCTTCCCTTCTAAACACAGGACCCATCGATCTCAATCCACTTATTTATCTAGTCACTTTCTCTTTGCAGTGGAGGCGTGTGTAATATATGGAGGTCCACTGATCTTGGAGATCATTCTAAGTCTGTCCTGGTAATTCTAGATTTACGTACCAGGTACAGCATATTGATGAAAGATTTCAAAGTGGATTTGTCCATCACTTTCTCCTGGCGGTAGTGGCATGTATATGCTAGATCCACTGTTCAACACATTCTAAAGATCATTCGAAATCATTCTAGAGACTCATTTACATACTCGAGGAGAACATTTGATGAGAGAGTTCAAGGTTGGTTTACAAATTACTTTCTCCTGGGGGTTGTGGTATGTGTAAGATCCAATCTTCAAGACAATCCAGAGACTTATTTACATACTCGAGGAGAAGATATGATGAAAGAGTTCAAGGTGGATTTGTCCATCACTTTCTCCTGGCGGTTGTGGCTTGTGTTTAATAGATCCACTATTGAAAGACATTCTAAAGATCATTCCAAGTCATTCTAGAGATTCATTTACATACTCATGGAGAAGATTTGATAAGAGAGTTCAAGGTAGGTTCACAAATCACTTTCTCCTGGGGGTTGTGGTATATGCTAGATCCACTGTTCAACACATTCTAAAGATCATTCGAAATCATTCTAGAGACTCATTTACATACTCAAGGAGAAAATTTGACAAGATATTTCAAGCTGCATTCATCCATCACTTTCTCTTGGTGGTAGTGGCATGTATTAGCTAGATCCACTGTTCAAGACATTCTAAATATCATAGAAATCATTCTAGAGACTTATTTACATACTCGAGGAGAACATTTGATGAGAGAGTTCAAAGTGGGTTTACAAATCACTTTCTTCTGGGGGTTGTGGTATGTGTTAGATCCAATCTTCAAGACATTCTAGAGACTTATTTACATACTCAAAGAGAAGATTTGAAAAGATATTTCAAGCCGCATTCATCCATCTCTTTCTCTTGGTGGTAGTGGCATGTATATGCTAGATCCACTCTGCAACACATTATAAGGATCATTCAAAGTCATTCTAGAGATTCAGTTACATACTCAAGGGAGAAAATTGTACGAGATATTTCAAGCTAGATTTGTCCATCATTTCCTCTTGGCGGTAGTGGCATATGCTAGATCCACTCTTCAACACATTCTAAGGATCATTTGAAATCATTCTAGAGATACAGAAACATACTCAAGAAGAAAATTTGACGAGATATCTCAAAGTGGATTTACAAATCACTTTCTCCTGGCGGTTGTGCTATATGCTAGATCCACTTTTCAACACATTGTAAAGATCATTCAAAGTCAAGGAGAAGATTTGGTGAGAGAGTTCAAGGTGGGTTTGCCCATCACTTTCTCTTGGGAGTTGTTGTATGTGTAAGATCCACTGTCCTGGACATCCTGAAGATCTGAGGCAGCATGGAGCTCAGCTGAGAGAACAGATCATCTGATATACCCTGGAGAGTAAAATGAAAAGAGCAATAAATACACCATTTATTCATTCATAAATTTCTGTAAAAAGTAAAGATGAGAAAAGAGATCTTGTACGGGTGTTCAAGTCATCCGCGGTATCAATGTCTTAGTTCTTTATAATAAATTGTTGAAAAATATGGTTATAGATACCCCCTGGATATCATTAAAGGTTTGTTGCTGTTCATTTATCCATAAATAATATCAAAGATTGAAGACTGATGATAATACATGTAGTTTAATAATATCCCACAAAAAATACACATGCTGTTTTGATTTCAAACAGTAATCTCATAAAGTTTAGAAGCAAAATTTCATAAATCTGTTAAGACTTAGGTTGGACAATATCATCAAGGATAATTCTTTATCATGGTCAATGTTTTTGGAGGCATATTTTTTTGTTAAATCCATAGGAACAAAGGGACAGCTAGTCACATCCCCCCCCCCCCCCCATACAATCTATGACAGTCCAGGTTAACGTTCAAAGAATATTTACCACTCCGAGTATCAAATTGACAACTTCTACAACATATCAAAGTTATGTTACAATTCATGTTTGGGCCAAACAAAGATCTCAAAGGTATGTAAACCCACCTCGTACATCTCATACATGAGGAACTCATACAAAAGGGACAGCTAGTCACATCCCCCCCCCCCCCTCCTTCCCCCACACCTAATCATAACATGGAATTGATTCGCTACATGAGTCGTTACAGTATTAATTACCTTTGGTACAACAAACTGAATGGTTCTCGATTCGTTCCCTCCCCATGTGGCCATCTCCATCATGAAACCTTTCACACACTTGAAGACTAGTTCAGCTCGCTTGATACACCAAGGTATTGTCATTTCCTGTATTTAAAACAGATATACAAACATGAGTTGTCAGACAAGCACAAGAAAATACGAGTGGGAATAGGACACTATTAAAGTCTACATGTATGGCACAGAAGAAGACTAAATGCGTAGCTCAATATTGCTATTTCACTAGATTTTTTCTTTTGTGTACTATATAGCTAGAAAACGGCAGTAAAACAAACATGTTGAAGGCTAGAAAATATTTGAAATGTTTGTACACTAGTATTGTTTTCATCTTTTATTGTAAATTTGAGCAAAACCTTGATTTTTTTTGTTTACTATGTCACTCGTTATATGTTAGTCATGAAGTGGTTTGTGTACTTCATGTATGTCTCTTGAAACATGCAGATCAATGAAATATATGTATTATCATAAACTTGTGAGCTCATTGAGAACATCTGACTGTTAACAAGAAGGTCAAAGGTCGAAGGCTGTACCTTGTGTGTTAGCATGCTTAAAATACAATAATACAAACTTGTAAAAAAGGAAAATAATACAATCTATGACAGTCCAGGTTAACGTTCAAAGAATATTTACCACTCCGAGTATCAAATTGACAACTTCTACAACATATCAAAGTTATGTTACAATTCATGTTTGGGCCAAACAAAGATCTCAAAGGTATGTAAACCCACCTCGTACATCTCATACATGAGGAACAATGGGAGTGTGATGGACAGGATATCAAACTGAACAGCGTACTTCAAGATGTTCCGCAGCGCGAGGATACAGCGATGCCGGGAGTTGATGTCGTTGGATCGTAAGCTGTCATCTGACACTAGATGGAAGATGATGTGACACTCTGCAAGATTGGAATGCCTGGTTACGTAGAAATCACCTGTGTGATGATGGGAAGCAAGATTCTCTTTCAGTTTCAGTTTTCAGTTTAGTTTCTTTTATTTCACATGAAAAATACAACACATTAACAAAACATAGCATATTTACAAAATTGATATTCATGAACAATAAAGACATCTACGCAGCATAAGTTTGCATGGCATTTACACTGAATCATTTTGAAATTACATGTGGAAAAAAGGAACTTAATAAAAAGCATATAAGCTTGTAGAATTTAAGTTCCTCAAAATAATGTTGACACATGCAGTGTCATTCATAATAAGGTAGAAGTATAATAATTAAAAAGCAAAGTATACAGACAAAAACAATGAAATGATATGGATGTAAGAAAGAAGAGAAATAGGAAGAGAAGGTAAAGAATGGGGGTCAGAAGAAGAATGAGAAGAGAGAAAAGGAAGTTTTAGAATAGAATGTTCAAGGTCAGGAGTCACAGTAGGGACAAAATAGTATAGTTGTTCATTACACGTACAAATTCAATAATAACAATTTGATATTTAAGCTGTTTGAGATTCAGATCAATGGTGCTTTTTTTTCATAACATCCATATACACTTTTGAGAGGTGTAATTTTTGAAAAACAGTGAAACCAGAGACAAGTGTGAATACGAGCTTTGAGTACAATTTCAAAAGTGCATTATTCTAGTGTAATACATGGTTACATTCCTTTAAAACTGTCTCTCACATTTATCAATTAACCCATTGGCTATGTTAACTTGGTAGTTGCGCAATAAAGCTTTAATGGGCAAGACAGAATTCAGTTGTCAGCGGGTTATTCTACTCCAGTTCTATGGCCTACTTTGAAATTGTTGTATACATGTATGTTGTGTGTAAATATCAACATATTGATTTGCTATTGATCTGCAAATGGTACATATTAAAAAATCAACACAATTGCCATTTCTATTTGTGTGTCAACTTCATTGATCCACCATTCATTCATTCATTCAGTTATTCATTCATATATTCATCTATCCATTTATTCATTCTTTCATTCATTCATACATCCATCCATCTGTTCATTCATTTATTCATTCATATATTCATCCATCCATCTGTTCATTCATTTATTCATTCATATATTCATCTATCCATTTATTCATTCTTTCATTCATTCATACATCCATCCATCTGTTCATTCATTTATTCATTCATTCATACATCCATCCATCTGTTCATTCATTTATTCATTCATATATTCATCCATCCATCTGTTCATTCATTTATTCATTCATATATTCATCCATCCATCTATTCATTCTTTCATTCATTCATATATTCATCCATCCATCTATTCATTCATTCATTTATTCATATATTCATTCATTCATATATTCATCCATCAATCTATTAATTCATTTATTCATTCATATATTCATCCATTCATCTATTCATTTATTCATTTGTTCATATATTCATCTATCCATCTATTCATCCACTCATTCATTTATTCATTCAGTCACTTATTCAATCATCAATTCATTCATTCCTTTATTCATCTGTTCTTTCATTCGTTCATGCTTTCATTTACTCATTCATTCATTAATTTGTTTCTCATTTCTCACCTGTTCGGAGGTTTGTGGTAAGTTCCCCATCTTCATGTAATGATGTTGGTCTGCTACTCTCTGACCCACTGCTTGAACTGCTGTCTGTAAAATAAAATTAATAGTTGTGATTTACAGTATATAGTGATAATAATCATCGATGACAATCCTCTATGTGCTTTACATTATTACATTCATACAATTTACATTATCACAAACAAATTACATATAAACCAACATCTCTCAATGTTTGTACTGTCCTTCACTGAAGGACACAGTTATTCATATCCTTTGTAATTGATGTGTTTTTTGGTGGTGTTTTTCATAACGTAAGTGTGAAAGGTGAACTGCTGAAATGAGGGCCTGTGTTGAATACTTTTAGATGTAAGCTCTAATATGTCACATTCTAAAAAAACATAAATCAGGACAACTCAATTGTTTGCATACTTTAAAAAACAAAAATCACAAAACTTGGTAAGGGTTTACCAGTATAGTATTAATGACTGCTTTGAGAGAAATAGTTGTTTTTATACGCTCAAGGGAAGGTTAGAATTGTGCTATTGACCGAGGCGTGCAGAGGGCAATAGCCCAATTGTAACCTTCCCGAGAGCGTATAAAAACAATTATATACCTCACTTAAGTAATCCAGCCATCTGATTGGTCGAAATTGCATTCATAAACTTCAACTGTTCCTGTAAAATTCCCGGTAACCATGGTTAAAACATTTAATATTTTTAATAACCATGGTTATTAAAAAAATAGGTCAGTCTCCATGGTTACCCCATAGGTTTACATGTTAAAAAATGGTTTGAGCGATCGAAGATACCATACGTGTGCGAAAAATTGGTCGGTATTTTTATACAAGACAAGACAATTCCAAACAAGACAAAAATGGCTCAAGAATATCTCCCAAGATTTCAACTTATCAAATGCAAGACTCGCTGACAGCAAGAACAACAAAAAGGGTACGTGAAATTATCCATAAACATGTTCGTTTAGTTGCTGAAAAAGCATAGACGTATAGACTGTATACAAAAATAGATCTAGTTGTCAGGGTGTTGATCGCGCACCCGATGTTGTGTGTTAAAATTATTTCCATAGAGATTGTACGCAATGCATTCCCTATGCAGTCTACGTGCATTCCGCGACCATGCAAAAAAGGTCAAGTTTTTTTTTCAATTCGAGATTCAAACCTTTATAATCTGTTGTGATCCTGAAGGTGATACTCAATAAGTGAGGTGTCATATGAAAGCGCAGGTTCTTCTCCATATTCCCCACAGGGCCGGCCCACCCCCAAAATGTAAAAATATCTTGCTTAGACTAGAATCTAGATCTAGTCTACTCTCAAAGATACACTCATAAAAAACAACCGTGCAGATAAACTAGAGAAAGGCCAAGGTGGTGTTATTAGTTGACTCTTTTGTTTTCGGCATATAAAAGTATTAATGACTGCTTTAATATTCGAGAAATAGTTGTTTTTATACGCTCTCGGGAAGGTTACAATAATGGGCTATTCCCCTCGGCACGCCTCGGGTAATAGCACAATTCTAACCTTCCCTTGAGCGTATAAAAACAACTATTTCTCTCAAAGCAGTCATTAATACTATACTATTTCTCGAATATTAAAGCAGTCATTAATACTTTTATATGCCGAAAACAAAAGAGTCAACTAATGACACCACCTTGGTCTTTCTCTAGTTTATCTGCACGGTTGTTTTTTATGAGTGTATCTTTGAGAGTAGACTAGATCTAGATTCTAGTCTAAGGCGGCTAAGCAAGATATTTTTACATTTTGGGGGTGGGCCGGCCCTGTGGGGAATATGGAGAAGAACCTGCGCTTTCATATGACACCTCACTTATTGAGTATCACCTTCAGGATCACAACAGATTATAAAGGTTTGAATCTCGAATTGAAAAAAAAACTTGACCTTTTTTGCATGGTCGCGGAATGCACGTAGACTGCATAGAGAATGCATTGCGTACAATCTCTATGGGAATAATTTTAACACACAACATCGGGTGCGCGATCAACACCCTGACAACTAGATCTATTTTCGTCTACAGTCTATCTATACGTCTATGCTTTTTCAGCAACTAAAAGAACATGTTCATGGATAATTTCACGTACCCTTTTTGTTGTTCTTGCTGTCAGCGAGTCTTGCATTTGATAAGTTGAAATCTTGGGAGAGATTCTTGAGCCATTTTTGTCTTGTTTGGAATTGTCTTGTCTTGTATGAAAATACCGACCAATTTTTGCACACGTACGGTATCCTCGATCGCTCAAACCATTTTTTAACATGTAAACCTATGGGGTAACCATGGAGACTGACCTATTTTCCCAATAACCATGGTTATTGGAAAAATAGGTCTGTTTTAACCATGGTTACTGCGAATTTTCGGGAACAGTTAAAGTTTATGAATGCAATTTCGACCAATCAGATTGCTGGATTACTTAAGTGAGGTACATAATAGTTCTTATTTGTACATGTATGCCTTATGACTGCACAATTGGTCACGAAAATGATCATCAAAATTACATGTAGAACTAAAAACTGAGCTCCTTGAGGTACATGTATAATAAAGTCAGTAATATTTGTAATCATACTTAACTTGTGATGCATTGACATAAATGTATCTCTGCTTATCTTGACTTTTTAATCAATACATTTATGGTTTTATTTTTTATATTTTTCTTCTTCTAATTCTATCTTTAATTTTTTTTTAAATATCATTAATATTATTATAATATACATGTTCATATCCATATGCTCTTTATTTATTAATTAATTAATTGTTTTATTATTTATTTGTTTATTTTTATTTTTTATTTGGGGGGTTGGGGGAGGGGCTAATTGACCCCCCAAGATATATAAAGCCTCCAGTGTTTTTTAAGGTCACCAAAAAGCATATGTACACATGTAGTTTCTCAGCAATCACTCAACTTATTGAATACAATTGGATTCTGGTATGAATGGCATCATCCGTGGACTCCAGCCAAAGTCATCTCCGAGGCTCAGACGTAGTGTTAAACAGGCTGAAATAAACAATCAATACATTGATACATCTAAGGACGGTAGAAGAGAGAGAGTATTTACCTCCGCCACTTAATTTCTTTTTGTCCTTGCGCCTTGCGTTGACCCTGAGGGCGCCCTGATGGATCACTCTGAGCTGAGTCTCTAGGTCTGGGAAATGAAAGTCTGTCGACTGCTGACACACCGTGGCAAAATCTACAATCAACACAAACATACTTGTAACAATGTATAATGATATCAAACTGAAGACAGAATGATGTACATGTATATTATCTATGTCATATTCAGTTTAGGGAGAGTAATAATGAAATCAGAAAAAAATATAGCACTTATTAATTAAAGGAAACTAAATGGTGTGAGGCGTGAGGGTGAAGTGTAAGCTGAAAATATTTATACATTTATCTATCTGCCAACCTGTCTATTTATATATTTCACTGTATTTCTGGTTTCTTTCTGTCTTTCTCAATACTGTACATATCTATCTTTCTATCAATCTGTCTATCTACATAAAATGACACAAGACAGAATGAAGAACTAAAAGTAAAACTTGTCAACGTAGTTCTTTACTATGTCTTGAGTCAATTTTGAATAATCATCCCGTCGCAAAACTTCCATCTCATCTATCTATATATCTTTCAATCAACATGTATCTATCCATTCATTTATATCACCACTTTAAATACCAGTATACGAGCTGATTCAATCATCTACCATCAGAACTGCACAAGGGGGGTATTTCACAAAGACTAAGATCGATTTAAGTTGGAGTTAACTATGGCAGGCCATTAGTGCCACAATTTTCTCTCACCATTTTTGGCATTGGTCTCAAGGGACTTACAAATCATGGTCACAAATCTACAGAATTTACATTTTTTGATAAGTTATTATTGAAGGAAAAAATATTGTTTAAAGATCATAATTGAGAGACCAATGATGACAGCAACCAGTGGCATGAATGGCCTGCCATAGTTAAGTCCAACTTAAAGTCGATCTTAGTCTTTGTGAAACACCCCCCAGATAAACTGGTTGAGTAGAGTAAGAGAACAGTCTGAAATACAAACATATAAATATATATATATCTATCGTACCTCTTTTAATACCAGTATAAGAGCTGACCCTATCGTCCACCATGAGCACCACACCTGACAGATTGGTGGAATATAGGGAAAGAGCAGTCTGCAGTCGTTGGGGTTGAGGTATTAAAATTCCCCTGTTAAAGCACAAAGAAAATACAGTAGTTTAGAGCTGTTCAAACAGTTGTTTTCTTTTCTCAGTATAGTGCAGAATTTGAATCTATTTGAATATGATTACATAAACAGGGATAACATATGGAAAGAAAGCTCACTACAAGTTGTTATGAATTTCAACATTTTACACATTGGGACAATTAAGTACAAATATAAAAAGATGTAAAACAAATAACAAAAGTAAAACAATTCTATACGGTGCTAGCAGAGGATGAGGGAGGCAGAGAGAGGAAAAAATAAAGAAAAAAGACGTACAAACAATGAATGAGAGGAAAAGACAGAAGGAGAGATATAGAATAAATATTGAAAGGAGAGAGAAAGAGAAGGAAGTATTCATTTTTGGGGGGCGGGTACTTTGAAACAGTTTAATTTTAAAATCAACTGGTAGAGGATAGAGAATAAAAAGGAGTATTGCTAAAAGGCATTACTAACCCATTTTCTTTATTTGGCATGACAGGCTTGATGGAGAAATTATGTATCAAACACTTTAAAGCCCCACTGCACTACTTATAGCTACTTGCGCCCTCTATATAGCAAACCATGCCTAATCGGTGACCGCTGGTCCCCCATGTTCCCCTTTTCTTATGTTAATTGAGAGCTAATTTGATGAGATAACCACCTGTCAGTGACCACGCTGAATGGTCTAATCCTTCCTGGCCAAACTAGTGCAGACGGGCTTTAAAAACACAAACATTAAAAACAATAAAAAATACATGTCTTACCCTTCTCTGTTAGGTTTATGCCTACCCAGATCCAAGACGTCTATACTCATCAGTCTCAGGTTGTGCATGGTCTTCATTTGGGCACCTGAAAACAAAATAAATGGATAGAAAGGCTTGATCGCAGGAAACAGCAATCAATGTTCCAGGAAAACTGTACCTGAAAGGAAGTGTATCAACATTATTCTACAGATGCCATCAAATAGAACAGGTATAAAATCTCTCATACTGTGTGGGGTTGATGGAATTTCAAGTGAAAAAAAGATGCAACAAGACTACTCTTACACTGTACAGTTTTAAAATTTCGAATTCCAATCATAAATATCTTGATAATCAGACAGGCGATCGGCTTGTAAACGTCATGAGATTCGTGACTGACCTGTAAAAGGCTTATGATTATGAATGCAGCATGAGCTAAATCCAGGATTTTGTTTCAGAATCTGAGACAGAAGATACCCAATCCCTTTAAGAGTCGTAAGATTTTACCTAGATGAATGGTGTAGCTCTCCTCCATCTTGGGTTGATCAGGAACGTTTTCCTCAGGTTCAACTGGCATGGACTCTGACAATGCTCTGATCCTACGACTGTACAGAGAACATGCAATAATACCAAGCTTTTATTAAAACAAGACTTTTGAGGTCAAAATGTAAGCTCAATAAAGTAGAGAACCTATCACTATCACTATCACTGAATGTATTAAAGACAGCTCTCCAGAATTTTTTTTTTTTTGTTAGTTTTTTTTTCTGTTCAAATGAATAAGACCTAGAACAAAAGTTTGTGTGATGCATTTTGTGCCAAAACGTAGCAAAAACGATATCAATATTGACTGTGGAGATAAAATGCACTCTCTTAGTAGTCAAAATCTGGGTCTCTTTCACGTTCGTCGTTGGGAACTACATGTAGGACAATTAACCTATTAGGGGGGAATACCAGTTCTCTGACATTCATGAAGCGCTGATCGCCAAAATGGCATCCTTTGGCTACCAGAAGACTTTGGACACTGAAACCATCACACAGGCGACTGAGTAATATTTGGATGCGTCACAGAACTGTTACCGTATTGGCCGCACCCCCGAATTCGACATTTCATAGACAACAACAAAAAAAAAATCTTTAAAAAAAAAAAAAATTAAACATTTATTTTGATATGCTTTTTTGCCGACACCATTGGCAGCAAGCCAGATGGCGTTTTATTTCAGCTTTCTCTCCTGCCGCAGTTATACAGTCGATCGTGTATTGCGCCATAGCATGGTGCCCGCGGGCTGTGAGGATTGAGGTTGCTTTAGCGATGGCACAAACTTAAATCTAGATCTACCGGTAGTTTTTGGTTGGTTATTAAAAAAAAGTTTATTCACAAGATTGACAAAACCTCATGTCAGCAATATAACACAAACTATTCTAGAAATGTCCTGTTCCATTGTACATTAAATGGTATAGTCATTGTACTTGGCCTAGTCCCATATATGTACAAAATACGTGCTGTTTTGACTGCCGTTTTTTTTACTGTTGTTGCGCATAGGCCGCACCCATATTTTTTGATATTTTCTCTTCCAAAAAAAAACAGGGGCCTTTATGCCGTCAAATACAGTATACAATTATTCAAACCACCCTGATAAAATTGTTCAGTAGGGGCTTTTTATCTACATTTACACTTGACTTTCTTAATTAACCCAGAGTTAGTAAGCAAATAACTACCGTTGGTGAAGGTGATGGGACAAACTATCACTTCCGAGGCGACCTGGATGTAGATATCTTTCCGAAGCGAAGCTGAGGAAAGATAGCGTATACATCCTGATCGACAAGGAAGTGATAGTTTGCCATCGCCTGAAACCAAAAGGTGAATATTTGCTTTATATTTCACATCTAAAACAATTTAACTACAAAAAGAAAAGGACGTGTATGCATCTACATAAAAGACACCATGCCCAAATTCACACCAAAAATTTAAACAGTTTAACCCAACCCAACCCCTTGAGGGTACGGTGCGCGCATGCGTTTGTTTTAATTGCGCTCATTGGTAATGCGCGCTTAATTACGCCTGGTTTAGTGCGCTTTTGGATAATCTTCAGTGAAAGTGCGTTGCCCTGTGTAGATAGTAGAACTATCTACACAGTGTAACAAACTTTTTGCTTCTCCCTTCAATAATGGGCGAACTATCTTTCATCACGTGATTTACTTTTGACCAATCGTAGAGCAAGATTCTTAGTATGTGGAATATAATATTAAATGTATAAGGAATGTCATAGACTCTTACCTTACAGGTCCTTCTACACCATTCCCCATGTCCTCATGTAAGTTCTTGATCCACTCATGAAACTCCTCACGCTGAGAATCTTGAAGGTTGCGCAACTCGTTGTCCCATCTTGACTCCTCTCTCTATAAACGTACAATCACACAAAAGAAATGAACAAGCATAAATTGACACCAAAATACTAAGTGTCCAATCTAGCCTTCTCTCTCTAAAAGACAAATCACATAAAACAAACAAATGACAAAAACAAGAACCCCAGATAGCAACCCACCATTTCCATTAAAATAAATGTATGAATGTACACATCCATTTAAATGGTGCATAAAAGACTCACAACTATAAAGATCTTAAAATAAAACAAGTACAATATTATTCTTCACATAACCCTGAATTGAATTTATTGGGAAAAAAATTGGGAAAAAAGTAACATAAATCATTTTTAAATGACTACTTACTTGAGTGTTTTCAAAGTGGATGGCTGCGAGACGGTTGACGTGTAGATCATCATGGGTGATATCTAGATTCTTGACAGCTCTCTCCATCTCCTTTGCTTGTCTGCAATAAGATAGCAGACTTTGATCAGTATTAGGACAAACATGGAAATCTTGTATTTAGTACAGGTGTCGTGGTCTAGTGGATATGCCACCGGACTGTGGATCATAAGGTCCGCCGTTCAAGTCCCGCAGCGGCACTCATGTCCTTTGTCAAGACATTGATCTATACCTGCCATCCTCCACCCAGGTGTTAAATGGGTACCCGGTAGGATGCGAAAGTTAATGTGGTTAGATGAGCAAATGTGCGCTTGTCAAAAGATGCTCCCCAGGTAGTGGAGAATGTGCATACATTGTGTGCAGGTAAGCCTGAATCCAATGACCGGGGTAATAATATATATTTGTAAAGCGCTTTGAGAAGGCCTACAGTTCTGAAATTACTATGATCAAACTATTATTATTATTTTTATTTATCTCTTGATGCCCATGGCTGAGATTAGTGATGTGCACAAAAGGTTAACTGTATAAAAACAAAAAACAAAAGCCTGTTTCTAAGAAGATATTTTCAGCTTCAGCTTCAGTTTATGTTAAACTTAGCAGGAATATTACTTCTCCATTCAAAATAGTGGCAAAAAGACATTGTATGCATTTCCAGTGTGTTTTGCACATTTCAATGATAATAAAAGTAATAATAATAATGATTATTCTGAACTGCTATAATACAAAATAACGCTTACGGAATGAGAGAAATGGAAGAGAAACAGTAAACAACTGTAGACCCATAAAATAGGTAATGATTATGAAGGAAATAAATGTATAATTCAACACTAATGCAAGGGTCACTCTGTGGCCTGGACCCACCCTCCTCAGAGGTCGCCAAATATCGACGTCGACTCGACGCCTAAGCCTGACCCTGACCTATTTGTTGTTGTAGTGAAGTCCTAACGTTCGTTTTTCTTCATTGGGTGAAGCTTTACTATACAAATTGATGAAATGTGTGAAGCTTTGACGAGTAATTTGTTTTTTCTGGTGATGTGACATCGAATCCAATCGGTCGCCTTGTTTGTTCAGGTGATGTGACATCGAAGCCACTACCGGTCGCGTCGAAAATATGTCGAAATCATGTCGAAATCGTGCGTTTCAAAACAACTATTTAATTTTTATTCCGGTCACTCATGCACTCGCAGAGTGATCGTCCTGAGGTCACCGAACTTTTCTCCAGCGAAACTGATTTCGAGATTTAACGAGATCGTTTTCGAGTAGCCTACTAGTCTCCTACACATAACTAGTTGCGTGAGTATTCGCAGTATACGTGCCTGAAAGGCCAGCCTCAAGTCTGGAAACGAGACTAGTAGCCTACGAGCTGTCGGTATTGTACCCAGCATGCGCAGCGCAGATCGTGCCAAGTTTTGGCCCCAAGTTTTTTGCGAGGTGAGTTGAAAAAAAATAGAAAGTTCAGAGTTTTCCGATCATTTTGAGACGGTACTACTCCGACCCTGTTTTACGATTGATTATTAACGAAATCTGTGCATAAAACTTAGCCTATATTTTCGCGAGATTGACTGGTTGACTTGGTACTTATTGAGCAGTATGGAATTACTATCATGACTATAGACCATTGCAGTCATGGTCTACTATTATAAGTAAACATTGGTGGAGCTTGATTTCAAAACGTGAAGCTTGAAATATGTAATGGCCAATATGGTGAAACAGTGGTGAAGCTTGAACTATGCAAATGGCCAGTATGGTGAAACAGTGGTGAAGCTTCAGACCGGCCGAAAACTTACAAAAGTGAAGCCTCACCTATGGAAAACTGACACAAGTGAAGCCTCACCTATGTAAAACTGACAAAAGTGAAGCATCACCTATGCAAATAATTCAAAGGGTGAAGCCTGGACTAACACATTTGCTGATAAGAGTGATGCTTTGCCTTTGTTTTTTGTAAAGCACATGAAGTGATGGTGAAACCCTGAGGTTACAAATAATTGGCTCAGGTGAAGAAAGGTGATGACCTGAGGAGGGGGGGTCCAGGCCACAGAGTGACGCCTGCATAAGTCTACACATGCAGATCTACAATTTCAGGCATACTTTTTTAAATGATAACCATAAGAATGTTCGCATAAGCCACACATATATTGTGGTTAGTAAAATGTTTTTTGAAATAACCAGAACATTTCATCATTATGTAAAATACCTTCCAGTTTCAACCAATGAAAATTTATTTTAAATGACAATGAAACTAAATTTACATAATTTCAAAGCAACTCCAATTCGTTTTTAAGAAAGCCAAACAAAAAATTTCCAAATTAAATGGTAATTATCCCATTCCACAACATAAGAAGAAAATTCATCAAATCTTGTAGAATTTAGCTGGTATACATACTTGTCTTGTAGCTTACGTAGAGCACCATCTCTCTGCTTCACTATGTCTTCTACAGCCATGGAGTAGGTGTGTTCTAACTTAAAGATTGTCTCAAGAGCAGGAGAGTGTATGAGGGTATGAAACATCTCGCCGAACACCGCTTCATCTTTAGGTTTGGTATTTGGTGCATGGCTTACACATTCCTATAAGAATACAAACACATAAAATATTGGTGTTTTAGCTACACTACAGCGATAGCGTAGGTGTGTTCTAACTTCAACTTCAAGATTGTCTCTAGAGCAGGAGAGTGCATGAGGGTATGGAACATCTCTCCAAACACTGATTCATCTTTAGGTTTGATCTATAAAACAGCACATAGACTGGTGTTATAACACTGCGAGCATGAAGAATATATGACACATGTATTCATGGGAATGGTGCCTTGAGATTAGCAGCAATGCCAAAGTTGAGGTAACATTATTGTGTGAAAGTTCTGCTTAATATCTACATGTATCTCATTTACACTACACGCAATTAATAAATCAGTATGCAGGGAATAATTTTCCCTAAATTTTTTGATTAGCAATTTCAGCCGATGGATAAATATTTCAAATGAAATTCTGTACATTTCTATGAAAGAAAACTGCTACCAAAATATATTTTGTATAGCAGTCATGCAAAAATGCATAGCAAATTGCGATGCGATACCAGGAAAATTATTCCCTGGTATGAATGTTTCATAGCCTTCTGTGTTAATTGGATTCATTTGCCTAAGACGTCATTTTAGTAATGTTTGCTGATTGTGATAACATACCTGTGTGAACGCCCTTGCCCATCTATCTGCAATGTTTCCGATCTCCTCGTCACCACTGGACTGCAACACTCTGATAGCCTCCTCACCGTTTGTATTGTGAAATGCTTCCGTTTCCTTGATAACAAATTTTTCCAGCTCTCGTGTTAGTTCTGAAATTATAATTATGAAAGGTTGATTATAATATGAGCAATGTATCCAATATTCATGTCAAGCTAAACTTTAGATCTTACCAATTTCCCTATCAGTCTGTAACAACTGTTAGTTCTGAAATTATCATTATGAAAGGTTGATTATAATATGAGCAATGTATCCAATATTCATATCAAGCTAAACGTTATATCTTACCAATTTCCCTATCAGTCTGTAACAACAGAAAAGTTTTATTAAGTTAAGAGATTAAATCATTAATTTCTATAATCTCTGACTATGAGTATGAGACTGTATAGTGTAGGGTTTCAAATTTAAATTTCAAGCCAAAGTCAGACGGTAATCCAGTGTTCACAAAAAAATCACATGCAGTGCCAGTGAGCGTAGATCTAACGTTACCATGGCCATGGCTCATAAATAATCATAATATGCTAGACCTCTACTCTTTGTTTATCAACTCCAACACAACACTATTGACTAATCAATAAAGATCGGCTATATTACGCATTGCACTGACTGAAAACAAAGTTTCCACTGGCACGGTCATGGATCTATATCTAGGGTGTCTGTGTCTGTGTCGATGTTGTGTGCTAAAATCCTTCCCATAGAAATTGCACGCATCCTGCAGTCTACGTGCATAATTGCGCGACCATGGCCCATGCAAAATTGGTCAATGATTTTATCTACCATAATGTCTCAAATAACTTCACACAGGCACGCACCCGCCCGCAACCCACCATCAGTATGCACTTGTATTGTGCAGCGGTTTGACATGAAACCTGTGAAAAAGTGTATAGGTCTAGGCCTACTAATATCAACATTTGGCGCTAGTGTAGTTCCGTATCCATTTTTTTTAGCAGTTTAATATCCATTCTTAGCAAATGAATTTTAGCCCAATTTTTTACTGAATTTTCCACCTGAATTTGGATCACATCCATCATCGGGAAACCTTCGTTTAGGGCTTCGATGTCGACGTCGTCGCGCAGTACCGTCTCTACGCTGTAGTCCTGCACCTCAAACTGAAGCTATAAATACAAAATTATGCAGACTTCTCGTTCAGGTGGAAAATGCAATATATGATTATGATTAAAATTAGTAAAAAATTGGGCTAAAATTCATTTGCTAAGAATGAACATTAAAGTGCTAAAAAAAATGGATACGGAACTACACTAGCGCCCAACATTTTTCCGAAAAATACTCCAAAAATAACAAGAAAATTGACACGAAACAGGTAATAAACATAACGACTTTTAACTCGTGATATTTATTTGGACATTTAATGAATATTTACTTCATTTTGAGTATGTTTTAGTAGGGTATCTCCATGCCGGAGTTACGGGTCAAATTTTGGATAGGCTTCTGAACAAGCGCCAGAAAATCACCATTGTTGACTAGACTAGGCCTAGGTATGTTACAATGTGTGTGCTTTCGCCATGAAGGTTTCTGCCATGGGGCTGTTATGCACTATTGGAGACCAATTTGGATAGCCTACGTAAATGTGATCTTTTGATGGGCTGATTAGATTTTTGTTTCATGATTTCTATTGGATGAGAAGAATGACATTGTTATCTTTCATTTCATACTAAACTTTTTATGATTTATGTTTTTGGCGGTTTGTTTTGCTGCACTGTTTCACAGGAGCCGTGTTTAGTGCCATTCTGTACCCTGATCCTACCTACAGGATTTGAAAAAAAGTATCTAGACCGATTGGTTAACATGTGAATTTGCTTTTGGTGAAATTTCAGCAAAATCTAACGATTAGAAATAGTCTAGATCTAGACCCCCTCTATGTTTTTTTGGATGAGGAATGTGAAAATGTCATGCAAAAATGACGGCCCGATTAGCGTTTTTTGTGTATTTACATACATTTTGGGGTAATTTTATGTCATGAAATAGAATCTTTCGGTCACATTTGAGATCACAACTTTTGGTTTAAAAACAAAGGAAAACAAAGCAAGGCCAAGGGTCTAGAGTCTAGTCTAAATACATGATTTCCGGGCGTTTAAAATTGGCATAACTTTCTTATTACTGGGGCTATTATGATGAATGAGGCATCAAATAAAAGGTCTTATCATGCTCTGTCGAATGGCATAAAGCAGGAGCTTGAATTCTGAGATTTAATTTTTTTGTAACATCCCTACTAGGCCTAGTCCATCTTACTAACGCAGTTACAAGCTAGTGGGACTACATTGGACATTATTGGGTAAATCAACTCACCTTCTTCGACGAAACAGGGAAGATTGTGTGCACTGATCAACCGTCCAACAAATTCTTCTGCTGAGATATTTAGAGGTATAGTAATTGGAACAGCTAACTTTGTCAAATATTCCTTGGTTTTGAAGGAATACGTAAATTCTTTCTGAACGGAATCCATTTTCAGTCGATTTTGTTTTCTCACCGATATGATATCGATATAAAAGGAATCGCGATACCGGTGGGTGTGTCCTTCATGTTTTAGTTTGTTTTTGTTTTTGTTTCTTTTCCCGCTTATTCGTTTGTTGGTGTTAGATGCTAAAGGTGTTTATTTTCTTATATATATTCAATATTTTAATTTGAAGTAATATCTTAAAATACACTGAACTATAATGATGTTGAATTTGTTCATATGACTTGTATGTAATGTAGGCCTAGACTACCTTCAATTACATTATGTAATTATCAATGTTTGTTGAATGTTTATCCAGGGAGGTGTTGGTTTATCAAATATTTATTTGTAACACCTGTGAATGATGGAAATAAAAAATAAAAAATAAATTAAACAAAAAAGGTCCCGGGTGACTGAGCAATACGAAAATAAATTGGTCAGTCATCCGGCTAACTGCGGTAAAGATATTGTATACACTGATTTATTGTACCACTTGGAAGCCTTATATAGATAATAATACATAATAATGTGCGTCTTTGTATACATTTTAAAACAAAGTGATTCTTTAGATGTTATCAATTTGGCTAATTTATGCAAATTTACGTTAAATGTTTTTTTCTGAAGTTAAATACTGTATGTTCGAGTACTTAGTTTAGGGCCTGACCACTCTTTGCTGAGTTATGTGACCTCTGTCCTGAAAGGTTGTTCAAGATACATATGATGATAAGAAAAAAAGATGAGACAAGGGAGAGGGAGGTGAAGAAACTTACTTATGAACGTGTGACTAAGAATATAGGGAAGAGACGAAATATCGCTTCCGTGCCAAAATTTGTATATATATTTGTTATATACATTTAATTCCAATGATTAAGAAGGTGAATTGAATTTATATAATACAAAAACATAATAAACCCGGTTACAAAAAATATTTGGTCAAACCTTTAGAAAATGGCATAGAACTGTATTAATATTGTTTTAGTTTTTTAATCAAAATTTAATTTTTTTTTCTTGTGTTATGATTAAAAGATTATCAATAGGCCTACCATTTAAAAAAAAAAATGTTTCTTATCAATTTTGTGTAAAATCGAAGAAATATTAAGGCTCTGTAATCGATTCCTAATATGTAACCGATAGAGATGTACAATTATAAATAATAAGAGGGAAAAAAAATTCGACCTGGTCAAGATAATTCTCAAACTATGTTCATTAATCCGATTAAACCTTTTGAAATTCTAGAAATTGTTCATAATTTGGATAGAAGTAAAAGTCCTGGGGGGCGTTTCACAAAGATCTTAAGTCGGACTTAACTCTAAGTTGGACTTAAAAATTATGGAGAGCCATTTGTAGCCTTAAAATAAAATATATTCAAAAGAGAAAATTCAACTATTTCAGATTTTTTATAAATTCCACATCAAGAACATGAAATCTTTCATGATAATGGAAAATATGAATAATTTGAATCAACATTTTATGCCTTTTAAAATAACTTTTACAAAATATTTTCAAGGATGCTAATGGCTTTCCATAATTGTTAAGTCCAACTTAGGATCTTTGTGAAACACCCCCTGGATACGATGATATAAACACACGTGTTATAAAAAATGGTGATTGTTTTTATTGGCACAGCCTTTATGTAATATCTTTAATTTGTCTATTCAAGCAGGTATATTTCCCAGTAGTATGAAAATCGCTAAAGTTATACCAATTTTTTAAGAAAGGAAAGAAAGAGCTTTTGACGAATTATCGACCAATATCAGTACTATCTTTTTTCTCCAAAATATTCGAAAGTTAATGTACAGTCGTTTGGTAAATTTCTTGCATAAACATGATATTTTATATTCCAAGCAATTCGGATTTAGAAAAGGTTTTTCATCATAATTATATGGCTTTATTTGAACTCACAAATATTATCTCTGAAGCTTTTGAAAATAAGAAGTGCATAATAGGTTTATTATTAGATTTGTCGAAACCATTCGATTATGTTGATCATCAAATTTTAATTAAAAAAATGAAAGACTATGTTGTTCGTGGTACAGCTTTAAATTGGTTCGAGCGTTACTTACATGACAGAGTGCCAGTGGCGTACGCAGGATTTTTTCAGGGGGGGGGGGGGGGGGGGTAAGAGGACACTATTTTTTTTGTTGGTCTCGAAATTTGAAAATTATACATTTTGCTCCGTAGGAGGGGGGGGGGGGGTAGGGTCACTTTTTTTTAGGCCAGCCATTGGCATATATATATATATATATATATATATATATTTTTTTTTTTTAATTAAAACAAAACCACAAAAAAAACAAAATCCAAAAAAGGGGGGGGGGGGTTTGCTAAAAAATACACACATAATACACACATTAAACAAATTAAAGGGGGGGTTAACCCCCCCCCCCCCCCCCTGCGTACGCGCCTGCAGAGTGCAATATGTTTCTATTAATAATAAATCCTCCGTTACCAAGTATATAAACATCGGTGTTCCACAAGGGTCTGTGTGAGGGCCTTTACTTTTTATTCTATACATAAATGATATACAGTTTGTGAGCAAAATTTTACATGCAATTATTTACGCCGATGACACTAGCTTATTTTCACCAGGAGACAATGTTGATTATTTATGTAACACTCTGCACACTGATCTCAAAACAAATTCTGGTTGGTTTGCATCTAACAAATTGAAAATTAATCTTGTCAAAACATGCTGTATGCTTTTTCAACCCAAGAATAAAAATATTAAAATAACTGATATAAATGTATTTATTGGCAATTGCCAAATTCCTTCTGTACATTTTACTCATTTTTTAGGGGTTGTTTTCGATGATAAATTAAGTTGGAAAAATCATATTACTGAGACAGCATGTAAAATATCAAAAGTCATTGGGGCGTTAAATCGTTTAAAGAAGGTTTTACCTCACCATACTCTAATTGCTATTTATCGGTCTACGATTGTACCTCATTTGACTTCCGTTCTGTTGTGTTATTTGTTTGAATTGACTTTGTAATGTAAATGTTTGTTATTGTGATTTTTATCAGAATGTGAAATTAAAATAAATTGAAGATCAAAATTAGATATGTTAAATAATAAAGAAGAAAAGAGGAGAAGAGAAGGGAGGGAGGAGGAGAAAAACTTCCTTATTGACATGACATGTGAATTACGGAAGAGATCAAATATCGCTACCGTGCCAAAATATTTTCTAGTTTTTTCGCTAGAAGTTTTAAACTTATAATCTTATGGGCAAACTTTAAATTTATATAATACAAAAACATAATAAACCCGGTTACACAAATTATTTGGTCAAAGTTTTAGAAATGGCATAGAACTGTATTAATATTGTTTTAGTTTTTTAATCCAAATTTAAAAAAAATGTTACTTATCCATTTTGTGTAAAATCGACGAAATATTAAAGCTCTGTAATCGATTCCTAATATGTAACCGATAGGAAGAAAACAAAATGTTGATGTTCAAAGAGAGCTAGAGAAAAGAGCGAAGAAATGGACAGGAAAGGGAAAATACAAGAAAGAGGAGAGCAATCATGCTGAGATAAAGGCTACAGCTAATTTAGGTTTTCTTTTGATAATTTGTAAATTGTATGAATGTCTCTTCTTCTTCTCTCTTTCTTCCTTTCTCTTCTCTCTTCTTTCAAAGTCGCCGTTGCGTAATAGCTATTTCATACTCAGATAATAATTGTCGCCATCATCTCCATCCAGGTATTTCTATGCCGGAGCACTTCTCATGTTGATTGCAGTGTGTCCGTGTGTGTGTAGGGCGTCTTCAGCAAATAGATTTACAGTTTCTGATTTCTTGAAGGAATTTGATGAATATGTAAGTGAGATATCACTATATCCAGGAAAATTGATGTTATTGGGAGACTTTAATGTCCATTGGGAATTGTGACTAAACATGATGTGCTCCAAATGAGGAATATCATTACATCTGCTGGGTTCATCCAACATGTTCAAGGTTCAACACATAACCTGGGTCACACTTTAGACTTAGTTTTACCCGAGATGATTCAGTGATACTAGGCTGTCATACAGTCGATACATGCATTTCTGATCATTACATGATCTGCTTTTCGCTGGCTAAACAAAAATCAAATCTCTATTACTTTTGCTTTACGCAACTATCGCAGGATCGATACAGTTCAATTCACTAATGCTTTACATGAATTAGTGTCATCTCAACCTGCAGGATTAGATAGTGAATCCTTATTTGATTGGTATGTTTCTGGAGTCACTAAGGTACTTGATACATAATTATGCTCCATCGGTAACCAAGTCTCGCCCTTTGAAGTTACGTAGACCTTGGTTCAACGAGTCTGTGCTTGTGGCACGCCAACATCGCCGTAAAGCAGAACGGAAATGGCGAAAAACAAGACTGGACTCAGATCGCAAATTGTTCATAGAGGTTAATAAGAATGTATGCCAAGTCATTGATATCGCTAAAGAAGATTTTTTTGAAAGATAAGTTTGGTTCATGTACTGTCAAGGAGGTATATCAGATTATCCATTCTCTTTTAAATAAGAAGTCCAGCCAACTCCCCTTGTATGATTCTGCATCCAGATTGGCTAATCAGTTTTCTTCATTTTGTGTCGGTAAGATAAAGATAAGATATGAAATAGATACTTGTTATGTATTTGTTGATACCCAGTTTAGTGACACTCTAAATGAAAACATTCCTCTTTTTGAAAATTTTCAGTTGCTTACACGATCAGATTTGTCCAGAATCATGTCATCGGCTAAATCCTGTCGACTTGATCCCACCCCAACATGGCTACTGAAAGAGAACTCTGATCATTTATTACCATTGCTTACAAACATAGTCAATCAATCTCTTTCCACAGGTACTTTCCCCAACGGAGCACAGTCAGCAAATAATTAGACCACTTTTGAAGAAACCAGGCTTGAACCAAAATGACCTTAGAAATTACAGGCCAGTGTCAAACTTAACATATTTAGGTAAACTCATCGAGAAAGCAGCATGCACACAATTAGTTCATCACATTGAATCTAAC
The DNA here is from genome assembly GCA_035222895.1 of Strongylocentrotus droebachiensis. NCBI lineage: Eukaryota > Metazoa > Echinodermata > Echinoidea > Camarodonta > Strongylocentrotidae > Strongylocentrotus > Strongylocentrotus droebachiensis. The sequence continues at coordinate 64,889 of JAVYIG010003752.1, read as the reverse complement.
TATCTTTCTGATTCTTTTCAATCTGCTTATAGGTCATGTCACAGTACCGAGTCAGCTCTAATTAAAGTAAAAAGCGACATAATGTTTGCTCTTGATTCAAACCAGGTAGTTCTAATGGCACTGTTAGATCTATCAGCCGCATTCGATACGATCGATCATCAAATATTTATAATAATAATAATAATAATAATAGCCTAATAGTCCGCTCCAAATTTTATTCAACCGAAAGGAAAATTCTTTTTGCCCAATTGATCGTGAGCCCGGCAGCCACTGAGCAGCGCCAGATCGACGTTGCTCTATCCCTTATTGTTGAACGCCAAACAAGGTAGCAACAACTCCCATTTGTTAACGTCTTTTGGTATGATCGACGCGGCCGGGGTTCGAACCCACGACCTCCCGGTTGTGAGGCGGACGCTCTACTGACTGAGCCAACACTCCGGTTATATCCCGTATTTTCAAAAAAGCAGGTGTTAGGTCAACAGTTTTGTCCTGGTTTCAGTCATACCTCTCTGGATGGCCTTCCCAAGTTGACATAGCCGGCAAATTGTCAAACCTCACAACCATAGAATTTGGACTCCCACAGGGATCAATAGTAGGACCCATAGGACACTCTTATTTATACTCTTCCTATTGGAGATATCGTCCGACATCATAGTATTAATATTATCATCTCTATGCTGATGACATACAGTTATAATGTTTCCTTTAATCCTAAGACTCCAGGAGCTCTTGATAGCGCACTTATCAAACTTCAAATTTGTATTTCAGATATTAGGCAATGGATGGTAGTAAATAATTTAAAATTAAATGATTCAAAGATTGAATTTTTTGCTGCTGCTTCAGGTCACAATCTGCGCAGTCTTCCAGATGTTCAGTTGGGTGTTGGTGGCACACTCATTAGCCCTTCAAAAACAATAAGAAACCTTGGCGTTGTATTTGATTCTTGCATGTCGATGTTTCACCATTATTTCTCACATCTGTAGTATGGCTACGTTTTATTTAAGGAATATTGCTAGAATCAAAAGGTTTATTGACTAGTCTGCCTGTCATAACGCTGTGCGTTCTTTAGTTCTATCCCGTATTGATTTTTTCAAAGGGCTTCTCTCTACCATTCCCTCGACTAAATTGATTCGTGTGCAACGGCTACAAAATTGGGCAGCCCGATTGATATTTCAGGTTTCTAGGGACCATCCATCTCAGCCACTCTTGAGATCATTACACTGGCTTCATTTGAAACAAAGAATAATTTTTTAATTACTCTTGTTTGTATTCAAAATATTCAATAATCAAGCTCCACAATATTTACATACCTGTTTGAATTTATATGCATTGAGGTCAGCCAGGGATCCTCTCCGTCTCACATATTCAGTTACCCGCACATTAGCCGGTGATAGAACATTTACTGTATCTGCTTCAAAATGTTGGAATGATTTACCACTTAGAATCAGGCAGTCTCCGTCAGTTATTACCTTCAGAAAGGCCTTAAAAACATATCTTTTTTTGCAATTTGTAGTTGTAAGACTGTTTTTTCTAATTATATGTATTTATGTAATTTTTATTTTCATTCACTGTAAGCGCTTTGGGCAAGCGCGGTATAAGTAATAATAATAACAATACGGTTATATTGTGCGTGTGTGTGTAAGAGGTGTGTATGTGTGTGTGGATAGGGGTGTGTCGTGTGTGTCTTTGTATGTGTGTTGATGCGTGATAGCTGGAGAGGTGTTCCGACGTGGAAGTGCCTGGATGGACGAGATCAATAACAAAACAAAACAAGCTTTTTAAACTGCACTGCCTTTTCCTCAGTTTTTATCTTATTCTTTTAATGCAACCTTTCTCAAAATTGTGATGATTGTTAAATGATACGTTGAAATGTAATTATTTTGTCTGTATTTATATATTTATATATTTATGTACATGTGTAGCACCTTTAAATGTCCGAAGACAAATTTCATGTATTTTTTACATGACAATAAATTATCTTGAATCTTGAATCTTTATAAATATTTGATTGAAATTAACGAAACAACAATTAACATAAAAGTGTTTTTTTTTCTTGTCCTCTTACCGAGGTGTTTTATTTCACATATTTCACATTTCATACATATTTACATCAATTTACATTTTAATATAATATAAATAGACAAAAGTAATTAAATAAATAGTTATAACCTTAACATATCTTAAAAAATTGCTATGTGTTTCGTCAATAAAAAACTTTGTTTATTTGCTATGTAATATCGTAGTTTTAATTTGAAATTAATGAACAGACTTTTACTATTGTACTCTTTACCATCACACCGAAGTTTAATATACATTATGTATATTATGTATCGTCCTAAAATTAACATGAAGTTTATCACAGAGTTTCCCTTTTTCCATTAAAATAACCTATAACTAATGCTTTTTCATTAATATTTATTTGTTCATAAAAATTATGATATAAGTTTTCAATAATTTTCCCAAAAATTCGAACTTTATTACATTTTAACAAGACATGAACAGTATTTTCTGTTTCTTTACATATATCACACTGGTCATTTTCCATTATACGCCATCTGCATAAATTATGTTTTGATGGAAATATATTATGCAATATTTTAAAATTAACTTGCTTTATCCTATTATTTCCTATTTGTTTAGTGAAATTCAAAATTGTATACTTTCTGCCAATTAAAAGAAACGGGTAAGTTCAAATAATATTCCCAGTAACGTGTAACTTTTGGTTTTTGAAGTTTTTGTTTCAGAAGGGATGAATAATAAAGTTTCGTCTTGAAACTAGATATATCAACGAAATCTCTATTATCTAGATCTATTAGAAATAAATCATTGTTAAAATCATTCCATAAATTGGGGGAAAAAATAATCATTCCACCATTATGACCTGATTAGGACCAACAGTGTATATATATATATATATATATATATATATATCCCCCTCACCTTCAGGAAACTACCCTCGAGAGAAAACCGGATAGTATACAGTCTTCACCATGCAGAGTCCTTCTAGGACATCTGTCGATCCAAGACTATACACTCAAGTTGGTACGTAATCTTTTGTTGTGTTTTCCTAAGTGCCTAGATAATTGTCCAGGGAGGTGTTTCACAAAGATCCTAAGTAGAACTTAACACTAAGTTGGACTTAAAAATTATGGACAGCCATTGGAGCCTTAAAATGAAATATATTTAAAAGCAGAAATTCAAGTATTTTAGACTTGTTATAAATTCCACATCAAGAACATAGAATCTCCCAGGATAATAGAAAATATGAATGATTTGAATCAACATTTTATGTCTTTTAAAGTAACTTTTACAAAATGTTTTCAAGGATGCTAATGGCTTTCCATAATTTTTAAGTCCAACTTAGAGTTAAGTTCTACTTAGGATCTTTGTGAAACACTCCCCAGGAGTTAATTAGTGTAATTTTCTGGGGTACATCATTTTTTCGGGAGTGGAAGGCCAGTTATTTTTTTTTTTCTTTTTTTTTTTTAAAATCCCAAAACAAAATAAAACAGTGTGATATCAGAAAGATAATAATGAAAGCTACGACAACCGGTTCTAGGACAATTACCCCCTGGGCATTCACCCCCCGGAAAATTACCCCCCGGAAAACTACCCCCCAAGGACAATTACCCCCCGGAAAATTACCCCCCGGAGAATTACCCCCCGAGGACAATTACCCCCCAAGGACAATTACCCCCCGGAAAATTACCCCCCGGAGAATTACCCCCCGAGGACAATTACCCCCCAAGGACAATTACCCCCCGGAAAATTACCCCCCGGAGAATTACCCCCCCGAGGACAACTACCCCCCAGGACAATTACCCCCCAAGGACAATTACCCCCCGGAAAACTACCCCCCGAGGACAATTACCCCCGAGGACAACTACCCCCTGAGGACAACTACCCCCGAGAACCCCCGAAGGACAATTAGCCCCCGGAAAACTACCCCCCCCCCCCCCCGAGGACAACTACCCCCCTTGGAAAATTACCCGCCGAGGACAACTACCCGCCCCGAGGACAACTACCCCCACCCCTATGAGGACAATCAGGATTCAATAGCAAAAGACGATCTGACACATTGAGAGATGTTGTGAAGGCTACGAGCCCATACAATCCCGTGCATGAACCCACATTCGTTCAAATACTTACGCGTGATCATCCTCATTACTACACATTTTCCTTTAACTATAATGTATGCAACACCTGGTAGTTTTAGGGAATTGTTCAGCGCGTCTCAAAATGCATAAAAATACATTTCTCTTGAGCAGCGTTATTTCAACTTTTTGTTAGACACAGTGCCCTCTTAAATGAAAACTATTTATTTTGCATCACTCTGGCACTCGTCAAGTGCTATGTACACACGTATGGGCACATTTGATTCTTGATTTATCGAACGAGCAAGAAAAAAAAGGACAAGATTTTTTCAAAATGGTAAAACATAATGATGTAATCAACACACTAGAAAAGATTTAAGATACTGTGTCCGGGCACCTCGCCGCCGAATGTACACGAATATAAAGTGATATATTCGGTCATGACCTTGATACACGAATATGAGGATATTCGGGCCTCTCGTTGCCTTGATTTATCATGTTTATAAATATAATGAGAGTGTGGTAACAATTTAATTTCGAAATAAAAGATATATATTCGCAAAATATTGTCAGCGAGCGAGGAAGAAAGACATTTTATAATTTTTGTTACATTTTTTTTTCTCATGAAAATAAATACTCTTACCGTTTCTGATATTTTTTTCCTCACAAAATCAACGTTTTCCAAAGAAATGTTGTTATGTAACTAACATTCTCTTGCGGCACCCTAGTTGAAAAACGCTGCTCTGGAATTACAAAATCATTGAGATGAATGTACCAGAGAGCGGATACTTATTTTTAATATGGCACCGTGCATACCATATATTTAACTTGACTGCAATTTTTATTTCAAAATAAATTACAGTACAAGAAAACATATTTTAGTTCACCATGACAACAGAAATATATATATATATATATATATATATATTTATACATTACATTACATATATAAACATGAAGAAAACCTTAATTTTGGAATAGATCATGGATGAGGGCCCATTATACATACAAAGACAAATATACGATCAGCTGATTAGAAAAGTTACAGAGGATGCATAAATAATGAAATCTTACATCCTAATTTCTTTGTTGTGCCATTTTGGGGGAGACTGGCTGTAACGAGCACTCGTCTGCGCGCAATGTATTGTTAAATTTCTAAGAAATGTAAATTCCGTACTTTTATTTGATACATGCGTCTTCTGGCAATTGACCTTGATTCAATACATGTGGCATATTAAGTCAAACTTCACAAGGATGAAATGGAGGTAGTGGATGTTTCTAGCTTTCATATGGCCTGGAGTTTGAAGAAGTTTCACCAATTAAAAATTAGAAAATAATGATTTGTTGAAGGTGCAAACACAAATATGCAACTCCGTGACGTGTCTTGGGAGCTCCCCGCCTATTTGCACTGTAGTACTAGAAACTATTCCTTAACAATTTTTTTCTCATACATTCACATAAAATATAATCAAATATGATTATTGCAAATATGGTTATACACAACCCCTGTACGAAACAAATCTATTCCGTCATAAATAAATTAAAATCCTCGGGGGTAATTGTCCTCAGGGGGTAGTTGTACTCGGGGGTAATTGTCCTCGGGGGGTAATTCTCCGGGGGGTAATTTTCCGGGGGGTAGTTGTCCTCGGGGGGTAATTGTCCTCGGGGGGTAATTCTCCGGGGGGTAATTTTCCGGGGGGTAATTGTCCTTTGGGGGTAATTGTCCTTGGGGGGTAATTCTCCGGGGGGTAAATTTCCAGGGGGTAATTGTCCGTGGGGGGTAGTTTTCCGGGGGGTAGTTTTCCGGTGGGTGATTGCCCAGGGGGTAATTGTCCTGATACGACGACAACCTTGTTTTGGAGAAGAAATATAGACACTTATTCATAAAAGGGAAAATCTTTTGTTTCGTCGGATTATATAAATATTTATATTTTTAAATTAAGAGTTTGTGCCAGTTTGTTTAGCCATATATGAACACAGGGAAATGAAGGCAGATGAACAGAAACTACCAAGATTAAATATAATTTAATGTCTATCCTGCCGTGTACCAAAGTTTAATCCTGTGAAGATTGATTCCCTTGAAGTCGCGTTGGCTTCCCTAAGTTACTAATTAAAACACAACGAAAGGGAAAGTAAACAACTCTGTCATGTGTGTTATCCTATATTAGAATAAATATTGCAAGTCAGCGGTGAACACCAACAGTCGAGTTTTATAAGTTAAAGCTTATAGCTTACTGTGTTGGCTATTTGGATAATCAGGACTTTAGACATTAAAGGTATAGACCAGTATTGGAAACGCCCCCTCTCAAAAAATGAAATGGAAGCTCTTATTACCAATCATGTGAAAGAATATGTTTTGACTAATACGTGATGATAAAAATTGTACCGGGAAACCGCCTACTAATTAATGTATTTGGTAAACTATTATATCTATCCGGACTGGATAGTAGAGGATTATGTTATAGTTTGATCTTAATTAAGGGTATCTTCTTTTATCCTTTTTGTTTACAGACCATGATCATTGTTAAAGTCTACTGATCGACTGACATAAGTAGCCAGATCTTATTTATGATCACGGTATTCAAGAGTGACAATAATAGGTGGGGTGCAGGGCAATATAAAAAAAAGTAGTCCCATATACATCATTCTGTGTATACAGTGCTTGTAACTTTACCAAGACTGGGCCAAATTTCGTATCATTTTGATGATTCCAGAACCTTGCAGTACACACCAATACGTATATGCTAGATGATCAACCTTTTCTGATCGATTCCACAACGTTTCTTTCACAATGCAATCGCATGGCCAGAACTGGTCTATACCTTTAACCTTTTATCGTTATTTTTTGTTGTTGCTAGGGGTCGATGATTCGCGAGTTTAGTATCGGACTTCCGCTTTCGGTAAAAGAGCAACTCATAGTTCATGACTTTGCAGACTGGAGATTATTGATAAATCGTTTCTTTTTGGAAGCAGGTTCATTAATTTCTGTTTCACTGACAAGCATAATGACTTACATCAATAGCGGGTATTTTCGTTGCAACCTAATTCCGACACCGAACAATCTCAAGTAGCAATTAAGAGGCTAAGCTTTCGTCAAGTAATTGCACCGGTGTTTCTTATCGACTGTGTAACTAGTACTGAATGTTAAACTTGAAAATATGGACGACTTTTCATCCGTCACCACTAGCAGCACCAATGATGACTTCGTGTTTGAAAGCTACCCCCAGCGAATCGTCATCGCCTCCATTCTCTGTCTCGTCACCGTCGTCGGCATCATTGGGAATAGCCACGTCGTGCTCGCCGTGCTCCTCTGCCAAAAGTTGAGATCTTCCACCAACTGGCTGGTGGTCAACCTCGGTATGGCCGACCTCGTCACCTGTCTCTTTCTTCCCTTCAACGTGGTGGCGATGCTGAGTAAGAATGGATGGCCCATCGCCGAATGGATCTGCGTAATGACCGGAGGCGTCACGCTGACCTGCCTGGGAACCAGCATCATCAGCCTTGCTCTCATCGCTCACAATAGGTGGGTCCTCCTCACCAGGCCTCGATACACATTCTACAGTATCTACTCCAGGCGCAACATTGTTGCCATGGTGATATTATCATGGATGTACCCATTATTGCTTGTCATAGTCCCACCGATGGCAGGACTCGGGAAGTTGGGATATTCAGAAAACTACAAGACGTGTCACCAGGATACCTCCTTGTCGAACTCGAACTACTACAGCCTCATAGCAGCGGTAGGCGTCATCGTCCCGGCATCTATCATCATCGTTATCATGTACGTGCTCATCTACCGAACCGTTTCGAGTCATAACAAAGCTTTGGGGAAAAGATTGGCCGAGTCGAGGGAAGCCGGGACTTTTAGTCTTGACCGAACCAGTCTTGATATGAGCACGAGCACGACAGACTCCCGGGATCGGCAGAGGAGTGTAGTCACGGATGGCTCGAGAGCAACTTCTGGAGTTGGTATGCGACCTACAATTCCAAACGGCCGAAACTTGGAGGATGCACCTACCTTGACAGGTCCGGTCAACCTTGCACCATCGAATGACGAGGGTGATGAAAGTCAACATAACATTTCGCATGTTCCAGAGACAACTAGGCCTAATGAAGTCTTTGAACGTGGAGTGCTTGTCCTGGGTGAAATAGAGCTGTCTAATGTGAATTCTCAAGCTGAGAATAGAGTATCAATAAACGACCATCGCGTTAGCCAGGAGAATCTAGAAAACTCGTCGACATCATCCAATCCCAGAAGGGGGGCTCCCAAGACATTCACTCCTTGCGCCAAGGGCCCGAAAAGCGCGCCAAAGATTTCGCGCCACCATATCAACGTCACCAAACGTCTTTCCTTGGTGGTGCTTTCTTTCTTCATCTGTTTCCTCCCATACGAGATCTGCGTGATGGTGCCTATCAGTCACCCAGCTGTTCCTTGGGCAATCCTTCTGTTCGTCTTCAACACGTGTATCAACCCCATCCTCTATGCGGGAACGATGCCGATGTTTCGGGAGGTAATGGGATGCATAGCACGGTGCAGGTTCCAGAGCATACCGGAGCCCGTCCAATGTGTACGGTTCTGCCGTGGACCTTAATTCTTTAATGTTAATGTAATTTTTTGTCAAACAAATCGATAATTAACCAAAGTAACCTAGAGATTTCAATAATTTTCGTTTTCTATTATAACATATTTATGATAAAATATTTTTTTAATATTATATTCAAATGATTACTTAAATAATAATTCGATGGAACTTGACATCAGTTTGTAGTTATTTCATTAAGTGTGTGCCTTTTCCTGTTCTTTGATTATAGAATGTGGGTAATCTTTTTGTTTTATTATTTTGAATTCGACTTGAATATAAGACAAGTTCAGTTTTTCATACTATGTAGTCAATGAATTCCATCCGTCCATTGTAATTCCAAGCTATTACGTTCCGGGCATAATTTGTTTTCATAATTGATTTTCCCTATCAAGTTAGTTTAACGAAAGCGATTTATATTTGTTTTTATTTATATTTACTCTGTTTTTATTGATTTACCCCTCCGATCTTAGTTATACATCTCACATTCTACTCCGTCTCCCCTGTATACATTCCCCTCACCCTCTCCCTTGCTCTCTCTTGCTCTACATCACTCTCTCTCTCTCTCCCTCCACATTCTCGTTATTTGTTACCTAAATTTCTATCTCTACTCACCTCTCCCTCTTTCTTCGTTCTTTCAGATCATTTAAGTCATAAATGTCAAAAATAGGAGTAAATTCAAAGTAGGCCTAATAAAATTCATTATTTTATTCTTAGAAAATATAGTGAATTGATTTGGTAAAGCTATTTAGAAAAGGTAATGATGTCATGCACATTTTCCCACGTATATTTCAATTGGATCAGGTCGGAATAAGGGAACCATTGCTTACATTTGAAAATACGAATATTAAATCTGAAAAGTTTGAATGACTATATTATTCAAATTCTCCTAAAAACAGTTTATACCATCTGATGATTCTCTGAACAAAACAAAAAATCATATTTTATTTATGCACGTAACAGATAGCCTGTATATATGCACGATGTTATGGCATAGTCTACTTAGTTCATCTATCAAAAACAACCTTTGGTCCTAGAATGAATCTTACGAAAATCATTTTTGTTTGTGATTTGATCACGCACTTAAATCAAGTGAAATGTACTTAATTTCTCGACCATTATTGAGTAGCATTAACATCAACATAGTATGTAAATAAATAGAAAATAATTTAACAGCGTTGCGTCTACATTCTCTTTTTAACACAAAGTTAATCAACCTCTTCAAAGCACTATAAATGAATATCAATATCTATATTTAAAACGGCTAACTTTCGAGCTCATCACAAAAAAAAAGGTTATTCAATAAATGGCATTTGAAATATCAATGATGTACACATTAAGAAGAAGAATAAATTTGTTTACTACAGTCAACTTTGATAAACAACACTGCATGGTCTTTGCCTTTAAAGAAATATTTAATAATACGGCATTATGTGATAATCGGCACTGTTGTAAGCCCTTTGCTAAACAATAACCACAGGCTCTTCTTATCAGGTTTAGTTTCCATATTCCTCTTTCCATTCCTTCACATTTCTCCATTTTGTTTAACTATTAATGTCATAATCTTCTCTTTCAATCGTATCATTCTCTTTCTAGGGGTCTGCTTCCCCTTTCATTTTCAGCCTATTGATACCTTTTCTATTTTTTCTTTCCCATTTCCTTTTCCCCTTTTCCCTGTTTAGTATTATTGCTTAACGTCACATCTCTACAAACTTTTCATCTCCTCTTATATAGCTTCAATGAAATAACTTAAAAATAAATGCAGACACCACCAGTCAGTGACGCAGGCCTGTGTCGGGCAAATGGCGCAGCAAGTACAACGGGCATTAGTCGAATAAAAACATAGGTTCTAGGACACCTACCTCCTGGACATCCACCCCCCGGAAAACCACCCCCGAGTCAACTAACCCCAGGACGACTACCCCCGGACAACTACCCCCTAGGACAAGTATCTCCAGGACCAGGACAACTACCTAGGGTAGTTGTCCGGGGGTAGTTGTCCGGGGGGTAGTTGTCCTAGAGGATGGTTGTCGTAGGGGATAGTTGTCTGGGGGGTACTTGTCCGGAGGGTAGTTGTCCTGGGGTACTTGTCCTAGGGTAGTTGTCCGGGTGGTAGTTGTCCTAGGGGTAGTCGTCCTAGAGGGTGATTGCCCTAGGGGGTAGTTGCCCTAGGGGGTAGTTGACTGGGGGTAGTTATCCGGGGGTGGATGTCCAAGGTGTAGGTGTCCGGATACGAAAAACATAGACATGATTATAGTTTGTTCAGACTAGACGAAACTTATACGAAACTCGTGTAAAGAAACGAATACAGAATCATCGTATATACCGTGTGTCTCAAAAAAAACGTAACACTTTTGAAATGGTTGCCAAATTGAGCATATATAATTTTATGAAAAAATGTCTATATGTATGGAAAGCTAAAGGACCAACCTTTCATATGATATGAAAAAATTAAAAAAAAATCATGCTTCGATGGACAGTGTTCACTTAAGTTAGAGGTATGAAAATGGGCCTGCGCAGGATTTTTCCTTCCAATTTTGGACAGGTAAATTACTTGTAACTTACAAAATAAGGTCGATATGAGATATTCATGATCGATGGATCAAAAGGATATTTTGAATCAAAAGGATATTTTGAATACCTCGAATTCTGGTATTTTCAATGCATAATGAATGATGTACTTAGCTATTACATGTTTGGGTCATTCATAAAACCTGAATAAAATGTGATTGATGATCCACCAAACTTACGGAAGAAAACTGATAAAGAAAAGGCAAGGGGTAGGTGATGGGATGGGAAAAGGTTGTGGGGGGGAGGAGAGTGGGTTGCATAATGTCAATTATGATTTTGAATACGGTATTTCAATTTAACATTTTCCCATTCTTCCTTCATCCTGTTCACATCTACCAGATCAATGATACAATAAGATGGGAGTGGAAGTTGGTGTGTGTGTGTGTGTGTGTGTGTGGCAGGGGTGGTGTTTGGGGATTGATAAATGACAGAGAGAAAGGACTGGTATTCAAAACATCCTTTTAACTCTTAATCCATCGATCATGAATATCTCATATCAAACTTATTTTGTATGCTAAAAGTAACTTACCTGTCCAAAATTGGAAGGAAAAATCCTGCGCAGGCCCATTTTCATACCTCTAACTTAAGTGAACACTGTTCATCGAAGCATGATTTTTTTTTCAATTTTTTCATATCATATGAAAGGTTGGTCCTTTAGCTTTCCATACATATCAACATTTTTTCATAAAATTATATATGCTCAATTTGGCAACCATTTCAAAAGTGTTACGTTTTTTTTGAGACACACGGTAGCGAAAGGAGCTTACAGGCTAGATAACAACATGCGTATAAAGAAACTGGTTTTTAAGAGGTCAGTTGACTTGACAGCAGGCTAATGATGAGCGCGTGGTCACGATAAGCCCCGCCAAGTTTTACGATTTTCGTACGATACGACGTTCAGACTAGAACGGGAAGCTGATTCTTTATCGTTACACGACGTTTGTTAAGCTGCTGATACCCCCTTCACATACTCGTAACTACACCTAAAATGCTCATAATAACCCGTATCAATCCGTAAAGCCATCGTAAAATGACCCGAATAAAATCGTAAACAACACGTAAGCACACGCAACCATCCGTAAACTACTCGCAATAATACGTAAATAATCCGTAATCAAATTGTAAACTAACCGTAACGAATCGTTACAAAAATCTGTTACGAGTCATTTACGGATTCTTGCGAGCAGTTGACGGATGGTCACGTGTTGTTGCGAGCGGTTTACGGATGATTACGGATTGTTACGAGCTATTTACGAGCTATTTACGGACAAATCAATCCGTGGACAATCGTAAGAAGATTTTTGACATGTCAAAAATATTGCCTCTCCTTTCACGGATGCTTAAAAGTGTCTACGAGTTGTTGCGAGTTGTGACGAGTTATTTACGGATACCAGCGAGTTATTTACGGATGCTTGCGATTGACTACGAGTTGGTGATCCGTAAGGACTCGTAAGAAAAATCCGTGTATGTGAAGGGGGTATAAAGTAAAAAGTCCGCTAAAGTGTAACCCGACGCCTAAGTTTCTGAAAAAGAAATTCTCTTCAGCGAACAGGCATCGCGGTCGTATCGTACGTGTAATCGGCGACCACGGAGGCGTGATGAGTAATTGACTGGTGTCCAGCAATCTTTGCATCACAGTTACTCATCACAATTATAGTCTTAGTACATTTCATGAAAAGGGGATTAATTTCACTATCAGAAAACCTCCCATTTGTGTAGGTCTAACCAAGGACAAACAGAGGTATATATATATATCGTGAAAAGATAGAGTAGTAATGTTTACAGCAGGTAACGCTTTAGCAGCAGGACTACACTTTAACATCAGGTTACGCTTTGGCAGCAGGCTACACTTTAACATCGGGTTACACTTTGATTGATTGATTGAGAGAGAGAGCATATTATGTCTCTCATGTATTTCTTCCAATGTGTACAATTAAAAAAAAAAAAAAGTTAACAGTCCTATGTCATGCATAATTTCATGTTTACATCAATCTATTTGATAACAGAGTAATACATGCATATGAGCTAGCAATACAAAGAAATGAAAGAAAAGGGTGTCCCGAAAAAGGCCTCAAGGGCTTGTTAGGAGGGGATCACCAGAGAGAGGGAAAACAAAAAGATATATATCTATATATTAAAACTTTAGCAGCAGGTCACTCTTTAGCAGCAGCTTACACTTCAGCAGCAGGCTACATTTTAACATGAGGTTACAACTTAGTAGCAGATTACACTTTAGCAGCAGATTACACTTTAGCAGCAGTTTACACTTCAGCAGCAGATCACACTTTAGCAGCAGTTTACAATTTAACCAGTGGCGGATCTAACAAGAAGTATCTCTTATAATATGACATCCTCTTTCACATAATTACACAATTTAAGGAACCAATATTGGATGATACTCCTTGAGAAGCTGTTGTACGCAGAGAGGAGACAGTTTCGTTAACCGACATTCAGACTACAGAATCGTAATCACTCATCGTATAGCCATACGATGAATTTCGGTAGCCTGAACGCAAGGAGAGACATAACGGATATGCAGGGCGATCAAGTTAACCTTACCACAGGGCGTTCATTCCTTGCCGGGAATCGAACCCTAAACCCTTGGATTGAGGGTCAAGTAAATGAACCACTATACCATAAAATCTTTAGTAAGTTGTCAGTGTGGTGTCGGTCTCGTTGGTGCAACCGGGGTCTTAGTCGAATAAAACGGGGCAAGGGTTAAGCAGCAGTGCCGTTTGTAGTTGGGTTTTCTTCTGGTCTTCTCGTTTCCAAGTATCGCTTCTCACGGTTATTCCCGTAGACATAGATGTAGATAGGATACACCAGACCGACCACGTTGAGAATCATCAACCCAAAGATCACCTGGAAGGAAAGTAATAATTTAATAACAAAATGACAGATGATATCAAATCTATAGAGCGCATTGATTGTGCAAATAATATTCTACCGCACTGCAAGATCCTCTGATGTGCTTTACTTACTTTATGGACAACGGACAGTTAAGTGAAAAGATGTGCTTTATATAGGGATCTTTGAATTTACATCAAAAGTAATACGGGAGTTTACAGATAGCACATGGTACAAATGACCCCAAATATCCACAGATCTTTTACACATAGAGAAGTTCCACTTTGAGCATAAAATTATTAGAATAATAACTGCCAAAGTCCTAGATGTGCTTCATGAATACCTTTTGTTTGTCCTCTTGAAAAGAATACTTCCACCTGCGTATCATAGAATGTACCGTTGGTGCATAAATGAATAATGTTAAATAACTTTCATGAGCGCATATCCAGTATTCATCTCTGTGGGTTTTACCTTTTTGGTACATATTACCTTTATCTGCCCATGCGCAGATTGTATCTGTAAACTCCCTTATTACGAATGGTGCAAGCGGATACGTCGGTTGCAAAACAATAAGATACGTCACAGAGTTGACAATTTGTGTTTGATTGATCGTATCTTCAAAAGTTCAAAACTTTCTTATTTTTAATCAGTTTTTGCTCAAACTTTCACTGACCTGTTACTCTCATGTTTCTGCTTCTATTAAAAACAACTTAATATCAGGGTGAGCTTCCCTTTTAGCAGGAAACAATCTCTCTTTGACTATCCTCGGGCACTAGTCGGTGGTATTTATTACTTCCCTTGTCTCTGTATTTTATTTTTTGTTTAACTCTGCCTGGAAATGAAATAACTAAATAAAATAATAAATATTATAGATATATTCCATCTTACCCATCGGGGATCACCGCCTAATGATTCTTGGATGACGATGAAGAGAGGATACTGTGTGAGGGAAACTAGACCAGCTATAAAGTTTGCAGCTCCAAACACAGTCGGATAAAATTGCATGGGAAAACTATTCAGAAACATAAATGAATAAAAGAAAATGTACAATGTTAAAAGTGATGTTGAAGTCCAAGGTCGAATTCATAGATTTTCAAATAAGTAGACATATAGATTTAATGATGCTTACACAAAAAACTTAAGGAGCACAAAAGTCCAATCGTTCTTTAATTATTGATAAAATGAGAATAAACAGAAATTGTCAATGCATCTGGTTATAGGATAGAACGTTGGGGGGGGGGGGTTCTAACTTTCGAAATCGCCCCTTTGCCCTTCTCAATTTCTTTATTTCTTCCTTCTCTTTTTCTTTCTTTCTTTCTTCTCTCTCTCTCTCTCTCTCTCTCTTGCTTTTCCCTCTATCTCTCTCCTTCGACCCCCTCTCTTTTTGTTCATTTTTGCCGTTCGATGGGCCGGGGAGGGGAGGACACGTCCACCAGCCCCTCCCCCCCCTCTCTCTCACTAGGCCTTGTTACATCTCTCATAATTTCTATCAAAGATCGATAACAAGTTGAAACCTACGGTAGCATCTACTACCTATAAACTTACCTTATTGGTACTATGGCTGCAGATGCAGAATAAAAAAAAGCTCTGACAGCAGTCAGTGCTACGAAGGTACCGAACTGTGCGGGGAGGTTAGGGATCATCAGTAACAAAGACATAACTATGGCTGTACCCGAAGCCAGGGCCACTGGTAGCCAGCTATCTCGCAAGTCCGCATATGGTCCTTTTGTGTCATCTGCATTTTAAAAAGAAGAGATAAACACAGTTTGACATGTTTGAGAAGTTAATTATTATGGAAAAAACACTTAAAAAGAAGGTTGAGTTCTGGGAAGAGGTGAACAATAATTTGTGAACGTTTTCGTTGTATTATGCAAGGGTGGAAGAACATCAAATAAAAAAAAATGTTCCCTGAAAAGCATGGCTCTTTAAATATCTTAATATTCTAAATATAGCATGAACCATCATAAAACTCGGGAATATATTTTTATGTCACATGTTCGTGTAGTCCCATATAAATTTTACAGTGCTTGCAAAGCTACCATGACTCGGCCAAATTTCCTATCATTTTAATGATTCCAGAACCTTGCAGTACACACCAATACTTTTATGATCATCCTTTTCTGATCGATTCCACAACATGAATCCATATGTCTAACCCAATGTTATATATCTTTGAGAAAAAATATGTCAGGTCACCCCTGAAATATATAAATTTCATCAACTAGTTTGTCAACAATTTTACCTTTCTTCGGAGACTTTTCAGAACGCTGCTTTCGTCGGTCGAAGACATAACCCATAATAGGCGACCCGAACAGACTTCCTATAGTTGCTATAGCTAAGATGTTGGTATAAAAACTTACTATGTAGAAACAAGAAAAAAGAGAGAAAGAACAGCATATTTTAACTTATTCATTACTCTCTCGAAAAAATATTGAATCTTATGATTAGATAAAAATAGGATCTCTGAATGTTTAGAGTGAGCGATTCATACTAACTAAATAGGCAGATTCAACACCGGCAGGGAAGGCGTCATTATGTACATGTATACTGAGGGGGTCGGGGCACGTGGCAGGCAACCCATCTACCAGTCAGACACTCCCAGTGCCCTCATCAGGAAAAACAGATTTGATTTGAATTTATTTAGTTTTGAAGCTGATGAGGCTTCCCTGAGTTAACAATATTGTCATTATTATCAATAATATTATCATTAAACCGGTTATAATCATTATTACACAACTTCGGAAAACCGAGTACATGCAAATAGCTGAAAAACGGGGAATAACGCACAGTGAATATAAAAACCTCAACGTGCAAAATACAAGACTGTTTATTGATTTCAATCATGAAGATTCCCGTGGGTATTTATTAGCATTGTTTCCCATTTCACTTCAGTCTAAGAAATGGTTACAGGACATTTATAGCTTCTGCGACAATTGCTCCAGGCTTTATTTGGTCAAAGGTATAAAGTTGGGGTTGCAATTGTGTTTGATGTCAGGTTTAGGGTTAGGGTTAGGGTTGGCAAGGTGTCGGGTCTAGGGTTGAATGTATGAATTCGGTTAGAGTAGGAAATAGGCGCGGAACAATAATTGTCGCAAAAGCAAGCGTCGTACAGTCAAAGAACAATTTACAAATATAATAGGCCTATACGTCACCGACCTGTTTCAGTATCGCCATCGGCTAGAAACGTCAACCAGGGGTTCATGATCCCGAGCACGAAGAAGATCTCCCCTTGAACCGCGATCGTCCAGAAGGTCATCAGGAGAAACATGGGCGACCTCAGGACTGACCACGTGGTCG